>JAIEZT010000009.1:1441116-1708591 GCA_019594935.1 Periophthalmus modestus
TTGGTCATTGGGGGTTGGGGGAAACTCTCTGACTTTAGATTTGACATAAGATACAGAAAGACTAACGTTGGAACAAGACAACCTCTCACGTCTACCATTAGACGTTGAAAAAGTATGTTTCTGAGTGTACTGACGACTTTTTACAGATGAGGTGGTTCGAGCTACCTGGACGGGACCCATGCAGCCAAGGAGAAAGAACATTTGCCTGGGTCGCCGCTCTCAACATAACTCCCTTCAGACTCGCACCAGCCACCTCATGCCAGCCTGATATGCATCAGCAACAGTGATCTGGTCAAAGCTCAACGAGAAGATCCCACCAAATCAGCCCAACCGATCAGCTTAAAGAGTCTCAGACAAAACTGAACAGATGAGGTCTGGAGAGCTTGAGGGTTCTGCGCAGTATCTTTGCTGTTCCTAGTAACTGCACTTTTCTGGACTGAGATGTCTGATGTTTTTCCTGGGATCTGCTGTAGCCACTCCTCCAGTTTGGGGGTCACTGCCTCGAGTGCTCCGATGACCACGGCACCACTGAGGCCTTCAATTCCAGGCCTTCTCCAGCTCTTCTTTGAGCCCCTGGTATTTCTCTAGTTTCTCATGCTCCTTTTTCCTGATGTTAGGATGATGTTGGTACTGGCAATGTCCACCACAACGGCTTTGCTCTGTTGTTTATCCACCACCAATTTGTCCGGCTTTGGTTCGCCCATCAACATTCTGTCAGTCTGTATCTGGAAGTCCCCACAGGATCTTGGCTCGATCATTCTCCATGACCTTTGGGGGTGGTTCCCACCTTGACTGGGGGGTTTCCAGTCCACACTCTGCACAGATGTTTCTGCACACTATGCCTGCCACTTGGTTATGCCGTGTCATGATCCACGTGTTCCTGTGTCTTTGTTTTGTCCCCTGTGGCCCTGTTATGTATCCCTTTGTTCCTCCCCCCTCCCTCACCTGCCTGACCTCCGGAGCTGGGCGGAGCTCCCAGTGCCTCCCATGCGCACCTGCACCTCATCAGCGTGATTACCTCCACCTGCCGGGGGGTATAAGATCGGACTGGGAGCAGTCACTCGGGACAGATCGTCCACGTGCTAACATGACTATTCTAGCTCCGTTATTTGTTGTTGCTCGTTACCTGTTACCGTGTACTCATTGGATTACTCTTTGTCTCCAGAATCCTGCCTCCTGCTCCACCTGTTCAGCTGTAAGTCTGTGTCTCGTCCTGGATTTCCGTTCCTCACTGGTATCGTTATCTCGTTTCACCTGTCTGTCCCTGTGCCACTGGACCCTGCTTGTCCCCTTGCTCGTCCCCCATGCTCGTCCCCCTGCTCGTCCCCCTGCTCGTCCCCCTGCTCGTCCCCCTGCTCCTGCTCGTCACCTTGTTCCCCATCCCGAGAGAGAGAGAGACTCTACCTTCTTGTTGTACTTTTGAATATATTCACTTGTGTAAATAACACTGTTAAAACTGCTCCCTGAGTCGTGCGTGTTGGCCCGCATAATCAGACATTACGACAGAACGATCTGGCCAACATGGACCAAGCCGACTCGGGGTCGGACCCAGCGCTGCACCAGGTCATCTCTCACCACGGATTGATTATTGGTCAGTACGAACAGTCAATCCGGGATCTATTGGAGTGCAACCAGACCCTCACTCAGCAGGTGAACAACTCACTAATCAGGTAGGGCCGCACTGCTCGCCGCCTTGCCCGCCGCCTTGCCCGCCGCCTTGCCCGCCGCCTTTGCCCGCCCGCCTTGCCCGCCGCCTTGCCCGCCGCCTTGCCCGCCGCCTTCCCCGCTGCCTTGTCCGCCGCCCTCGCCCGTCTCGCCTCGCCCATCGCCTTGCCCGTCGCCCCTGTAGCTGCCGCTGTCGAGACCGCGCCTCCGTCCCCCGACCCCTACGCCAGACAGCCCAGCCTCTGCCGTGGATTTCTATTTCAGTGGATTTTTGTTTCTATTTAGTGGATTTTAATGACTTTGCCACTGCTTTTAAAACGGCATCCCGCCTGTTGAGTTTGACTCAGGGTTCCCGTTCAGTAGCGGATTACAATCGATTTCTGGACTAATGCGGCCGAGAGCTCGACTGGACTGATAGTGCTTTTTGGGCCGTGTTTGTGCGTGGACTCAATGACCAGTTGAAGGATGAACTTGTTTCCCGGGATGAGCCTCCGGACCTGAAGACTCTTATTACGCTGGCTAATCGGATCGACAACTGGTTACAGACGCACCGAGAGAGAGACAACCATTCCACAGCCGGGCACGAGGTACGCTCCTCCTCGCCGCCCCCTGACCTGGATTCCCTGATCTCACTAGCCGACCGGATTGATGATCGTCGGCAGATCTACCAGCGAGAGGGATGTCTCTCATCGACCTGGACCGAGGTGTGCCCATCCGCGTTGCCAGCCGAGGAGCCCATGCAGCTGGGACGTACGCGCCTAATGGCCGAGGAACGTCTACAGCGCCGCCGCCAAGCAGGGGAATGCCTCTACTGCGGCAAACGGGGGCATTTTATCACCGTCTGCCCGGTTAGGCCAAAAGGGAGGGCTACCACCTCTCCAGAACCAGTTCACCCCACCTTCCTGTGTCGTGGGGGCCCTCCGTTTGGAAGTCGAGGACCATTGCAGCTCCGCTGGACACAGCCCTCCGTCCAGGGACTGCCTCGCCCCGCTCCTCGCCCCGCTCCTCGCCCCGCTCCTCGCCCCGCTCCTCGCCCCGCTCCTCGCGCCCGCTCCTCGCCCCGCTCCTCATCCTGCTCCGACCTCGGACGCTGTTCCCTGGATGCTTTTCCCTGCAGCATCTTACACCCTGCAGTTATGTGCTGGATTGTCTCAGGGGCCCTCTTTGCACAGCCTACACCTTGGGTCTTGTCTGGTGTGGTAGATCTATATATATATATATATATATATACACTACCGTTCAAAAGTTTGGGGTCACCCAGACAACTTTGTGTTTTCCATGAAAAGTCACACTTTTATTTACCACATGAGTTGTAATAAGTTGTGAATAGAAAAATATAGTCAAGACATTGACAAGGTTAGAAATGATAATGATATTTATTTGAAATAATATTTTTTTTTCCTTCAAACTTTTGCTTTAGTCAAAGAATC
The DNA here is from genome assembly GCA_019594935.1 of Periophthalmus modestus. NCBI lineage: Eukaryota > Metazoa > Chordata > Actinopteri > Gobiiformes > Gobiidae > Periophthalmus > Periophthalmus modestus. The sequence goes on from JAIEZT010000009.1 coordinate 1,444,212, forward strand.
TTCCATTTGCAGCAATTACAGCATTGCAGACCTTTGGCATTTTGGCTGTTAATTTGTTGAGGTAATCTGGAGAAATTTCACCCCACACTTCTAGAGCCCCCCTCCCACAAGTTGGATTGGCTGGATGGTCACTTCTTGCGTACCATACGGTCAAGCTGCTCCCACGACAGCTCAATGGGGTTTAGATCTGGTGACCTCGCCGGACACTCCATTACAGATAGAACACCAGCCTCCTGCTTCTTCTCTAATGAGTCTTGCACAATCTGGAGGTGTGCTTTGGGTCATTGTCCTGTTGTAAGATGTAGGTCAGCATCCCGGAGTCACCTCTTCACTGTAGATGTTGACAATGGCGTTTTGCAGGTACTATTTAATGGAGCAGGGTATATTTCTCAAACTAGAGACTCTAATGTACTTATCTTCTTGCTCAGTTGTGCAGGGGGCCTCCCACTTCTCTTTCTACTCTGGTTAGAGCCTGTTTGTGCTGTTCTCTGAAGGGAGTAGTACACAACCATTGTAGGAAATCTTCAGTTTCTTGGCAGTTTCTCATATGGAATAGCCTTCATTTCTAAGAACAAGAACAGACTGTCGAGTTTCACATGAAAGTTTCTCTTTTTCTGGCCATTTTGAGCTTTTAATCAACCCCACAAATGTGCTGCTCCAGATACTACTGATGCCACTTTTATAGCTTCTATAACCAGCTAAACTGTACTAACATGATTGCACAAGGGTTTTTCTGATCACACATGAGCCTCTGACACAATGAGCAAACACATTGTACCATTAGAACACTGGAGTGATGCTGGAAATGGGCCTCTATACACCTATGTAGATATTGTACCAAAAAAACAGACATTTGCAGCTAGAATAGTCATTTACCACATTAACAATGTATAGAGTGTATTTTTGATTAGTTTAAAGTTATATTCATTGAAAAAGACTGGTGGTTTTCTTTCAAAAATAAAGAGATTTCTAAGTGACCCCAAAACTTTTGAACGGTAGTGTATATACATACAAACAGTGGGTATGCAAGGCATCTCTCTTAAAACAAGACAACTTACGACAACGTGAAATAGATCAGGTTCGAAGCCTTAGTTCCGGCATTTTCCAGTGAGAGCGATGCAGCCCTCTCACTCAAAGGCAGAGATGAGGCAGGAAGGGGCCCTCCCCGGGTGAAGGGGACCTCCTCGGGTGAAGGGACCCTCCCCGATGGCCAGTCGCTGGATCACAGTCACAGAAAAAAGAACTGGATAAAAAGTGTAGTTTGTGGTGATTGTTGTGGCATTTCTAATAGTAAAAACCTTTAAAAATATAAAATCAACAGAGAAGTTGTCTTGAATCAAAGAGTCTGGTTTATTGAATCAACTGTGCACAATCTCAAAGAGCTGTTGTCCCTAATAGTGTCGTCTCGCCCTCAGCAACAAATGAACAAACATACAGAGGATTTATACCATCAAAACAATCACACCAGTTTAGTCTCGTCAGACGCACAAGAGACACATAACCTCACAACAGATGATACTACGAAGGTTAGGTCAAAGAGGTCCAGAACAATACAAATAAAGATTTTAGGGTAAAGAAAGACATAACACCTGCTTGATAGAGAGCAATTCTTTCAAAAACACTTTCTCTGTTTGGAGTGAAGTCTGCAGCTGTGGAACTATCAAACCCTCAGGTCAGTGTGGTGTGTTTCATGAGGCTTTTAACACACAGATTAACTTTGTTAAACTGAAACAAAAAGCACCCCCATCTCATTTGATCTTAATGAAAGACGTCATGAAACATCTGCAATTAGAAAAAATTAGGTTTAAACTCAAGGGAAATTTGAGAATATTTTCTTCTACTTGGCAACAGTTTATAGATTTGTGTAACTCCACAAATGTGTAAAGATTGAACTAAACAGATAAAACTGAACCAATCCTCTTGTTCACTGTCCTGTTTTTATGTTTTGTTTAATTTAATAACATTTTTTTTATAACTTATGCTATATTGTATAAACTATATATATGTTTGATTTATGTAAAAAACGCAGTAGAGTGTGAAATATGAGAGCGTGACACTGGCTGATAGTGAGTTTCCTTCACTCTTTGGGCCTCTGTGGTTCAAGGCTCTGAACAGCAGCTCTGAGCTGCACACGCTTCAAAACATGTCAGATCAAACTGATTTCACCTGCAGACCATGTTCTGTAAAAATGTGAAATGGCCCCTGTTTTCATATTTATGACCAACTCAAGAAGACGACATCACTGCTGCACATAATGCTCCTCATTAATGAGGACTAACCTTAACCCTAACGAGCAGACTTCAGAGCACACGGAGCACACGGCCCTCGTGCTACAGTCACACCACAAACATATTATATTGTTAAACCATTGAACAATGGGCCAGATTTGGCCCGTGGGCCGCCTATTGATGACCCTTGTCATATCAGCTCTCCCTGAATAGAAACAGGCCGAATGTGTGAGCAAAACTACAGCCCGATTCTACACTACAGGCACTAACTCCTGTTATAGTCCTGGTCTGGTCCTGGTCTGGTCCTGGTCTAGTCCTCGTCTGGTTCTTTTATTATCTATGGTTTAATGTTCTTCTCTCACACCGAAAACACTCTGTTCCACCTTGTGATGTCATCATGTGGTAAAATAGGATGTGCTCCACTGTGTTTTTAAACTCCATTCACCTTCACTTGAATCATTTACATCATTTCATTTCTCGTGAACTAAAATTAAAAGGAGCTGTTAACTTGAAAACTACCACTGAATACAATGGTCCAAACGCAGAGACTGACGGTGGGGGACGTCTGGACACAGACACACTGGACATCGCTCCTCACTGGTTTAGTTTAGTCACAGTTTTAAAAAGTGAACATTCAAACACTTATTTGAATTATAAAAAACATCAGATTATGACGATGTTCTTTAGTTTTACCACCAAGAAAACCCACAAACGATGAACAGATAAGAATGTGTTTTAAAACAGGAAACTCTTAAAGACACGTCTCAGTGCTGGTTTAGTCCTGGTTTAGACCTGGTTTAGACCTGGTTCAGTTTAGTCCTGGTTTAGTCCTGGTTTAGACCTGGTTTAGTCCTGGTTTAGACCTGGTTCTGTTCTGGTTTGTTCCTGGTCATGGCCCTGGCAGCACTGGTCCTGGTCTGGTTCGTCTACACTTTGGGTAAGTGAGACTTGTTTTGTTCATCTCCATCACACTCGTTCTTTACAAACACATTTCTTTTCTTTTCTTTTTTCAGACTTAATGAGCTGGTTTCATGTGTTTCTTAAATCTCATTATTGTTGTGTGATCCTGGTCTTTGTCCAGATGACTCCATAAATGAACTCCTTTCACTGCTTCGTTCCATATTCTTGGTTCTGAATCTGTTTGAACACTTGTTCCTTTTAGGCTGTAGTAACTTGTTTCTTATCTCAAAGAGTCTTTGAATGTTTACAGGTGATACATGGCACTTTGCTTTATACATGACTTTAGGACACTTCAATCAACAATATCATGACCTTAGTGTAACTTTGACAAATACTGGGTTAGACGGCTCTCTATAAAGACTGTGATGTTTTCATGTGATACTTTTACTTTTACTTGAGTATTTCTTTGCTCTGGTGTCTGTACTTTTACTTAAGTAACAAGATGGAGTACTTCTTCCACCACTGTTTATTTGTCAAAGTGTCTTTTGGCCCCACACTGCAGCTACTTCAGTCTTAGGGGAACTGGCTCGTGTCTGAAACTGTCTCTGCACTTGTGAAAATAAATGTACATTTATTTCATAAAAAGTGTTTCTAAAGTCAAACACAGCCTGATCAGACGGGGCCATAGTGAGCTTCCTTTTTCCATCACACTCATGAAACCAGCCTGTGGCTTTAATGAGCCCAACAGCCGCCATTTTGTGTGAAGCTCTGTGTCATGTGACCAACAACCGCCATTTTGTGACTTTTGTGTGTGCAGGGCTCCTGGCAGAAGACAACAGCTCAGGTAAAGACACTCACACACCAGGATAAACCACTCTGCCACAGTAACACAGGGAGAACATGCACACTCCACTCAGATCAGGGGTCTAACCCACAACCTCCTGGTGAGAGGGAGGAGGCAGGATAACCACTCTGCCACAGTGTCTGTGTGATCCCTCAGTCGTCCCAGGGTGGGATCCGGGGTAAAAGTAAAAAAAAAAAATTTCTGTCCCTGGACAAAAGTTTTGAGTGAAGACGTTTGGCTGCTCGTCCAAGTCTCTTCTTCAGTTCTGGTCAGTTTGCTGGTGGACACTGCCTTATATGTGTCTGAAGGGAGGAGCTAACTACTGTTTCAGGGGAGTTAGCTCCTTCACCAGGGAGGAACATAGTATTTTCCACAGTTTGGACAAATGAATACTTATTAGTGGGTCGAGGACCAAACCTGGTGACAGCTGGCAAAACAGACAGTTATATAAATGGAAATAACTAACGTGGTTTTCCCCACTCATATTGCTTAGGTTGCTATGACACTCCTGGTTGAAATTCCTAATTTGTGGGACGTCACACTCACTTAGTCTATTTCTTTATATAGTCTGTGGTTTCTCTGCAGACAAAATATATGATTATATGAAATATATGAAAACTGAAACAAACAAATTATTCTTAAAATCTCAGAGCCCCTTGTGGGCCAAATTAGAGCCACTGGAGGGCCAAGTTTGGCTCGTGGGCCCCAATTTGCCACCTCTGCTCTGAAGCTTTTGTCCAGTTTACAGAAATGAAACTTTGTTTTACTCTGTCCCAGTAACAAAAGGAAGATATAGTCAGTCAAGGTGGGGATTAGCTGCTCAGGGTAAAGGGGCAGGGGGCCTCACTCTGTCTCTTGTCTGTTCAGAGCCGCTCAGGCTGGTGGGAGGGGCCAGTCGCTGTGCTGGGGACTGTGGAGGTGAGACACAGAGGAGAGTGGAGACGGGTGGTGCCCTATGGACCCTGGTTCCTGGAGAACACAGCTGCTGTTTGCAGAGACCTGGACTGTGGCTCTGCTGTTTATGGAGAAGAGAGACATGATTTTCCACAGAGTCCAGTGTGTGGAGAGTCTCATCTGACTGTGTGAAAGAAGTCTGCAGTGAGAGACTGTGTCCTTGGCTCATCCTCCTCTTCCTCTTCCTCGGGTCTGGAGGTGAAATGTTCAGGTAAAAGTCTGATCTCACATTTTTATCTTCTTCTTTTTTCCTAGTCTTATTCTTATCTATTTATTTGTAAAGTGACAGCACATATTAATGAATATTCAAAAATGTAAATATGTAAAGATTATAGCCAACGTGGATCATTTCCATCTTCAGTCCCGACAAAATAGTCGACAGAACAGAGAAAAGAACAGCAACAATCACACAAAAAAAGAAAATGTAACACACAACACACTCACTATACACACAACACATTCACTATACACACAACATACACACACAGAGGGGGGCGAGGTGTGTGTGTTCTGGACATGAGGAGGAGAGTCCTGGTGAACACAGAGCACGACAGAGACGAGTCCAAGTGACTAATGATGAGGACATTTGTATCTCACATAAATGCAGCATGTGTCCTATTGGCTCAGAGCGGTGATGTCACAGTCATGTGTGTCCATTGGCTCAGAGTGGTGATGTCACACATGTGTGTCCACAGACTCGGTGCGTCTGGTCTCGGGGCCCAGTCTGTGCTCAGGATCAGTGCAGATCTGGGACCAGTCCTGGACCTGGGTCTGTGAAGGGGCCTTGGACCAGCAGGGGGCAGAGGTGCTGTGCAGGGAGCTGGGCTGTGGGCTCCTTCTCTCCTTCCAGGGGGCGCTCTCTCCTCTGGAGCAGACATTCCACTGTGAGGGGCATGAGTCTGCTCTGATGGACTGTCCCGCTCCGACTCAGAGACCTGCTCCTCTGTCAACCTCACCTGCTCAGGTAAAAGGGCGGGGCCTCACTACTCAGGTAAAGGGGCGGGGCTCACTCTGTCTCTTGTCTGTTCAGAGCCGCTCAGGCTGGTGGGAGGGGCCAGTCGCTGTGCTGGGACTGTGGAGGTGAGACACAGAGGAGAGTGGAGACGGGTGGACCCCTATGGACTCTCTAGACCCTGGGACCTGGAGGACACAGCTGCTGTTTGCAGAGACCTGGACTGTGGCTCTGCTGTTTATGGAGAAGAGAGAGATGATTTTCCACAGAGTCCAGTGTGGAGAGTCTTATCTTACTGTGTGAAGAAGTCTGCAGTGAGAGACTGTTGTCTTTGGGTCATCCTCCCTCTTCCTCTCCCTCGGGTCTGGAGGTAAAATGTTCAGGTAAATCTTACTTTTTGTTTTTTGCAGATATTTTTTTTGATTTTTTTTTTCTAGTTGCTCCAGAGAAGTGTCAGTTGTAAAATGTGTATCACAAACACTCCCCTGTGTCACACACACTCCTTTGTGTCACACACTCCTCTGTGTCACACTTTTTTCCTCTGTGTCACACGCCTTTCTGTGTCACACACACTCCTCTGTGTCACACACTCCTCTGTGTCACACTCCTCTGTGTCACACACTCCTCTGTGTCACACACACTCCTCTGTGTCACACACTCCTCTGTGTCACACACACTCCTCTTTGCCACACACACTCCTCTGTGTCACACATTCCTCTGTGTCTCACACACTCCTCTGTGTTATACACACTCCTTTTCGTCACACACACTCCTCTGTGTCACACACACTCCTTTGTGTCACACACACTCCTCTGTGTCTCACACACTCCTCTGTGTCACACCCACACTACTCTGTGTCACACACTCCTCTGTGCCACACACACTCTCTGTGCCACACACACTCCTCTGTGTCTCTGTGTCACACACTCCTCATCACACACACTCCTCTGTGTCACACTCCTCTGTGTCACACACTCCTCTGTGTCACACACACACTCCTCTGTGTCACACACTCCTCTGTGTCACACACACACTCTGTGCTCTCTGTGTCACACACACTCCTCTGTGTCACACACTCCTCTGTGTCACACACACTCCTCTGTGTCACACACTCCTCTGTGTCACACACTCCTCTGTGTCACACACACTCCTCTGTGTCACACACACTCCTCTGTGTGTCACACACACTCCTCTGTGTCACACACTCCTCTGTGTCACACACACACTCCTCTGTGTCACACACACACACCTCTGTGTCACACACACTCCTCTGTGTCACACACTCCTCTGTGTCACACACACTCCTCTGTGTCACACACACTCCTCTGTGTCACACTCCTCTGTGTCACACTCTCTTCTCCACAGACTGAAACTGTCCAATCATCTCTCTCCTCAGATTTACTGAATCGTCCGGTCATCTCTCTGTCTGTGTTACTCTGACGGGGGTTTCCGAGGCCCTGCCGCAGGGGGTCCGGGTGCTGCTGCTGGGGTCAAAGTTCAGGGTCAAATGCTCTGTGGAGCCACAGTACCCGGGAGGCTCCTTCCAGCTCCTCTCTCCCACTGCGCCCCTCGGTCAGAACCACACCCTGCCCGCTGTCAATCACTCCGCACACTTCCTGTTCTCTGACACTGGCCCCGCCCACAAAAGGAAACTACACCTGTGTTTACCACCTGCATGTGTTCAACCACAACTTCTCCTCTCAGAGCCCCAGCCTCCAGCTCTCTCTGGGAGGTACGTCCAGCAACAGCCTCATGTGAGGGTCAGGGGTCACACAGGGTCATGTGAGGGTCACACGGGGTCATGCGAGGGTCGTACAGGGTCATGTGGGTCAGGGGTCACACAAACTTATCCTTGTCGTAGTTTGGACTGATCTGGGTTTTTTCTGTTGCAGCTTCAGACTCAGACCTGATCATCAGAGTCCTGCTCATTCTACTGGTGAAGCTCCTCTACATCCTTCCAATGTTCTACTACTACTGCAAGGTACTGGACCTATAGACCTGGTTTAGACCTGGTTTAGTCCTGGTTTAGTTATGGTTTACGGTCTGGTTTATACTTTCTTTTGTGTTTCCTATTGTCTCAGGTCCGGGACAGAGGGGGCGCTAGAGAGAGGACTTCATAGGACCTGGACTTAGACGGTTCAGATCCACGTGGACCTGGACTTAGACGGTCCAGATGTGAGCTCCTGATGCTCAGGACATTTGTGTAAATACAGAGTGACTTTAAAGTGTCTGACAGGTTTGGACGATTCTCTCATTTCCACTTCATCTGGAGGATAAAAATGTTTAAATATAAATTATACTTTTACACAAATCAAGAAGTAGTTGGTCAAGAAAAAAGAAAAAAAAATATATAAAAATGACAGGAAGTAGAGGCTTGTCCCAATTAAATTGCCCTTTGAGCCGTTTGAACGGTGCATTTAGGGCTGATGTAACTTCCAGCGTGACAAAGTGCTGCACCCGACGAATGTGGCCAAAAATGTGCCCTGTGTTTCCATGGAGATCGACCGTATCAGAGCACACTTCACCCACTGCTACATCCCATCATGCACAGCGCCTACGCAAAAAAGAGACAAGAATGGAGTATGCTACGCAATACATTTAAATGTTCGTACTGGTTTATGTCACCTACAACAGTGCAACATGAAACTGTTAAAGTAAAGATCAGTATGAGACGACTCAGCCTCAGTGAGTCCTGTTCATTAGTGTATATTAGTGTAACTATTGTAATGTTTAATATTCGTCCTTATTTAAGAATATTCTTTTGGTTTTAGAGGCAGGCCTCCCTTTGTCACCGGTTCTGTTCATTATATTTATGGACAGAATTTCTAGTCACAGTCAGGGGCCGGAGGGGGTCTAGTCACAGGGGGTCTGGTTCAGGGGCCTGAGGGGGGGGGTTCAGGGGCCTGGTTCAGGGTTCAGGGGCCTGAGGGGGTCTGGTTCAGGGGGCCGGAGGGGGTCTGGTTCAGGGGCCGGAGGGGGTCTGGTTCAGGGGCGGAGGGGGTCTGGTTCAGGAACCACAGGATCTCATCTCTGCTGTTGTGGGATGGATGTTGGAGGGACTATGTCTCTCTGGCCTTGGGGTCCCACTGGAGGAGCTGGAGGACGTGTCTAGGGTGGGGGGAAGTCTGGATAAGTGGAAGAAAATAGATGGATGTACTTTTCAGAGTACTTTTCTAGCACATACTTTTATTCTCACTTGAGTAATAATTTATTGAAGTAACAGTACTCTCACTTGAGTAATATTTTATTGAAGTAACAGTACTCTCAATATTTGATTGAAGTAAACATTTTATTGAAGTAACAGTACTCTCTCACTTGAGTAATATTTTATTGAAGTAGCAGTACTCTCACTTGAGTAATATTTTATTGAAGTAAGTAACAGTACTCTCACTTGAGTAATATTTTATTGAAGTAACAGTACTCTCACTTGAGTAAAACTTGTGGTTCCTCTTCTCATTGTGTCACTGTAAGTCGACAAGTGACAAAAGCTTTTTTGTCGACAAAATGAACTGATGTGAACGTTTGTGTTTCTTGCTTCTTCAAATATGATTTAGTTTGTTTCATTTTTGTGTCTATACTTTGAAAATACCAGATTTTGCTCATTATTTCATGTTTTGTTCTTCCATTTACATTAAATTATAAATCAGATGTTACGCTCAGTTGTGTCTGTGACAGTTACTCTTTCACACTTGAGTAGTACTTTTCTCAAATACTTTACTTCAGTAAAATATCTGGTTAATATACTCGTCTTTGATAATAGGTAAAATCCTCCGTTAAGGTCGTCCTGACCGAGCCTCGTTCATGATCTGGAAATAGGACCCGGTGCTGTGGTCACTCACTGGTCCTGACAGGTTACACCAGAGACACTGAGGGACAAATGCAGCAGAGACACATTTGTACCTCCAGGTGTTTCCAGTTTAACATGGTCTGAACCTGCAGAGGAGGAATAGTGAATATATGGGCAGAGGACCATTGTCTTTGGACAGTTTCTATACATCAGAACATTGTGAATTACAAACAAATAAGTTTTCAATAATGAACAAAAAGTTAAATATTCTTTCTAGATTTTTATTTTTGATTCAAGCCTCATCAGTTCATCAAGTTCAGGTCACATGACAATCCTACATCATAAATATAAAACAAACTCACAAAACAGGAAGAAGCAGAGGTGATATTACTGCTCTACACACTTTTTATTAGGATGAAAATAAAAATAAAAATATGCAGAACATGTTTATGTCAATCACAAAAAACATGGCAATTATTGATACTTTGCAGTGACACTGGGGGTGCTCTTCATGTAGACTATGTCTATGGCAGAATGTTCAGCGGTTACCATGGTGACATAACACACACATAAGCAAACATTGCCAAAAAAAAAGTTTTAAGACAGTGTCAAAGCTCCAGAAAAAAGACTAAATGGATTTAAACAACATTGTCATGAGCCTGTGATCAATAAATGGTCCCGTTTAGATCATATGTTTGATTTTCAGTAAAAAGGTTAGAGGGACTAACTGAAACTGTTGGCTAATGTTAGCTAGCTTGTGTCTGGTTTTATGTGAGGGGTGGGCCAACTTGTTTTAGCAGCACAGAATCAGCTGTTGTAGCTCCATCCAAGTCAGTCTTTATTGTTAGATTGTTTCACCACAAAGATCAGATTAAAGTTTAACTTCAGTAACAGAACTTCAGACAGAACAGTGCCTCAGTTAGCATCACACCTCCAGGGAATGTTGATGACATCAGCTGCAAAGTATCAATAGCGCCTTTGAATCAGATCCAGTTGCCGTTATCCTATCACGGTGTGTTCCTGGTACCTGGGAGATTTCTCACCTCTGACCTGAAAAAATGCCCTGAGCTGGTGATTAACACTGGAAAGATCAGAGACTCCACTTTAGATACAAGTTCAACTGTGACGTATCACAGCAAAATCATCACAAACAGTGGATTTGAGAGGATAACCACCACAGAAACCATTAAACAGCTGGTCACTGTCAAAATGCAGATCTGAGAGCTCAATGAAATCTTCAAATGACTGAGACGGCAGCATCTACACCGAGAAACACACAAAACACTTCTATAAGCATCTTCAGATATATATAAAAAAAAACTAATATCTGAAGTATTTACAATGTAAACACTATAATAAAACCATGACCATACAATGGCCATTAGAAAATATTCTGTTTAAATGATATTAGTAAAAACGACTCTTTATTATAAGTTAAAACCATGAAAAGGAGGGAGATATTTAAAGTAATTTCTGTCAAACATTAAGTCATTCTGTAAACACCAACATACTGTCAATTTGCCGTCTTTGCAAATGTATCAAAACACATCAGACTCTTTCCTCTGGGTTTGACATCGATAAAATACAGACACACAGTGGCCTGATTTTAAAGATACAGTATGTAACTTTTTAGTACAAAAAATAGACAAAAATAAAAGCATGTCTTTTTCATTTTGTTTGAATTTCTTGCTTTGAAAAACATAAAAACATGTGTCCTTGCCTAAGGCTCCACCTGATGTATAATTATCCACAGTGGAGCATAAACGTATCCGTCACCATGGAGAATGTTACAACTTAACTTTGTACTTTGTGTGGCACCTCTAGAAAGTTCCATAGTGTAGCTTTACTCTGAGGGTTTAGTTGAGTGTCTGACCCACCTGAGGAGGAGGTAGGTCGTCTGTGAAGTCTGGATCCAGGTCCATCTCTGTGTGAACGGGGGAAGACGACAGAGGGGTGGGGCAGCTGCAGCAATATGGAATAAATCAATCATTACATTACTTATACTGCATTATATTGATATTATTTAGTATAAAACACACTGACGACCTGCACTCAAAGATGGACTAACTATTTGTACAGAAATGACTTGTATTAATAGTATCAGAAACACTTTGTTACAGACATAGAGCAGAGCAATAACCCTTAAAGCAGAACTATTCTGCAAAATGGACTTTTGAGAACTTTGAATCATGTTATAATTGTTTCCCCTCAACATTTACTCACCAAGTTGTTTTTGGAGTGACTCGTACATGTTTGAACAATCTTTAACCACTTATTTTCAATCCATCCCTGTTTTCAGCGGCACACGCCCACTGCTCTCTACTTATTACTTAATCAGTGATTTAAAAAATAAATATATACAAATATATATCAATATATTCATTGTTTTGGATGAATTCAGTGATTTAAAATGAGTTAAGTGTCACATGATCCACGGGTGTCATAGATTATACTATGGAGCAGCACAACAGGTTTAAATGTTTTAAATAATCGTGAACATGGTTTAAAGTAAAATCATGTATATTTGCTCAGAAAACAGTACTTACTCTCCTTCACAAACGTAATTCCTTTTTAAATAAGGTGCCACTGGTTTCTTGCTTTCTGGAAAATAAAACACATCAGGAAGTGTAAGGATTTGAGTTTCGTGAGTTAGACCATCCCCAAAAATGATTCTAAATGATCGTTTCCAGTCAGTATTTTTACAATAGCAGAAAATACCTGACAAAACCAGGACAAGGAAATCAAGACTAAACTAGGACTTTTTAGGACATTCCAGGCAAAGCAATAACATCTGGAGACGAGTAGGTGGCAGAGCGCCCCTTTAAAGTAACAAACACATGAACAGTCAGTACCGCTTGTCCTGGAGTAGTAGCGTTTGAAGGCGTCGTCCTTGGGTTGGTCCGGGTACAGGTAGATCAGGGGGTTGTTGGAGTTCCTCTTGGTTCTGTACAGTTTTATGATGTCAGGCAGAGACTGATTGGCCAGCTCGTCTATGGTGAACGGGTCAATGGCGTGGATAGTGACCCCTACAGGACAAAACCATGTGAGGAAATTGTACTTTAGAGATCACAGTCATTAACTTAGTGGTAATGTGTGTGCTTGTGATTGGTTATTTTAGATATTAGTTAATGTTAGGATGAATAACTCTGCTTAGTTATTCTGCATAACCACTGCTGTAGTTTATTATTGTATTTCTCTAGTTCATTATTGTACCAGAGCTCATGTGAAGACGAGGCCAAGATTACAGCTGTGTGTCAGGACATGAACAATTATTCTACATCTATCTATAAATCGAATCAAATAACTAAGTAGAGCAGACTTATTTACAGGCATGTGCTGACTCATGACTCGTGGCCCTGGTCAAACCAGTAAAATGAGCTTCAGCAGTCGGAGCAAGAGTCTGATAAGACTGAGCAACGTGCCAAGAGGCCTGGCTGGTCTGTGCACCAGTGAAGAGGAGCTAAGTCTAAACCCAGTGACCTCCCACTATAGTATGTGTAAAAACTCACTGTACAGGCGTAAACTTTCAGTCTCTGCCTGTCAGTTGCACAGACTCTGTATTGCTCTTCACTGGTTGATGAAGTAAATTTTTCTTTGAATTTCATCTCTGGGTCATGGTTATTCTTTGTCTTTCTTTCTTTATTCTTTATTTATCAGGGACCATCCACAAATTCATTAATCGAACAAAAGAAGAGATGATTTGTACCAGATTGACCTACTGTTACTCTCCATGTTTGGTCCCTGGGCAGGTGAACACACATTCAAATACACATTTCATTACAATTACATTATAAGACAGTTACATACAATAATTGTCCCCATGTCCAATACAGTACGTTTCCTACAGTCCAAACCAAATAAAAAATCAAATAAGTGCAGATTTTACACTGAGATGTCTTTGCAGAGACAAACACGAGAAGAAAAGGCTGATTTCCTCAACATTAGTATTTATAAAACACTTTTTCTTTCCATGTATTTGAGAAAAATGTGTCGTTCCAGTGGAGATATATTGTATTTAGTCAAAATATGTTCACTGTGTCCTGTCGGCATGTAATCAGAAAGCATGTTAGTCCCATAATCAGCAAGTGTGTGTTAGCATGCCGATTGTGAGCTTTACCGTCACGGCAAAACTCTGCTCTGGTCTGAGATTGTGAAAAATGCAGAGAAACTCACCACAATGAATAATTAGGATGCTCTGAGAGCATAAGGTAAGTGAGGAGTAACTTTGAACCACTGCAAACTGTTTAAAATGAACTTGTTCTTTTGTTTTACCCCATTTTTACGAGTTTTAAATCAGGTACAGCACCTTTAATATGTGGTCCCGACACTTTTTTATTAGTAGAAACGACTAATGTGATTATTTGGCCTCTGTGTGAAGTGTGTAAAGTACCATTTTTAGTGCGTTCACTCCAGCTGAAGGAGATAGCGCCCTCTCTGTTGCTCTCGCTGAAGCGCAGCAGGAAGTTCCCACTCAGTTTTTTCTTTAAAAGTTCTTCAGCATTGACCTTGCTCACAAATCCCATGATGCACCTGGAAACGGACATAAACACAAATAAACTAAAACAGGTTTTATGGAGAACTGTCGTGTGGGAACATAGGTCATGTTGGCTTGTGGGTGGAGCCTATAGTGGGGTTAGGGTTAGATGGGAGAGATCGCTAAATTACTGAAATGTCCATGGATGACATCTGAAACCTCTCCAGGACTTTTTTGGTTTTTTTTGGATGGGGAAACAATGTTATAACATGGTAGAAAGCAAAAAGAAAATGTGTTTTGCATAAAACCTGCTCTTTAAATGAAAACACAAAACCTCTTACCCATCTCTCCAAAGATTCTTCAGACGCTTCTCGATTAAATCAAGTATCCCACTGATCCAAATCCAAGGGCCTTCTTTCTGCTGTAGAAATAAAATAAAACTAATAAAGAAAACACAGACATTCATTTGTGTTAAAACTAATGAAACAGGGAAAACTCTGATTTTTTTTTCCTTTACCTGATAAAAATATTATAAATTGACAATGTGTGTGAAAAACAAAAGGTGCACTATGTAACTTTTCTGGTAGAGTGCAGCATGCTTGTGTCCTTGGAGACATTATTGCTTAGTTTGGAATGTTCCACAATATGGCATTAAACAGTCTTGCATTCTTACTGTGGGCGGGGTCGACTCCATACTCGGCTCGTCTCCATGGAGACAGGCTCAGTGAAACATTCAACAGGCAAAGCAACACAGTCTCCACGGAGACAAGCAGGTAGCAGAGCACCACCATAAAGTTCCACAGTGCAACTTTAATTCATCACTTACATTAGAAAACTTGGACCAAGACACAAGCTCCTCTTTGGTTTTCTGAAAATATATAAGACGTTATTTGGCACCATTTCAGTTATTTTTAGGACTAATTCAAGTGTAGTTATTATAAAATATTTTACATTTTGGACATGAAATTGTGAAAGACTCACCGACGATTTTGAGTTTGAGTTCATGAAGTTGGTCCTCATTGAGTTCTCTGTCTCCAGCTGAAATGAACTGCCAGCTCAGAGCCTGGGACAGCTGCTCCCAGGACAGAGGAGGAGGGTCCAAGAACAGGGACAGAGGAGAGGACTAGAGGAGAGGGGACAATAAAATTACTGACCACAATAATGTAGATTTACTACATTAGTGCACTGCCTGATAAGTCCAGACTGAAATGTTCTGTGTAAGATTTGCAGACTGGTCATTACTTCCTCAGAACTCGTCAGATCTGTACGTGCATTTCTTATTTATGTAAAAATATATACCATATTTTCTGGACTATAAGTCACACCAGCCAAAAATGCATAATAATGAACAAAAAAAACATATGTTACATTTTTGGGGGAAACTTATTTGACAAAATCTGAGACCAAGAACAGACATTTTATCTTTAAAGACAAGTTATAATAATAATAATAAAACAGAACAACAGGCTGAATGTCAGAACAGCACATTAACGTAACACATTTTATATTTATTCAGCTACATGAAGCTCAGGAGTTTAGTCCCACTTTAAGGTATTGTTATAATAAAATGGGACCTATGTTTTCACTGACGAAACACGGACTCAAAATGTGAGATAATCAGAAGTATCAAAAGCTCTGACAGTGGTTGTAGTTCTCACCTTGTCCTGAGGGGGGCAGAGGTTGGACCACAGCACAGAGGCCCAGGCACTGGGGCCCTGACTGGAGGTGGACACGACCACCAGAGGCAGAGAGCTGGTCTGGAACAAGACAAATATTGATACTTTGCAGATGATGTCATTCCCTGTGGGTGTGTTGCTAACTGTAGGCACTGCTCTGTCTGAAGCTCTGTTAGACACTGTTAGATTACAGCAGGTAAGATGGTTCGTGCTGTTAAACAAGTCTCTCTCACATAAAATGACAGTCACAAGCTAGCTAGCATTAGCATTAGCCCACAGTTTTTCAGTTTTCAGTTTTTCTTAAAACTGTTTTGCAGTGTTTGCTAATATGTACTTTGTGTTACCTTGGTAACTGCTGAATATTTGCCCATAAACATACATGCAGTGAAGTGCTGAGTGTTTTGTAAATGTAGGTGACGTGTCTCACCTGCGCCTTACACTTCAGACCTGCGATCTGTAGATCAGAGCTGAATTTAATAATGTGCAGTTCCTCAGTCACTCTGATGGAGCACTGCTCAAACAACAAAGTGATTTTAGTTCAATAGTTACTCAACTGTAGAGAAGAGGATCTAAAAGTCTACGGCTCCTTACCTCATTCGACTTTTCCGTTTGATTTAATTTCTGCAATTGACTAAAAAAAAAAAAAAACATGTAGACTTGACATTACAGAAAAAAGAAATAACTTAAAGGTGCACTATGTCACTTTTTTGGTGGAGGGTCTGTCAGCTACTTGTCTACACTGATGTTATTGCTGTGGAATGTTCCTCAGTACGACATTAAATTGGACTTGCATTTATTTAATTATAGGTGTTATGTTTAGTTAATTCCTTGAAAATGATGCAGTCTTAATGTGACGGGGGGGTCGCCTCTCCACAGATCTAACCTAGTGCTGTCACCAGGTGTAGATGCGTTTAATGGAAGATTCGAGGCAAAGCAAATACATCTCCATGGAGACGAGCAGGTGGCAGACCCTCCACTAGAAAAGGTACAAAGGTACAAAGTGCACGTTTAAAGAAGCATTTTGTCCCAAATGTTCAGATCTTAATTCTTCATCCATGTTGTGTAGATGACTTTATAAATAAGCCACTTATGCAGCAGTTTTATACATCGTTTTATGTGGATCTGCAGCTGTCCATAGGAGGGGGCGACTTATTACTTGTTTTAGATGAATATTGTGATTTAAAATGTGCAGATTACAACATAATGATCCACAGGTGTCACAGATTATAACTACAGAGCACACACAATCACAGTATGTCTTCTTTAAGTCACAGCTGGGACTGAAGAACAGATCTGGCAGATACTGAATTGTTGTGGCCTCTCTAACCAGCACCAATCACTCACATCCCACATTCACACAGAGGCACCACGGGTCAAGTGTCTTGCCTAAGGACACAATAACAGCAGTACTGGACTCAAACCTTCAACCTTTCATAGCAGTGTATGTGTGAATCGTACCATGTCCCAATCTGCCACAAGACGTCCACTTTCTCTGTTGATGTTCATGAACGTGGTGTTTTTAGAGGTGAAATGAAACTGACGAAACCTAGAATAAGAAAATACATTCAGTTTTATATATTTATGTGGATTACAATCGGCTGAAGTGAACTGGTCACACTTCATAAAAACTACAGTTTAATTACTCTTAATATAGCATGAACAAATAATAATAATGAACAAATTGTTTATTGTTTACCTAAACCTAAGCCTGACCCCGACTAATTAAAGGTGCTGTCCCTGATTTTTTTATTTATTCCTCACTGACCTTATGTATTCAGAGCATCCTAATTATTCACCTGCATGAGTTTATAAGCACCTTTCGCACCTTTCAGAGGCCAGTGTGGAGTTTTTCCATCACAGTAAAGTTGACAACAGCTAACATGCTAAGGTGCACTTCCTGATTATGGTTCAATAAAATGCAAAAGCTGCTCATACAATATATCTGTAGTGGGGCAAAAGGAAAACATCAGGTACATGGCCTTTAATTAAATCTCTAACCCTTTAATTAACTTACTTACTCTTTCTTAATAAAGTATTTTTGATCATCTCTGTTCATGCTTTACTAAGAATAATTAAGGTGTAGTTATTATAAAGTGGTGCTAGTTATTTTAAATTCCACTTACCCTTGAATAGTCTTGATTTCCTCCACACCCCTTAAGTGAAAAATAAAAGTTTATCTGAATGTTCGTAAGAGCGAGTTAAAACCATAGACTGTATAAATATAAATGGACATAGTGAACCTGCAGATGCTAAAGTCCAAATAGGAAGTGAACATGGGCTCCAGTTCACTTTCTATTGAAAAACTGTGTCCTCTCTCTCTGTAACTGCTGCTGTCAGACTCGTCATTTTGGTCTTAAATGTTCGTATTAACCCGCTCTACATGTTTTTATTTCACTACTGTGTCTGTAAATCAATCATTAATAACAGACAAATCAAGCACCTTCTCTCCCCGATGCTCCTGCTCATGTTAGCAACAGGTTTGATTGACAGCGTTGCTAAGAGCGCATTTCCTGCTAAACCAGTGGTGTGAGCGAGAAGAGGTGTTACCATCAACAGCCTGGCTCCTGATTGGCTCTTTGGTTGCTATGATACTCACGATCAGATTTCCAAATATGGAGCTGGGCTCTAAATCGGCCCCTGTACCTGCTCCAGCCTCGATGAGCTTCATTTGACTGGAGCTGAACGCTGTGGGTGACGTCACACTTAGTCCACTCCTTTATACAGTCTATGGTTTATAATACTGATAAAATACTTAACATGTAGTTCATTTGACTTACTCATCAAACTCTGCTTTGATCAAACAATTATGCTGTAGAATTGGCAGGTTTACCAAAAATCTGAAACAAGAAATCACACATTTTATGCTACAATTTGCTAAAAACAGAACATAGACATCATTATTTCCTATCATCCAGACTGTAGGACATTGGCTGCAGTTACACACACTCAAAATATGATGATGAAGAGATTTAGGGACCCCTCCTTGAACTGTCACCTTATTGTGGTGGAGGGGTTTGAGCACCTGAATGATCCTGGGAGCCATGTTGTTGGGAGCCTCAGGCCCCTGGTAGGGTCACCTGTGGCAAACAGGTCCAGGGGGACGGGTCAGGCTAAGATCAGTTCAGAAGCCCTTATGACGAGTGTAAAAGCAACCGGGGCCCCACCCTGGAGCCAAGCTCGGGGTGGGTGCTCGAGAGCACGACCGTTGGCCGGGCTCAGCTCGAAGGAGCGACGTGGGGCCGTCCTCATGTGGACCCCACCACCGGGAGGATCCGTAAGGGACCGGTGCATGGAGATCTAGGCGGCAGTCGAAGGCGGGGGGCCTCGACGACTGGATTTCCGGACATTGGCTCTGGGGATATGGAATGACCTCATTGGGGGAAGGACTGAGCTATGCGGGAGGTTGACTGTTAACATTTTTTTTTTAATATAGAGTAGTTCACAGTGTCAATAGGTCTGTCAGAATAATCACTATATCAACTTATCGGCCAATATATGAAACAATGGGCAGATTTATGTTGTAATACAATAAGATTTGAGCTGTAGAGGGTTGAATAAATCACTTTTATGGCTAAATATGACTTCAATCTGCTATTTATTTGCTGCAGCTCAGGCCTTTTAATGATACTGTCTATTTAAAAATTGGTTTACTGAGATTCTCCAGATGTGTGTCAGGATAAAATAGTTTCAATATTATCGTTTTTCGTGGTAGCAAATATACAGTGCTTCAGAATGTGTTAACGTGAGCCCTAGTGAGCGATAACATTGAAGAAAAGCTGATACGAACAAGATATTTAGTTGTTTTACTCATTTACTAATCACCTCTATTGAAAACTTACTGGACTTGTGGTTTACCTGAGTTTGACATTGAAGTGCACTGTGGTCCTCAGCACCAGAGGTCTGTGGGTCTGGTTGTACATCACAGGCTGTTTCTCCACCACCAGCGCACTGCACAAAAGATTCAACAAATAAATATCTGATCAGTGAGCTCTTTGGACTTATTTTGAATGATTAAAGAGGAGGTATTACACTAACTGCTCCAGAAAGACTATTTAGATGACCGTGTTTCCTTTTATTGTTTTGAAAATGCTCTATTTGCCAAAAACAATGTTTTCACTTTTGTTTTTCGACACTCTGAGTCCCTTTGCTCTCCAAGCTAAGTCACTCCCCCTTCAGACAACATTAATGAAGCTACTGCACATCACATCAGGTTTGTGAAGTTGTAGTGTATTGAATCATTTTTTTGTATATTTATAAAAATGGCTGCGTGGGGGCAAGTATGACGTAGACTTGTGGGTGGGGCTTTGGACAAGATCTTACAGCTAACCGTAGCCGTAAGGAGGGTTCAAGTAGGGCCCGGGAGAGATCACTACATTACTGAAACATGGATGGATGACATTTAAAACCTTTTCAGTTTTTTTTTTTTTTTATAAGAGAACAACATTATAACATGGAAGAACGCCCAAAAAGTAGATACTCTCTTTAACTTCATTTACAGGGTCCCCCCAAAACACGACTGAAATCAAGACAAATATTAAGAAACCAAAACTTGCACTGTGTAACTTTTCTAGTGGAGGGTTAATCACCTGCTTGTCTCCATGGAGATGTTATTGTTTCACTTGGAATGTTCCACATATTTCATGACATATTTAAAGCCATTTTTTTTACTGGAGGTAGGGTTAACTCTTCACAGATCTGATTTGTAATTTGACCTGGAGGAGTTAGCTACTTGTCTACATGGATACAGATTAGCTTAATGACATATTGTGGAACATTTCAAGCAGAACATACCCCTATACCATCTCTATGTAGACAAGACAAGTAGAAAAGTGACACAGTGGACCTTTAAGTCATGCTTTTGGGTAAGTGCAGGTGTGTGTAGTGTTCCTCTTTACTTCTCCATGAGTTTGGTGAGCAGGGTCTTGGTGAAAGAGTTGATTTGCTGTAAAACTTCAGACAGGTCTGAGGTGATCTGAGGCCTGCTCTGCTCCTCGAGTTTCTTCAACTGTTGGACGATCTGCAGAAGAGTCTGTGCCACAGCAGTGAACCTGAGACAACAGCCGTGTGTTAAAGACACGTTTTCCTTTTGTCAGGGATTCAGTAGAAAACTAAATTAAATAATAGTCTATCTAAAAAAAGAAACAGGTTCATTGACTTCATGTTCAAAACTGCAGAACTGGTAGTCGGACCATAATGAACTGACTTAAAACTACACTATGAGCTCTGATTTTGCACTGGTAAACAAGTACCTCTTACATAAAATTACAGTCACAAGATAGCTAGCATTAGCCAAAGGTTTTTCAGTAACTCTCTTCTTTTTTTGTTGAAAACCTAAATGAACATCTAAATGAGACCAAGAATGTTTTTACTGATCAATGAAATGAAATGAAATATATTGTATAAATGCATTCTTGAGTATTAAAACTTTTTTCGCAATGTTTGCTAATATGTGCACTGTGTCACCATAGTAACTGCTGAACATTCCTCCATAGACATACATGCAGAACATCCCAACGTGATGCCATTGCAACGTATCAGTATCGCTTTTACATCATGATCACAAATGCACTGCCTGGCCAAAAAAAAGTCGGCACAAAACAAAACAAAAAAAAGTCACACACACTAATATTTGGTTGTTCCGCCTTTAGCTTTGATTACGGCACATTCGCTGTGACGTTGTTTCGACTTCGCTTCTGTAATATCAAAAGATTTATTTCCATCCAGTGTTGCTTAATTTTTCACCTAGATCTTGCATCAATGATGGTCGAGTCTGACCTCTGCACAAAGCTTCTCCAGAACATCCCAAAGATTCTCAATGGGGTTAAGGTCTGGACTCTGTGGAGGCTCCATGTGTGAAAATGCTCCTGAACCACTCTTTCACTATTTGAGCTCGATGAATCCTGGAATTTTCATCTTGGAATGTGCCCGTGCCATCAGGGAAGAAAAAAATCCACTGATGGAATAACCTGGTCATTCAGTATATTCAGGTGTCAGCTGACCTCAGTCTTTGAGCACAGACTGTTGCTTGAACTAGACCTGACTCGTACCTATAGGATCGTATCCATTTGCTTAGTTACATCCAGATTGTGACTTTTTTTTGGCCAGACAGTGTATACAGCACACAGAAGATATACCATTTCTCCAGATGCTCCAGACTGGTGCAGACTGGACTTCCGATGCAGGACATTTGCTGTTTGTGTTTCCATTCAGGAAGCTTCACGGAAACCAACGTTTGAGCAATAAGAGTAGCAAGATTCACAGACTTCACAATCTGCGAAACTACCTCCTGTAAAAAAAAAAAAAAAGCAAAAATAATTATAATATTTAGAACTATATAACTGTCTTTTATTTATTTACATGACCAAAAACTTAGGTACAGTTCCAGATCTGTGGAGAGGCGACCATGCTTACAATACAAATGCATTTTTTTCAATGTAATATTTAAGCTATACAATGCAATGGAAGGTAGATTAGTTTAATGCCGTGCTGTCAAACATTACAAGCAAAGCAATAATATCTCCATGGAGACAAGCAGAATGCATAGCCTCTAAAAGAAAAGTTACATAGTGCATATGTTTTCCCCACCTGTTTTTTTGTTCTGATGCTGTTGGCTTGATTTAAAAACTTATCTTGCATTTGAGTTGTCGCAAGTCCATTCTGGTTTTGAACTAAAAAAATATATAAATAAAATAAAATTAATATATTTCACTGTGGAAAAAAAAAAAAATTTTGTATCCTCAAAAAAACAAAAAAAAAAAACAAAAAAAAAAAAAATCATTGTTAAACACACAAATCATTTTAGGTTGAGTTCTTCTCTCAAACAGAAAACAATCTGTTCCACCTTGTGATGTCATCACAGGTAAAAGGAAGTGCTCCACTGTGTTTTTAAACTGACCATTTCATGACATTTCAGCCCACACTGGTGGAACTGAAGCAAGGTAAGACTTTGCCGAGAAATTACCACTTCATGACATCTAAGGTGGAACAGAAAAGATGTTACAGACTACTAATAAAAAAGAGTTACTCAAACATGTGTGAATGAAACAAAACACAACTCCAGGTATGTTTTGATGAGGCAGAAACACTATAACATGTCTTAAAGCTCAGAAGAATCCATTTTGTGTAAAACTGGGCCTTTGCTGTTTACCATACCTTCACTTTCCCATTCCTTGTATATTGATTCCACCTTTTCCAGTGCTTTGATTTCCTCTTCAGTTTCCTGTATCACAACAAAGTATCACACAACTGAAACGACCAAGCACTGCCTAAGCACAAAACTACAAAACTACTTTAAAATGATAATAATAGACTCTGTGCACAACAGTGTCCAGTAACCTCACTGTTAGCATCACTACTTCCTGTCCAGTGGTGTCTCTATGAGGTTTTTAGTCGTATTAAAATGAATAAATATAAAAAAAATGTACAGGGAGCTGCAGGATGTCACTCACGATAATTTAAACACTGCACAAGTATAATTAATACTTCTGTGTTTAGAAGTGAGATGTTTGTGTCGCAATGCTAATGCTAATGCTAATGCTAATGCTAACTTTGAGGCACCACCACAAACAGAGGTATTCTACAGATAAAAATAATTAGGTCGTTTTTATTTTAATTAATTTTAGCTTTGAGACACGGTGAGCTAGCTAGTGTGCAGCTGTGTTCAGAGATTATTCGTTTTAAATGTACCTGGGTCTGTTTTTTCAGTTGGCTCACTTCGTTGTCCAGGTCTGTGTGAGTTTCTTGAGTCACAGTAGAGCTGCATTGCTAAAAAAAAAAAAAAATGAAATAAATACATATTAATTTGCTTAAATATAAATTGTAGTGCATTTTGTGAAGAGGTAAAAAGGAAAAAAGCAGTGATAATAGTTTATTTATTTTTCTATAATGTATTCTTTAAAGTGCGTATCACAGGTTAAGCTACTCATTTCTCTAAAATATAGTTATATTTAAGATTTTACTAAAAACTGTGTCTTGTCTTTTTCTTATTCTGTCATTCTGTCATTTTGATCAAGTTTAAGTAATCTTACTTCCTGGACACGGCCACAGGTATGACATACATAGAAGTATGTTACATAGCAGATGAGTGCCACAATACTTTACTTGCTCATAAATTGTCTCTGCTTTTTAGATGGAAGTGATGGCAGTTGACGACATACACTATCAGTCAAAAGTTTGGACACACTCTCTCATTCAATATTTTTAAAAATGTATTTGTACTACCTTCTACATTTTATATACATATGAAGACATCAAATATATGAAGCAAGATATATAGCATTATGTAGTAGAAAGAAAAAAATTTAATAACTGACAAATAATTATAATAACTATAATATAATAATAATAATAATAATAATAATAATAATAATAATAATAATAATAATAATAATAATAATAATAATAACAAATTCTGTATGTATATAAAATAGAAAGTAGTAAAAATAAAAATAAAAAGGTGTGTCCAAACTTTTGACTTTTGTAGTGTAGGCTGCTACTTCCTGTATTTTACATTTTTTTGTTTTCTAAACTTTCTACAAACTTAACTGATGTAAAATTATGGTGAATATTTAACATAGGTACTATCACACCAAAGCCAACGAGTCATGATTAGAAAAATCTGTCAAATGCAGTTTAAGGCATGC
The DNA here is from genome assembly GCA_019594935.1 of Periophthalmus modestus. Taxonomy (NCBI): domain Eukaryota; kingdom Metazoa; phylum Chordata; class Actinopteri; order Gobiiformes; family Gobiidae; genus Periophthalmus; species Periophthalmus modestus. Next base: position 1,468,669 of record JAIEZT010000009.1, read on the forward strand.
AAAGGCGCTTTAAGCATCATGTGGACGATCGCATGAAGCAAACTGCAAAGACTCCATTTATTCAAGGAGATTGATTTTGTTCCCTGCCGGCCAGAAGCCAGAAGACCTTTTGTACTTCTGTCCGCTATATAGTGAGAATCTATGACACTCGGGGATTATTATGTTATAATTTGCACATTTTAAATCACAATATTCATCTACAAATTAATAAAAGAAACAAGTCCGTTGACTTCTGCGTTACAAAACTGCGGTGCCCAGTGGGAGCTGACGGCGCCGGAAGTGTCATCACAACAAAGAGTCGCGTAGCTGTCGGCCGCTCATATGGATACCTGCAGATCACACCAGCGAGTAGCACTTTTTTTTGTTTTTTTATCATTTGTATCAAAATGACTCACTGATTAAGAAAATAAAATCATGAGGTGTGATCTGCAAAATGGCGTCTGTATGTTTTATGGATTATTATCACTCTGGGGTGACAGTAGCGCAGTTGGTAAAGAGTTTGTTCACTGACAATCCGAAGGTTGATAGTTCAAATCCCACTCTTGACATAAAAACATCATTGATATAGTGGTAAGATCCACTGACCCACAGGTTGGGGGTGCAATTCCAGCTCCCACAGATGAATGCCGTCATTGTGTCCTTGGGCAAGACACTTAACCCCCCTCGCCCTCAGTGTCTGTGTACACTGGTGAATGTGTGTGTGAATGGGTGAGCGGTTCCTTGATGTAAAGTGCTTTGAGGGACTTGAAGGTGGAAAAGTGCTGTATAAAAATGTCACCATAATTATTAAAAATCCTTACAATAAAAATGAAAGAATTAGTCAACTAATACACCATCAACTAAGCGACTAAGGACCTACATCCTTAGAAATGTGATATTTTTCTTCCATTTCTCCAACCACCACTAAACTATGGAGGACTAAAAATGAGTAGTATAAATGAAGAAAAGAATAAATTAATAAATGCATTTTTTTCCCCCTTTTTATACATGTATAAAAGTATTATTTTATTTATTAATTAATCATTTTATACATTTAGATTTTCATTAATTATAGCATTTCTTCTTCATTTATACTCGTTATAAATATTGTTATATTTATTTATGAATGATGAGGTCATTTTTGGTCCTCCATACTGTATATACACACATTGTAAAGTGTAACGTGTCTCACCGTGCCCATTTCACACGAATCCAGGATCAGTTTTTCTCCTTGTAAACATTCAAACAGCCTGGTCGCCATGTCCAGAGGAGAACGCTCGAACTGCGCCTGCAAACACAAACGAACGGAAGTCGAAGGAGGGATAGATAATACGATTTTAAACTCGATCTCGATACTAAGGAACAGACTCAATACTCCCACATCAATCCCTTTACTACAATGTCAATAAAATGCACAGAATTTGATTTTCAAAATAAAATGGTAGTACTTTCTTTTCTATTCCCATGTGTCTTATATGTGTGTAATCCCTCAGTCGTCCAGTAGGGTCCTAGTGGTCCATGTGTGTATACTAGTCTATGTGTCTCATATTTGTTCTGATACAGCTCAAGATCAGTCTAAAGATATTCAGGAAAGGTTCATTTCTGTCCTGTGAATGTGACTTTTTTAGTATCTAGTTTTGATACTAGCTTTTACGAGTAGTAGTAAAATAACACACTGAAAGACAGCGTTTTTTGACTGGTGGTGTAGGTAAAGAGATTCTGTTTTAAACCTCACTGCTACTTCCTGTATTATATTTTTTGTAAATCTTTTGTATATCTGATTTTTGATGTTTTAGCAAGTGACGGATTGATGTAATATAGCGTGAATATTTTCGTTGAGGTAATTTAAATAAACGTGGAGTTCATTGTGTAACTTTTCTCGTGTTTGAAGCCATGGAGATCGCTTTGAATGCTCCACAGTATAACCTTAAATTTGTCCTTCATCCTTCTCCATAGAGACAAGAAATAAATGCCCAACCTTTAAGACACTCCCCACACACACACATGCACGAGAAAAGTTCCATGACGCAGCTTTAAGTAAACTGTCTTACCAACAAGTGGTCCTGGAGCAGAGAGAAGTCAGGGCCTGTTAAAGTGCGGCTGTTGTACAGAGATTCATTGATGAGTTCGTCCAGTTTCAGAAGCAGAGTCTGAAAGTGCGTCCTGGCTGTGGCTTCATCTGCAGCGGCCCACTCCCTAAAGAAAAGCACATTTATGTAATCCTATACTCTTTTAGTCGATTAATCGGTCAATGCAGTCTTAATCCGCTTCGATTTGTATTAGTCGATTCATTATTTTATTTAGATTATAAGGAAGGAGAAGTGAATGAAGGAGTTCTCTGGTGTTTTTTGGTATTTATATGTAAAAAGTTAGATCTGTCTCTGTAAATATATAGTTTTTTTCTGTATAAATAGTAGTTTTTGCTTGAACTCCGTCTGCAGGTGTGGTCTTGTGAGTGCAGTTTAAGTCAGAGACATAGATACATATTTTTAAGAGCTTTAACAGCCACGCACTTTTTTTAGACAACGAATCAGCAGGACATGTCTTCAGTCGACCACAGCCCCTAGTAGGATCTATTATGGACTGGATTGTTTTCTGTTTAAATGAGTATTTGCGTTTTTGTGTTGTCAATAAACACTGTTTGAATCATTACCATATTTTCCGGACTATAAGTTGCGCTTTTTTCATAGTTTGGCCGGTGCGATTTATATGTGAAATATATGTTTTTTTTTTCTTCATTATTATGCATTTTTTGGTTGGTGCGACTTGTACTCTGCAAAGTACAGTAGTTGCCAATTCAAGTAAAATCATTATTGGCGCGAGGATATATGGCTCTTGTTTGAAATATGTACAAATTAGGCTAGAACATTTAGTAAAATAACTTTTCACCCCCACTTTCGAGTGACTTAAGGTTAATTCATTTTGAAGTAGCCTGTACTCAAAACATTGGTTCAGTTTTGGTTAGTCTAGTGCCTGTGGTTTACCCACTTTAGCCTACAGTAAGTCTGCTTACCTGGAGCAGGGAGCACATGACTCAAGTATGTCTCAAAAATGACAGCTGATCATTTCAATTTACAGGCAGAGGTGGGTCAAGTAGTCAAAAATGTACTCACGTTAGAGTAACATTACTTCAAAATATTATTGCTCAAGCAGAAGTAAAAAGCACTGGTCCAGGAAATGACTCAAGTAAGAAAAAAACTACTACTCAAGAAAGAATAACTTAACCCCCTGAGACCCGAGCTCTGTCATGGCTTTATTCATGTCTCTTTGTTATTTGGGCTGATTGGACCTGATGATGTAAAAACAAAGAATTATCTTTTTACATTATGTAGTTTCTGAGAAAAATTATGTCCACGTGTGAGGACATTTTTCTACGTTTTAATCATTTTTGACAGAATATTTGAATAATGATTTGCTAAAACTATTAAGTCCCTGAACCAGCAACATTTGTCCTGAATAAAAACAATTGTGCCTCTTGGAACAATGTGGCTCAAGTGCTGCTAAGAGGAGCAGGAGGCACATGCCTTTACCAAAAAATAAATTAATTAAAAATTCTGACTATGGCCTGGAGGCTACACGAGGCCCGCTGGGCCTGGCCCACCGACTGTGACCAAATGATATTAACACAGGTCAGGGTAAACCTTAATCATTTTACATTTCCTAAAAGATGGAAACACTTCAGCTACATCAACCTTGTTTATGTGTATTTCTCTTATTCTCTTATCAGCCCTTCTGCAGAAATGAGTTTATCAAAGGAAAGAAAAGTGGATAGTGAGAGCCGAGTGTTTAATACAGAGGGACAACTAAATATTTTTTTCACCGAAGTCTGATCAAAGTACCAAGGCAAGTTTTTTTGCTGGCATTCAAACTATCAAAAGCTAGCAAACCTTTTTGCCCTTTTTGCCTTGGTCTAAACTCTTAAAAATATAAAAACAATTAACATTTTTGCATTGATACTGTCCTTCTTCTAAAAAATTATACTGTGGCCTAGACAACCCAGAATGTGTCGTCCACATGAGGAGCCAGGCCCCAGGAGCTTAAAGAAGAATAACTGTGGGACATAACATCGTATTTGTAATTTGAAGTGAATGTAATATGAAGAAGAAAACATGAAATAATGCACAAAATCTGGTGTTTTCAAAGGTTAGACACAAAATGAGACAAACTAAATCATATCTGAAGAAGCAAGAAACATAAAAGTTCAAATCAGTTCATACTGTTACATAAAGCTTTTGTCACTTGTAGATTTACTCACAGTGAGAAGAGGAGCCACAACTTTTACTCAAGAGTACTGCTACTTCAAAAATATTACTCAAGTAGGCCTAGTAGTAAAAGTAACTACATAATCTATCTATTATCTTGTTTTATTTTATTTTCTTTGTGCATGTACAATTTTCCCTCTGTTCTATGTGTGTGGTGCAATGCTGGAATTTCCCCACTGTGGGACTAATAAAATCTTATCTTGTCTTATCTTGTCTTATCTTGTCTTATCTTGTCTTATCTTGTCTTATCTTGTCTTATCTTGTCTTATCTTATCTTGTCTTATTAGTAGGCTCTCCCTGCTTATAGGCCTCCTTTGTTACTATTACACTTTAATGAGTCAGATACTTTTACTTTTACAAGTATCCTACACTTATGCAGCCAGTACATCCACCAGATCAAACTGTACATGGGCCGAACAGGGACAGTACGGTAGAGCCTGCACTCACCAGTCCTGGGCCTCCACCCAGTCACTCAGGCAGCGGCGGACCTCGATGGGGAACTTGTGCGCGTACAGGTGGCGCACACGGATCTGGAAGCGCTGCTCCAACTTCAGCACCTTCTGCCACTGCGCCATGGCCCCTCTGTCCCGACCCTGCGCCGAGTTTGTAGACTACTGCCCAAAATCCCGTTCCTTCCTTTCGCTTTTTGAGTCTCTGTCGACACAATGGCAGCAAAATAGTTATGAAAAAACGTAAAAGAGGTTTGAATTTACACAATAAACCTGTAATAAAGCCCCATACGTGTGCGCTGTGCGGGGGACGTGCCGGTGTCCTGTCCTGCGCGCTGACGCCTCTATTTATAAGGAGCTTGGGGAAGGGGGCGTGGCAGGGGGCGGGTATTTACAGTGAGTACACGCCCATCTCTAAAACCACGTGACTCTCTGGAGAAACTAGAGAATGTTGTACAAGGAAGTTGCTTACACTGTCTGTGTTTTCTCTCGCAGTTACTTTAAGTCTCTGTCAGAAAATATATAAGTATAAATATAAAAATAAATATAAAAGTATAAAACACGTCTGAATTTAGCCAATAAACCTGCAATGTTCCCCAATAAGCAGTAGATGTAGAGTAAAAGTAAAAGATACTGGAGCAAAAGAAAGAAAACTCAAGTAAATGTAAAAGTATCGCATCAAAACATCTACTTAAGTAAAAGTATCAAAGTACCTGTTTAAAAGTGTACTTAAAGAGTAAAAAGTAAAAAGTTTCGTGCAGATTTTGAGATCTAATAAAGCTTCAAATGTGGTGATTTTGAGACAGATTTGTGCTGAATTTTGTTCAAAAGAAACAATTTAATTCATCTTTTTTTTTCTAGCTGTTTTTATTGATATATTTTTGTTTGTGCAAATTATGAACATGTTAAAAATAAACCCTCAGCCTTTTCAGCAGGTCTCAAGCAATAATTAAAAAAATACTGGTGGAGTAGAAAGTGCAGATAGGGTGAGTTCAGGTAAAGTGGGACGATCGAGCATTTGAGTTTTTTCCATGTGAAAGTTAAAGAGGCATCAGTGGTGTTTTTAAAGTGGAGCCTCTGACCCTGAGTCTACAGACCTGGAGTTCTCTTTGGTCTGAGAGCGTCACAGTCAGTTTGGTGTAACGTCAAAGTAAGTCATGCTTATACACGTGGATGAAAATGACAGTGGCATGTCCTACTGTGGGCTTGAATGAAAGAGCTACAAATGTAACTGAATGAGTTTGCACACAGATTTGTTTGTTTTTGGATTAGATTTGATGCTTTCCCGTTTGAATCAACAGAATGTTATGAGTATATATGAATTTATATTTCCAAAGATACATGTCTTCTCAAATTTTTGTCATTCAGGCAAAGTGGAACACTCCTAAATGGTGTTTTTGAATACAGTTTGGCCTAAATAGTACTGAATATATATTATGTAGATAAGATCATGTCAGGAATGTCTATATAAAGTCAGAGAAAACAACAGAAAACTGTAAATGAATCAGGTCCATATAGTGGAGCCTATGGGAACTTAGCTCAGAAACATGAGAGCTCCACTTTGTCCTGAAAAATAATATTCACCTACTAAAGTGTTAATATAGGTTCTTTGTGAAAATAACATTTAAAAACTTTATAAAGTGATTTTACCCAGACAAGATTGATTTAGAAAAATCTAGTCCCTAATTCAAAAGAGTTTGGTCCGTTCAAGTCTTTTGGGTCACAATATCATGTACTTTTAAGCACCAAAACATGAGTAAATACATCTGTTTTATGCAATCCATGCAGTGAGTGGGAAATCCCATTATTTCTTATGTCACGATTACACTGCAGTGTCTGTATATGAGCAGTGAGCACGGGGAGGGGAGACTTACAGCGAGTACACGCCCCGAACAAAACCACGTGATTCTCTGGAAATGCAAGAAATGTTATCAAGTCGAGTTGGTTACGCTGTTTATTTCCTGTCCACAAAATACAGGCGTAGACTCTCCCTGTACGGCAGGAAATCAAACTGTATGTGCTGCGGCTCGACTATATGTGGCTTTACAGTGTCATTACAGCCCTGGTGAAACTTAAAATAATAATCAGATCAGGGAATTTGATCAAATCCAAATTTAGATTATTTTTTTCGGTATTGTAGACTAGCTGAGTCCTAGTGTAGATGAGGTTGCTTTAGATCAGTGGTGGAAGAAAGTAACAAGTACAAGTAGTAAAGTACTGTACTTAAGCAGAATTTTTAGGTGTCTGTAGTTTACTTAAATCCATTTTACAGTAGATACTTTTTACTTTTACTTCACTACATTTGAGAGCAGGTATCTGTACTTTCTACTTTTCCACTACATCTTTGAACAGGACTGAAAAGTAAAAGGACTTTTCACATGATTTGAGACGTTATTTTTTTTTTTTTTTTTTTACCATGTTTGAGATAACAAAGAGAAAGTGTCAGCAGTCACCTCCAGTCTCTCTCTCTAAAACCTTCAAATCAGGCGAGAAATCTCAGGGTAATAATGACTCAGACTTGAACTTTAACAGCCACATCAAATCAATAACATCTGCAGCTTTTTACCATCTAAAAATATTGCAAAAATCAAAAGTATACTGTCAAAACCAGACTTAGAGAGACTTATCCTGCATTTGTCTCCAGTAGGTTAGATACTGTAACGTCCTGCTCACTGGCCTCTCCAAACGAGCCTTAAGACGACTGCAGTACATCCAGAACACTGCTGCTGAGGTCCTGACTAGAACCAGGAAGTACTTCACACATGTGTCCTGTGCTCAGGTCTCTGGCTTCTGTGGCTCAGAGACTTTAAAGCAGCTCTGTGTGAACAAGTCTCTCCATGGACCAGCACCAAAGAACATCTCCCACTAGTTTTATGCAGCTAAAACCTGGAACATTCTTCCTGAAGATGTGAGACAGGACACGACTTTGATAATGTTTAAATCCAGACTCAAAACACTTCTGTTTATCTGTGCATATGGGCAGCTGACACTTCTCACCCTGGACATGGACTATTTCATCCACTTCCCTCTGGCAGGAGGCTACGGTCCATCAGGACAAGAACCTCTCGTCATGAGAACAGTTTCTTCCCCTCTGCCGTTTCCCTCATGAACACTTCATAAACCTGCACTAAACTGGACATTTCATAACACTGGTCACTTTAATAACCCATGTTGCACTGTTGTTCTGATGCTGCTATTGTATATATTTTCTACCTCCTAAGTATTTTATTTTATTTTTAAACATATCTTTTTTAACTTTGTGCGTGCCCTTATTTGTATTTATATTTATTCAGTGTGTGTTTTTTTTTGTGTATGTTCTATGTGCACTTTATCACCAAAGTAAGTTCACTGGCAATAAAACTTCTTCTGATTCTGATTCTGATACGATTGAAAGGTTTTTATTCTGCCTCGTCTGTTTAAATGTCAATTTTATGATGATTATTTGAGATTACTTATGTTTTGATTTGCTGTATTGTGATTTTAATGTCTTTCTTATTCTGTAAAAGACTTTGAATTAGTTTGTGTATGAATTGTGCTATACAAATAAACTTGCCCTGTCTTGCTTTGCCAATATCACTACATTTAACACTAACAAATTAACAACACATGTAAAAATACCTTTACTTTTTACTCTTAAAGTAAATTTTTAAACAGGAACTTAAATACTTTTACTCAAGTCAGTTTTTCCATGAGATACGTTTACTTTTACTTGAGTAACTTTTTACCTGAGTATCTGTACTTTTACTGAAGTAACATAATTGAGTACTTCATTCATCATTGCTATAGATGTAGTCCTACCTATTTAACCCATCCTCCCAAGTGTTCTTACATCGCCTGTCGTTACTTACCAGAGTAGACTTTTAAAACTGGTTCAAACAAATAAAGACTTAGGAGTAAACTTTTTGAAAATCAACCATTAGAGTCTTTTACCGTTGTTAGTATATGCTGCTCTCTAGTGGCCGATTGCAGTATAGCAACAGTAAATCCTGAAATACAAGTTGACATTTCAGTGCCAGAGCTACTACTAAAATACACCAAGAGACTGGTTCCATCGAAGACATTAAAGTTCCACTATGTAGCTTTTCTAGTAGGGGGACCTGCCACCTGTATCCATGGAGATGTGTCTTTCGCCTTGAGTGTTCCACTGTTTCACTCTGCTGCTGTGTAATGTCATGAAGGATTTTATTTTATTGTCGTAAAGGATTATTATTATTATTATTATTATTATTATTATTATTATTATTATTATCATTATATTATTTATTATTATTATTATTATTATTATTATTATTATTATTATTATTATTATTTTTTATTATTATTATTATGATTATTATTATTATTATTATTATTTTTATATTATTTTAACTGGTGTTTTTTTTTTTTCAAATTCAACTGGTGTCTTCAAACCAGTCCCACGTTAATACCACACTATGGAACATTCAAGGCAAAGTATTAACATTGCCACATAACACACATTGTTGCAGATAAGTTGCTAAAAAGAAATGTCAGAGAAATAACAACTGATACAAACAATAACATAAAAAAAAAAAAAAAAAAAATATTATTTACAAGACAAGTATCTTAGTAGCAATGTTTTGTTGCACTACTATATACTACTGCTGTACTTCTGCTGTACTTGAAATACTATATTTCAAATACTACTCTTCTGGGGAGTCAGCTTTTCACTGGCTAGTACAGTGAAAGTAGTTTTAGGCATTCAAGTGATTTAAATGTTTGAATTTAACTTTTTCTGTAACATTTTATATCTGTAATTATGCCAGTTGACCACACGAGGGCAGCACAACACCATGTATCTCAAATAGTCTTTTCAAACTACAAAAGTACAGCCTAAGTAGTCCATGTGATTTACTTATACTATAATTTTTGTAGTTTTGTTTTTATTACAGCAAAACGATGGCACATACGCATTTAAAACGTAATAAAATCGATTCAAAGAAAATACATGATCTTAATAAATAGACAACTGATTGGTTTGAGTTTGTACAACAGCCTTAATTATGACTTTTAAACTCATAATTATGACTTCCTGTGAGGCTTTTGTTGTTTATTAACTGGCATAAATGGGCTTCCATACTTTGGCACGTTTTCTAAAACTTTTTATAAATCTGTCAGACTGTTCATACAAGATACAAAACAATTCAGAATATTTGAAAAAGTCAACTTTGTGAACAAAACATAAAACAAAAGACACTTTGATCTAACCATCACCAAGACCATAGACTGTATATATAAATGGACAAAGCTAAACTGCTACTCACCTCGTTCCAGATGGGAAGTGAGCATGGGCGCACTTCTGGCTCCGTCGATTTTGGCTCCAATTCACATTATATTGAAAAATTCTCATCCCTCTTTCTGTAAATTGCTGTAATGAGCATTGTATTAACCTATTGTATATGATCCTCGTAGTTTTAATTTTTGGGCTATTGCGTCCACAATTTAAGTTATGAACATTTACAAATCAGGTGCTTTTGTTCCCCGAGGTCGCTCCTGTTAGCATTAGCAACACGTTTGATTGACAAAATTGCTAAGTCTCCCTGCTAAACCCGTGGTGTCGGCAGGAAGGGGTGTTACCATCAACAACCTCGCTCTGGATTGGCTCTTTGGTTGCTATGATACTCGTGGTCGGAGTTTGAAATAGGGAACTCAGCTCCAAATTCGTCCCTGTACCTGCTCCAGCCTCGATGAGCTTCGTTTGACTGGAGCCGAACGCTGTGGGTGACGTCACACTCACTTAGTCACTTCTTTATACAGACTGTGATCCACAGGCAGGAGAAGCTGTTGGAGTCAGAGCTGTAGGACCTGTATCGTGCTGTTAATGATGCTTGAAAGGGAGGCACATGCTCTGAATATGTGTACAATATAACACAAAACACAAAAAAAGCACTTTTCAAACATGTGTTTTTTAGCAGTTGGTCTAAACTGTGTCAGACTTAGACCCCAAAGTGTCACACTTGCCTGGTAAATCCTGAATGATACCTCTGTATTTTTTATACAGATTGATATCAGTCCAGTCTCCACATCCTCCGTTGCGTCTCAAGTCCGGTCAAACATGATCATCCATCAGATTTTACTTTTTTCCAGCGACACATGTGAAACGAAGGAGCTCATTGGTCACTTATAAATAAAGTGACCAATGTGTATGTATTTTGTAAATGAAATAGAATTTATGTCACCTTCACTCATTGATTCTGCAGAAATCCATGTTCCATCCATTTTTCCAGTACGACTGGACCGTGTCCCTGATTCCACCACCCTCAATCTGAGTCCACCCTCAATCCATTTGAAAACCAGGAGATTCACCGGTGACGAGACTTAAATCTGAGTAAAGTATTGAAGAAGTATGTGTCTGTTATGTTGTGCTTCTGTGTCTGTATAAAAGCTCTTCATATTGTGGTTCTTGTGTGCTCAGTTTTGTCCTTTGTGTCTTTTGGTCTTTGGGCTTAAGTGTGAGTGTCTGGTGCACAGACAGTGCACAGAGTAGTTGATTGTTTCCTTTTAGGTTCTGCAAAAAGTGTTTTGTTGTTTTGATCTGAGAGTTAACACTTAAATGGATATAAGGTTGTGCCAACATGAACTAAATATTTGCTCCTTGAGTAGCAAGTTAAGGAATTTCTGCAGAAATTTTGATGAACATCATGAAAAAAAACAAAAAAGATAAACAAAAAAATAAACAAAAAACTGTAATAATACTTATAACTTAGATTAGGGTGTAGGGTAAGGGTATCATTCTATTCTTACATTTGTAAATGTATCTAATACCAATTTAAATGTAGGAAAATATTTTTGTTAATCCTGAAATATAGAGCAGTAGATAAAATGTTTATTAGAGCAGATATTACACCAGTACAAAGTTTGTACAAATGTCAAAACGTTCAGAATGTTCTGCATGATCATGGAGTTTGTAGACAAAAATGGAGCAAGAATCACACAAATGTCCAAATCTCCTCAAATAAACTATCAAAAAAGGAGGAGTTAAACTGGGACTAGGACAGGCCGGGCAAAATAGATATATGATCCTCTGATTAAAGCAGGTATAAACCAGGTCTAAAGCAGGTCTAAACCAGGACTAAACCAGGATTAAACCAGGTCTAAACCAGGACTAAACCAGGATTAAACAAGGTCTAAACCAGGACTAAACCAGGATTAAACCAGGTCTAAACCAGGACTAAACCAGGATTAAACCAGGTCTAAAGCAGGTCTAAACCAGGATTAAAGCAGGTCTAAACCAGGTCTAAAGCAGGATTTAAGCAGGTCTAAAGCTGCTCTAAAGCAGGACTAAACCAGGTCTAAACCAGGTCTAAACCAGGTCTAAACCAGGTCTAAACCAGGTCTAAACCAGGTCTAAACCAGGTCTAAACCAGATTTAAAGCAGGACTAAACCAGGTCTAAACCAGGTCTAAACCAGGTCTAAACCAGGTCAAAACCAGGTCAAAACCAGGTCAAAACCAGGTCAAAACCAGGTCTAAACCAGGTCTAAAGCAGGTTTAAAGCAGGACTAAACCAGGTCTAAACCAGGTCTAAAGCAGGATTTAACAGGGCTAAATTGGCAGAACAGGTTCTGCTTTTCCAAAGTGGGATTGTGCTGACAAATATCTACTGTATTTATTTTTTGTAATTGTTTTTTTATTTTTTTTTTATTTTTATTTTATTTTATTTTATTTTATTTTATTTATGTATTATTTTATAACTTTTTGGGGAAAATAAATCTTTATTCTCATGTTGCTTTAGGCTTTTAATAATGTATTTAGTTCTTTTTAGTTTCATATTTTACATGAGTGTGGGTCCAGTCTATTTCAAAAATCTTCATTAAAAATTATGTTTTTGTTTTGTCATTGCACTTTTGGTAAATGTTTAGCTGAAAACAAAAATGCATGATTAGAATTGTATTGTACTAAAATGAGTGGACGTGGACATACATAGAAATGTAAGTATAGATTTTACTGTATTGGATTCACCATTTCAAATATTTTGGTTTCTTGCCATGGAAACATGGATAATCATCTAAAACTGCCATAACAGTACAGCCAACCCTATTCATAAACAACGGCTTTTGAAAAACTGGAGATCACTTTTTAACCTAAAACATGTATAAAACACATTTGCCTATAATGGTTGGATGACAGATTTCATTTTGTTATTATAGACTTGTAGCACTGGAGCTGAAATAAGCTGGTTTGTTCACTGTGTTTTTGCACATTCCCTGATGATAAGTCACACACAGTACACACAAAAACAGATAACGAAATAAAAACAAAGGACAAGGGTCAAGTGAAGATTTGTTGTTACATTCCACATTGTTCAGGTGCAAGTCGAGTCCAGCTCATCACGGTGAATTCACACCTGCACAACCACCAAAAATCAGAGAATACTGGCATTAAAGAAGACCTATTGTGCTTGTGTCTGCGATGTAGTTCTAATCTGCGATGCCCGTGGATCATTGTGATCATAAATTTAAACATTTTAATATTCAGCTAAAATACCTTAATAACAGAAACAAGTCCGCTACCTTCTACAGTGGTGCCCAATGAGGCAATGTCACCGTAAACCTCGTCTCGACAAAGAGCCGTGAAGTTGTCGGCCCCTCCTGTGGATGATCATGAGATAGTGGGTATCCTACTAAAGAAAAAAAGATGAAAGAATAAAGTAAGAACAGAGCAACAGGCAGGTGACGATGACGCTGAAAACTGGAGTTGATCTGCACAATGACATCTTGCTCAAATATACATGAATCGCTCCAAACACAACATGGTTAGATGGATAGATCTGCTTTAAACCTGAAACTAAAACTTGATTAGACCAGAACTAAACCAAGACTAGAACGGGACCAAACCCAATTAGACTAAAACTAAGCACAAACCAGGACCAGACCAGGACTAGTGTGAACGCGCCCGAAGAGGAGTTTTATTTTGGCCTCCTCAGTGGGTCGTACTGTGATTTCCTACCCCATTAAACTACATTTGAACTCAAAAACAATAATTGAATTAATTAAATTCAACACAGATATACAGACATATGCAGTATAAGGACTGAAACTGAAACTAGTCAGGTTTAAGTCTGAGTCCTCTGGCCTGTCACGAGTCCTGGACGTCCCACTCCCGGGCTCAAATACAAACATACATACTCTCTCATTTTTATTCTTCTTTCATTTTTTTCCCCATTTTTATTCTAACTTTTATTCTTTCATACATGTTTTATTTTTTACTTGAAAACTTCTATCAATTAAAAATGAGCCAAAAATACTTTATTAGGTTCATTTAAACAAAAACTCATCATTTTAAATATTTAAGAAGATATAGATAAAGGTCAGTAAGTATATTTTTGTTTTGTTTTTTGTGTGTATAAATACATCTAAATTTGCAGTATTTGAGCAGGGTATAAATCACAAGACTAACCCAGGACTGGATTAGGTCTAAACCAGGACTAACTCAGGTATAAACCAGGTCTAAACCAAGTCTAAACCAGGTCTAAAGCAGGTCTAAAGCAGGTCTAAACCAAGTCTAAACCAGGACTAAAGCAGGTCTAAACCAGGTCTAAACGAGGACTAACCCAGGACTGAATTACGTCTAAACCAGGACTAACTCTGGCATAAACCAGGTCTAAACCAGGTCTAAAGCAGGTCTAAACCAGGTCTAAACCACTTCTAAAGCAGGTCTAAAGCAGGTCTAAACCAGGTCTAAACCAGGTCTAAAGCAGGTCTAAAGCAGGTCTAAAGCAGGTCTAAAGCAGGTCTAAAGCAGGTCTAAACCAGGTCTAAAGCAAGTCTAAAGCAGGTCTAAAGCAGGTCTAAACCAGGTCTAAACGAGGACTAACCCAGGACTGAATTACGTCTAAACCAGGACTAACTCTGGCATAAACCAGGTCTAAACAAGGACTAACCCAGGCCTGAACTTAGGTCTAAATCAGGACTAACTCGGGCATAAATTAGGTCTAAACCAGATCTAAACCAAGTCTAAACCAGCTCTAAACGAGGACTAACCCAGGACTGAATAAGATCCAAACCAGGACTAAACTTGGTCTAGACCAGGACTAAAAACCAAGACAAGATTTTTCAATTTTTTTTCACATTTTAATTTGATTTTTGACTCTTATATTAAAACGTCTAAAAATGATCGTTCTGATTTGTGGCAGATTTAGTCCATATATAAAAGGATTATTTAACGACGGGATTACAAGATATTCCAGCGACAAAACAGCAACAACATACGGATTTACTTTGTCCTCGTCAAATCGAGTGATTGAAAGTTCACAAAACAGACAGGTAGAATAAATCACAAATGTCACTAAATGAGGGATACACGTTTGCAGTGCCTTTTTTCTTGTTTCCAATGAGCCGGTTCTGCACACTATTAAAATTTGCAGATAAGAATACAGCACAAATAATAAAGGGATGAATATCGTGGTCATGGTTGTATACTGTCCAAGAATATTGTTCAAAATAGTGTCCACGCAAGAAATTTTAACCACTGGCCAGTTTGAGCAGAAAATTCGATGCAGTTTGTAGCCACATAATGGTAAACGTATGGAGAGATAGAGGCATAATCCACAGAAAACGGCTGGATAGATGATACCAGCGGCCCAGAGACACAGCGCTTTTTGAATGGTCATTTTGCTCCTATAGTGCAAAGGTTGGCAAATAGCAACAAACCTATCGTAGGCCATGATACCTAAAATAGTGAACTCGCACGAGGCGTAGGTGTAAATGACGTACATTTGAATGAAACATGACGGTCGTGAGATGAAATGGGAATCGGACAAAAGATCAGACAAAAACCTGGGGAAGAATCCAGCAGAGCCGTACAGAGAGTTCACAGACAAACAGCAGATAAAGATATACATTGGCTGGTGCAGAGATCTTTCTAACATAATAGTGACGATAATGACCATGTTAGCAGAGATTATCGTTATGTAGATCAACAAGCACAAAGCGAAGAAGAAATATCGTAAATGTCCATAGTCCATAAAAAGAGTCAATTCAAAGTACGCTGGATTAGGTCTACTCGTGTTCATATTGTTGATTTGTTGTTAAAATTAGTTATTAAAATGCACAGAAGATGATCCGATGTATTCTCCAACAGTAACCATGAGGTGTTAGCATTTATAAGCTTCTGTTGCTAAGTTACACAAAATGGCATCTGTTTTTTTCCCAGGTATTACTCCCAGCAGACAGGACAAAGTGAATCAGTGTTGGGAGTGAAAATAATGCAATGCTTAGTTTCAGCGTAAGGTTAGAATATTTTGGGGATGAGGGCAGGTAGAATTACTATAGTTGCTATAATATACCAACATTGAGGGGTCTAGTAGTCAGTGGTGGTTATACTCAATTTTGTTACTCAAGTAAAAGTACAGCTACAGACGTAAAAAGTTACTCAAGTAAAAGTATCGCATGAAAAAAATTACATAAGTTATTTAATTGTACATTTAAAAATTTACTTAAAAAACACTATTTCACACAAACATTGTTGATTTATTAAAGTGTTAAATGCAGTGATATTGATTAAACATGATACATATTTTGGTCAACAGCAGCAATATGAAGAGATTTCCTATTTTGTGTGTTGTTTTTTTTTTTTGTTTGCTCAAAGCTGAAGCTTGAACTCAAAACCTTTAGTCGGGATGTCACCACGAACATAGTAAAAATAACCCCACAAATCATATAAAAGTACTTTTTACTTTTTCAGTCCCGTTGTAGTGAAGTAGAAAGTACACACACCTGCTCTCAAATGTAATGAAGTAGAAGTAAAAAGTATCCATTGTAAAATTGACTATAAATTAGATACCTTAAAATTCTACTTAAATACAGTACTTCTACAGTAAAAATGCCATCAATTCCACAACACAAATAGCAAACAGCCACCTAGACACTTAGAGCTGACTCACTCTGCTCCTGTAACTGACAAAACTGTCCAAGAGATCGTCTCCAGTCTGAGTTCATTTACAGGCTGCCTCGATGTGTTACCCACTAGATTTCTAAAGCCTGTGCTCAACTATCACCACTTGTTTGCATAGTTAACCTGTCACTTCAATCTGGAACATTCCCAAGAGCTTTGAAAACTGCAGTTATCAAGCCTCTCCTAAAGAAGAGCAGTCTTGATAGAACAATACCCATCTCAAATCTACTGTTTTTAGACAAAGTCCTTCAAAATGTTGTTTACCAGCAGCTTATTAACTTTCTCCAAATGAACATCTCCTTCGATATTTTGCAGTTAGATTTAAGACCCCACCACAGCACTGAGACTGTTCTTATCAAACCAACAAATGACATCCGCTTGAACACTGATGCAGGCAAAATCTCAGTCTTGATCCTGTTAGATCTGAGTCTCCTTTGACACTGTGGATCATGGGATCTTCTTACAGAGACTAGAGGACTGGGTGGGCCTCTCTGGTACTGCACTAAACTGGTTCAAGTCCTATCTAGAAGACAGGGAGTACTTTGTTGAAATTGGAAACCAGGTCTCAGATCACATAGCCCTGACCTGTGGTGTGCCCCAGGGGTCAGTCCTGGAACCCCTGTTGTTCAATCTGTACATGCTGCTGTTAGGCCAGTTAATACACAGCAACAATGTGTCCTACCACAACTCTGCAGATGACACTCAGATGTACACTATGTCTCACTGCAGCAGGTGAATATGGACCAGTGGATTCACTCTGCCACTGCATCCAACAGATCAGTCTGTGGATGCACAACAACTTTCTCCAGCTAAACTCAGATAAGACTGAAGTCACAGTCTTCGGCCACAGGAACATAGAGAAAGTGTCAGCAGTTACCTCCAGTCTCTCTCTCTAAAACCTTCAAATCAGGCTAGAAATATTGAGGTAATGGACTCGGACTTGATAATAGTCATATCAAATCAATAACATCTGCAGCTTTTTACCATCTAAAAAACAAAATTAAAACTATACTTCTTGACCACACTTGGAGAGATTTATCCATGCATTTGTCTCCAGTAGGTTAGACTACTGTAACGTCCTGCTCACTGGCCTCTCCAAACGAGCCTTAAGAAGCTGCAGTACATCCAGAACGCTGCTGCTCAGGTCCAACTAGAACCAGGAAGTACTTCACACATGTGTCCTGTGCTCAGGTCTCTGACTCCTGTGGCTCAGAGACTTTAAAGCAGCTCTGTGTGAACAAGTCTCTCCATGGACCAGCACCAAAGAACATCTCCCACATGTTAGAGCCACATGAACCATCTCACACTCTGAGGACTTCAGGGACCGGCCTCCTGCTGGTGCCAGAGTCAGGACTAAACATGGGGAACCAGTGTTTCAGTTTTATGCAGCTAAAACCTAGAACAATCTTCCTGAAGATATGAGACAGGCCTCAGCTCTCCTCAGAACAGTTTGGTTTAGCTGCGCATATTTCTAAAAGGCTTTTATTCTGCGCTCTTCACTTTATTAACGTTCTCTTTTAATGTTAATGTTATGATGATTTATGTTTTGATTTGTTTGTATTGTGATTTTAATGTCTTTCTTATCCTATTAAGGATTTCAAATTACTTTGTTATGCTACACGAATGCTTTGCTTTACTACTTGTATAGTGTTACCTTTCACCACTGCTAATCGACATTCATCAGGTGACATTTTTTGTCATAATAACGATTAAAAAAAAAAAAATTGCATTCACTGAGAGTTTTTGTTAATTTATTATGAACATTTTTATATAAGTAGGAATGGAGTGAAATTGCAGACATCCAGGTACATTCATGTTCATTTTAATGTTACAGAAAGTGAAATGTTGTATACATACAAACACAATCCTAGACACAAAAGTCACATAAGAACACTTTTGTGGGTGCAAATCCTTCATGTTGTGTTTTCTCATCCACTTTCTCAGTCTCTAAACAAAATGGATAATAGCCATGTACTTGTCATTTTGTTTTATATGTGGTTCACAGTTTTGGCTCTGATTGAAAATCTCTGGTAAACTGCTGCTCTGATCTGTGGCAGCTTGAGTCCGTAGATAAGAGGGTTGTTAATTGAAGGCACCATTAGATACTCCAAAGATAAAACAGCTGTGATTATTGGGTTAACTTTGTTTGTGTCAAATCGTGTCAGTGACAACTCCAGAAAAACAGAGAAAGAATATGTGACAAAAGTCACTAAATGTGGAAGACAGGTTTGTAAAGCTTTACCTCTCAGTTCAGCGCTGCCTGTTTTGCAAACGATGAGAATTCGCACATATGAAAACAGCACAAACAGCAGAGGGATAAAAATCGTAGTTATAGCCACAAACTGACCAACTGCATTGTTATGTGTCGTGTCCACACAAGAGTTTTTAACCACAGGCCAGTTGGAGCAGAAAATCCTGGGCAGTTTATTTCCACACAAAGGTAATTGAATAGTTAAGTACATACCCGCAAAACAACACACAAATGGGTAGCTGATTCCAGTGACCCACAAACTCACTGCTTTCCTGATGGTCATTTTAGTGTGATAATGCAGAGGCTGACAGATGGCCACAAACCTGTCGTAAGCCATGATTCCAAGTATTGTAAACTCACATGAAGCATATGTGTATACAACATACATTTGAATAAAACATGAAGGTCGTGATATAAAATGAGAATCAGACAAAAGATCGACTAAAAACCTGGGGAAGAATCCAGCAGAGCCGTACAGAGAGTTCACAGATAAACAGCAGATAAAGATATACATTGGCTGTTGCAAAGATCTTTCTAACATAATAGTGATTATAATGACCATGTTCGCAGAGATTATCGTTATGTAGATCAACAAACAAAGTGTAAAAAACAGATATCGAAGACGTCCATAATCTCCAAAAAGAGTTAACTGAAAATAGGCTGGGTTTTGCGTAACATTCTTCATAACTTGAAATTAGTCCAGTAGCAATTAAACAATGTCTAGACAAATAATTTTCGCTCGATAATGATAAAAAATGATGACACAAAACTCATATTCTGTATGAGTGAAAGTGTGAAGTGAAGTCAAGCTCTTGGGTCTTATATTGCTTAGTCAAAGGATGTGCATAAGACCCACCTACAAATGATCAGGCCCATTCTGTAATCAACAACATCACAGTCAAAGGACGTATTAGTGTTAACTGCAGCTGCATTAAGAAAAAAAAAAAACACAAAAAAAAAACAAAAAAGAAGTGAACAATAACAGCTAACACTGTAGCGTCAAACCAGGGTGTAAAAAATCCTATCATTATATCTCTCGCTGGGGCACACCTATACAGGGTAAGGAAGGCTCAATACTGCATGGGCATCCCCAGTCAGCCCTACACAAAGTCCGATCTACTTTGTCTAATGTACTGTAGCCACTCTTTCCATATCTTTTCATTTGTCCACTTCTAACCTAACAGATGCAGTCACTTTCTCCATATTATAGATGTTAAGCATAACTTCTACGCATTCTTCCAGCCTAGGCACCAGATCTGTTCGCCATCTTCTTGTGATTGTCTTTTTACTAGCTTTAACACTTTAACAGCAGGAGTCTCTACAAAAATATGGACAAAATTAAAGATTATTTAAATAATCTTAAATTTAAATTTAGCATTGTAGCTATCTCAGAGACTTGGTTATGTGATGATAAAGAACTTAATAACAAACTAGAAGATTATAATTTATTTACTCAAAATAGGAAAAACAAAAAGGGAGGGGGAGTTGCTTTATTTGTAAAAAATGGCATAAAATGTAAGATTATGGAAGAAATGACTTTTTCTGTTGATGAGTTGATGGAGTGTGTTACTGTCGAAATAAGAAATGAATTAATACATAAAAGTATATTGATTAGCTGTATTTATAGGACCCCAGGATCATGTATTGATGAATTTAATGGAAAACTTATCAAGTTATATTCTAAACAAAGTAGTAAGGGTCTTTTGGTTTGTGGGGACTTTAATATTGATTTGTTGAAATCATGTGAACACAGTAAGACAAGTGATTTTGTGAACAATATGTTTGGTTTGGGTATGTACCCTTTAATATCAAGACCTAGTAGAATAACTAAGGATAGTGTGACTCTGATCGATAACATTTTTTTCAACCTAACGGATAGAAAAGTTAAAAGTGGGTTATTTCTGACAGATATAAGTGATCATTTGCCAGTTTTTGTGGTGTTTGACATCAAGTTAAAGAAAAATAAAGTCGACTTATATAAGTTACAGAGAGCTAGACAGCCAGAGACTATTGAGGCGTTTAAAGCGGAGCTTGCTAATCACGATTGGAATGAGGTCTATGTTGATGATACAAATGATTCCTATAATGCATTTCTTGATACATTTATGTCATTGTATGACTATTATTGTCCAGTGAGGAGAGTCAAAGTTAAACATAAAAGTCGACATAATCCATGGATGACAAAAGGTCTAGAAAAATCATGTAGAAAGAAAAATCAGCTGTATAAAAAATTTATTAAAAACCCAATCATGGAAAATGAAGAAAAGTACAAACAGTATAGAAATAGACTAACCACAATTATAAGACAACAGAAGCAGCATTATTACAGCAGACTACTGGGAAAGTTTAAAACGAATATCAAGGCAACTTGGACTACAATTAAGGAGGTGATTGATCAGCCAAATTCCACACATTCATTAACACAAATAATGAAAAATGATGGAAAAATAACTGACAATGTACAAGAAATTGCTAATGAATTTAATACCTTTTTTGTTAATGTGGGCACAAACTTAGCAAATCAAATACAACAGACTCATGCTGCAGATGGGAAACTTGGCATTGATATGAATCAAAGTTCCATGTTTCTTGGGCCTGTGTGTGAAAGTGACATATTAGAGGTGGTCAGAAAATGTAAGAGCAAAAGATCTACAGATTGTAATAATATTGATATGTCCGTGATCAAGGAGGTTATGAATTGTATAGTTAAGCCATTAACTTACATCTGTAACCGTTCTTTTGTAACAGGGACATTTCCTGAGAAAATGAAATTGGCTAAAGTTCTCCCAATCTATAAAGATGGTGATAAACAACAAGTTACTAACTATAGGCCCATTTCGTTATTGGATCAATTTTCTAAAATATTGGAAAAGTTGTTTGTTCAGCAACTGGATAGTTTTTTAGAAAAATACAATATATTATGTGATCAACAGTATGGATTTCGTAGCAACAGATCCACATCTCTAGCAGTGATGAATTTTATAGAAAATGTAACATCGGCAGTTGATAATAAACAAAATACAATTGGTATATTTATCGATCTACGTAAAGCATTTGACACGATGACAAGTGTGAGTGTTATGGGATCAGAGGGGTGGTTAATGGTTGGTTAAAAAGCTACTTAAACAATAGGCTTCAATATGTAGAAATAAATGGAACAGTATCACTTTATAAAGCTCTTTCGTGCGGAATTCCCCAAGGATCTGTTCTGGGGCCAAAATTATTTATCCTTTATTTGAATGACATTTGTAAAGTTTCTAGAATATTGAAGCTGGTTATTTTTGCAGACGACACAAATTTATATTGTTCAGGATTTGATGTTGATCAGTTAATTTCACAAGTTGAAATAGAGTTGAAACAATTTAAAAAATGGTTTGATTTAAATAAGTTATCACTGAACGAAAAGAAGACAAAATTCATGATTTTTGGATCTAATAAGGTAAATTCTAATGTAAAATTGTTTTGGAATGGAATTGAAATAGAACGGGTTTATGAGACGAGGTTCTTGGGAGTGATTATAGATCATCAGATCTGCTGGAAACCACATATACAGTACATCAGGAGTAAAATATCAAAAACTGTTGTATACTTTATAAAACCAAATCTGTATTGAATAAGAAATGCCTGCATATATTATATTCATCACTTGTGTGCTTCCGTATTTATCTTACTGTTCGGAAATTTGGGGAAATGCTTGTAAAACATATGTAGATCCTATAATTAAATTACAGAAAAGGGCAATAAGAATCATTAATAAAGCAGGATTCCGTGATCCGACTAATGAACTATTTATAAAATCAAACATATTAAAATTTACGGACATAGTTAAGTTAAAAATTTTGACAATTCTATTTTGTGTTGTGAATAAAGATGTTCCTGTTGGAATTCAGTCCTTCTTTAAAAATAAGAAGTAGTTACTATAATTTAAGAGGTTTGCTTCGGTTTGAATCCAGTAAAATAAGAACTAATGTGAGGCAAAGATGTGTATCGGTTTTAGGAATAAGACTTTGGAATGATCTCACTGATGAATTTAAGTTAATTAAAAGTCTGTCTAAATTTAAAAAAAAATTAAAGCGTGAATTCATTCATGCATATACTTTGTAGTAGGCCATATGAGCCAAGATATTGTGTTCAAGATATTGATTGTGTTATGTTACTGTATTGTGGAGTTATGTGTTGTCAGGGTGGGCTTACATAAGCACGCAGCTTCAGCCCAATCCTTTTTTGGTTGTAATTAATGAAGGAAATGTTTTTGTTTTGTTTTTTGTTTTTTTGTTTTTTTCTTTCAAAAAAGAAAAATGTAAACAACCAAAATAAAATGTATTCATTCATTCATTCACTAGCCAATAGCATCATTCTCATCATTTTATAATCTTCATTTCTATATAATTTTTTATCGCCTCCACTCTTGATGCCAAATTTAGAAACGGGACTAAATTCCACCGAGATAGATCTGTTTTGATATTGGATATTACGTGGTCATAGTTAGTTTTCAAATTTCCCAAATCTTTTGTCAAAAGAATACCCAAATACTTCATTGACTGCTGGTCCCAATTAATCATATAATTCTGCTTTATGTTTTGGCTGGGCTCATAATTGATAGCTAGAGCTCGAGTTTTTTGCAAGTTAATTTTGTAACCTGAAATCCCCGCAAATTCCATCATTGTTGTCATCAGAATTGGCAGTGACGAGTTTGGGTTGTCCAGGTAAATTAAGACATCGTCTGCAAACAGAGCTATTTTCTGTTCCATTCCAGACATAGTTATACCTTTAATGTTTGTGCTCTGCTTTATACATTGGCTCAGTGGTTCCAGGAAGATGGCAAATAATAGTGGGATGACTGAGTATCCTTGACGGCATCCTCTTTCCAATTGGATCGCATTAGATAAACTACCATTAACCTTGATCCTTGCTATGGGATCCCTGTACAGGGCCCGCACTTGTGGAAGTTAAACTTTTTCATTACTTTGATTACTAAAGAGAAATTCCCATCCAATGGAATCAAATGCCTTTTCCGCATCCATTCCTAAAATCGCAGCCTCTAGTTTCCTTTCCTTGGTATGTTGCATGATATGTAACGTACGACGGATATTGTCATGTGTTTGCCGTTCTAAACTAATAACGTCTGGAAGGATATTCTCCATTCTCTGCGCTAGAATCGCCGTAAAGAGCCTGTAATCCACATTAAGCACACTGATTTGTCTGTAGTTTGAGCTATTGGTTCCATCCTTACCCCCCTTTGCTATCACTGAAATTATAGCCTCCCTCCAGGAATCCTACCCCCCTTTAATATCCAGTTAAATGTTTTACTCAGTAGTGGGATGAGTGTCTTCCTGTATATTTTATACCATTCAGAGCTATAACCGTCCGCCCCAGGACTTACGTGTGTATATTATAGAGTATCAAGTCTATTCATTGGTATCAAAATTGAGTTTGAAATTTTAGTATCTGACAACACTGTTATTGATCAAGCCGTACCCCCAAATTCCACTGCATTTTTATTAATTTTTTTTTTTTTTTTTTAACCAAATAGGAGTATTGTGAATGAAGTGGTCAGGGCTAGTAATGGTTAGAGTGAAGGCTGAGTGAGGTGACCGCTGTTGGGATATTGGACTTGTTAAAGCTGGACTGTGTAACTTTTGTAGGTGAGGTCTCCATTTAGCTGCCCATCAAGAACATACATTTAAAGTGCACAAGTGGGAATATTGGCACAGGGCCATTCTACCTTAAAAGAGCAAATATTATGCATTATTTGTATCGATATTGGATGTGCTCTTGAGTTACTTTGCTTTGGGATTTCATACAACTTTTCTGTTTTCATCTAACAGACCAGTTTGTTTATTTGCCTTGTTTCATCATCAGAAGAGTCATGTGATGTTTCTGTGACGTGTTTTGCCAGCTGATTTACAGTCTTTGCCACGGTCTTCCTTCCAGGAGAGGAAGGACAACAGCACCCTCCATAGGCTGACTTCTTTAGAACAGTATCCCAAGTGTGGAAAAGGAAAAACGCCCCCCCATCTTGGTTTAGAGTATTATGGGCATGTTTCAGGATTTCTGTTACCTGTTTTATCCAGCACTGGTCCATTGTTAATTCACTCCACACTTGTGCTGATAAAACACTAATGGCTCCCAATCTGCGGCACCTTCCCTTTCGACCACCACCACACACACACACACACCACCTTCATACTAGGCAATGTGGGTGAAGTGTCTTGCCCTAGGACACAACAACAGTTATATTGATAAACAGATAGTTATCCCCAGGCTTGAGATGTACATTACAAGGTAGAACCAACTTTTTGTCACTGCCCATCTGCTAAAATAGTCAAATAAGACTCCTACTTCATGAACTAATAACGAGGCAAATGATTGATTGTGTGATTTTATCTCATGAATATTCATAATCAATAGTTTTACTCTGATCTCCTCAACCTATCTCAGCCCTCTCAGAGACCAACATGAAGAATACTCTGACTTATTAACTGATTTATATAACGCCTTTCAAGAACCCCACAGCACTTTACAGTGCATTATTCATTCACTCCCCATTACCTTGGGGCAGACTAATGGAATCAAGGCTGCCAATCTGTGCCATTGGCTCCTCCAACCACCACCAACACTTACATAGTGGCGCCACCACGTTTTCTGGGCCCTATAAAAAACAAATTGTCTCTGCCCAAATTTTCTCTCCAAGAGACAAAGTTAAAACTGAAATACAAAAACTGCTTATACTCAATATTATCTTAAGCACATGCTATGCTTGGTGTCCATTGGACATTTTTTTTGTTTTAAAAGATTTCTGGAGGTCACTTCATTTTTGTGGAGAATGGAAAATCAGTGGTTCAAACATTCAGTTATACCTTGCTCTGGGCACCATCAGTGTGACGTTAGCGGAAGTTAGCATAATGTGCTAGTGGTCCTTTGACACTTGGAAAAGTTAGAAAAATAAAGTAGAAAATGATCTGTGCAACAGTACAGAGAAAACACATTCCTGTGGGGGTCTTTAGTGCAGTGTTGAGGTGAGTGTACAAGTTTGACCTCAATCCCAGGCACTCATCCACTGCACTGCATCCACTCTGCCTTTGAGGTCCTGGCCCTAGCACTTCCCATACAATAGGATCACTCCACACGGAAAATATGAACTGGAAAGAAAGAAAATGCAAAGAAATACAGTTTTGAGTTTGTTTTAGATTTACACTTAAACACAGTGGGATTTGTATAGGAGAGGTGCACTGTGGATATGACAGTAGTCAAAGGCTGTCGTGATCCCAGTCTGTCCTGCCTTTCTGCACTGTTTTTCCCCCTCCCTTCTGTATCTGAGCCTGGGCTCCTCCCGTGCACCTAATCAGCAATTAAGCTGCACCTGGGGAGGATGAAGGGAGCCAGGACCTGACACTCAATGCCAGATCGTCTGCATATCCATTGTGACTGAAAATCTTTGATTTCCCTAGCCAACAGAACTGACAATCGCCTGCAGAGCTGCCAGACAGAGAGACACCATTCGCCTATTCAGGCCGTGAACCGCTCTGCTTTGCTGCCACCAGTTAACCAACTCCCAGTGACACTTCCACCAGCCAATGCAGCTAGTTTGAGTGCACCTGACTGCCGAGGAGCGCCTGCGACACCACTAGGCATGTGACTGCCTTGTATTGTGAAAACAGGGGCACTTTCTAGCCACCTGTCCGGTTTTGCCAAAAGGGGGCACCCATCAGTAGGACTGGGAGTACTGGTGGGTCAGCAAGACATCCAAGAGAAGAAAAATAATACATTTCAACTTGACGCTACCTTGTGCTTTCACTCTATTACCCTACCCATCTTAGCCCTCATCGACTCTGGAGCGGAGGAGGATTTCCTAGACCAACAGGTGGTGTAGGGCTGGAGCCACTTAAGCAACCCCTCACAGCCCTAGCGCTACTAGCCTAGGTAACGCACGTCACCAAGCCTGTCACCCTAGTTTTGTTCGGTAATCATGAGACCAGGTGGTTTTACATCATTTCCGCTCCCACTATGCCTCTCATCCTGGGCCATCCCTGACTGGTGACTCACAACCCCACTATCGACTGGGCTATGGTCATCAATGACGTTTTTCAGGACTTTCTCAATCGTTTTGTATTTGTGTACTTAGATGACATTCAAAGTCCCCACAGGAACACCATCAGCATATGCAGGTTCTCCAGCGACTACTGGAAAATAAACTCGACATCAAGGCAGAGAAGTGTGAGTTCTACTTGGATATGGTCAGTTTCCTGGGGTTTATTCTGGGGTGTGGACAGGTAAAAGCCGACCCAGAAAAGATTAAAGCAGTCACTGATTGGCCTATGCCCACCAATAGGAAGCAACTACAAGGATTTATTAGTGCCAACTTCTACAGGTGTTTCATCAGGGACTTTAGCTGTGTTGTCGCTCCCCTCACTAATTTCACCTCTCCCTCCAGACAGTTCTATTGGACCCCTGAGGCCCAGTCTGCCTTTGAAAAGCTGAAGGACCTGTTCACCTCGGCCCCGATCCTACGTCAGCCCGATCCTCCCGGCAGTTTGTTGTGGAGGTGGATGCCTCAGATACTGGTGTTGGGGCAGTCCTCTCCCAAAGGTTTGAACCCCACAATTGATTGTATCCCTGTGCCTTTTTCTCTCGTTGCCTTTCACCAGATGAGAGCAATTATGATGCGGGGGATCGAAAACTGCTGGCAGTCAACCTCGCCCCCCGGAAGAGTGGCATCACTGGTTGGAGGGGCCGGAGCATCCTCTTCTGGTTTGGACAGATCACAAAACATAGCTTACATTCAATCTGCAAATTTTTTAACTTCCAGTCAAGGCTGCTGGTAACTATTTGTCAGTAGTTTCAACTTTATACTGACTTATCGCCCAGGATCCCGTAACATCAAGCCGGATGCACTCTCACGCCTGTTCTCCCAGGAGGATACTACCACCACTCCGGAGCCCATCATATCTCCTACCTGTGTAGTCGTGGCTGTCCACTGGGAGATCTTCCAGATCCTGTCCGCTCCAAGGTACTCAAATGGGTCCACTGCTCTCGGTTTGCCTACCATCCAGGGGTCAATCACACACTCTCCCTCTTGAGATGTCACTTCTGGTGGCCCACCGTCGACAAAGACACCAGGGCTTATGTCTCAGAATGACAGTGTAAAGGTAAAGCATCCCACTCACCACCTTCCGGTCTTCTCCAACCACTACCAGTCCTGAAATGACTGTGGTCCCACGTGGCAGTGGACTTGGTGATGGGCCTTTCGCCGTCTCAAGGTAACGCAGTCATTCTCACTATTGTTGACTGTTTCTCCAAAGCAGCCCATTCCGTTGCCCAACCGAAACTCCTGGCCACCAAGGAGAATGCTGACCACATAACCAACCATCTATTCTAAAGTCCTGTATACAGGTTTGAATTGTATTGTTTTGATTTGTATGATTTCAATGTCTTTCTTATTCTGTAAAGCACTTTGAATTACCTTGTGTACAAATTGTGCTATACAAATAAACTTGCCTTGCCTTGCCTATTCTGACTCCACAGGATTCCTGTGGATATAGTTTTGGACCAAGGGACCCAATTGACATCCCCAGTTTGGCGCTTTTCTGTGAGGGTCTGGGCACATCTATGAATTTCACCTCCGTTTTTCACCTCGAGACCAACGGACAGACCGAGCGTGCTAATCAGGACCTAGAGACGGCACTCTGCTGTGTGGTATGCTCTAACCCCTCCGCCTGGAGGACATTCCTGCAGCCCTCCTCCAATCTGGGGCCAGAACGAAGGCAGTTGCAGACAGCCAGGTCAGTCAGTTTGGCTCTCATCCAAAAATATCTCACTCAAAACCGACTCCCGGAACCCTGTCCTCGCTTCCTGGGCCCCTTCAAGATGACAAAAATCATCAAACCATCGGTAGTGCGATTTCCCCTTCCCCCTTCCTTCCCTCCGCATCCACCTTACATTCTATGTGTCTCAATTCAAGCCCGTCCATGCCAGTGACCTTTGCCCTGCAGCTGATCCCCCTCCTCCCGCCTGGGTCGCGGATGGTCATCTGGTTTTCAGGGTCCAGCGGCTCATTGATGTCCGAAAAAGGCCAGGACCTGACACTCAGCGTCAGATTGTCCGTGTATCCATTGTGATGCCGCTTCCTGGACCCGGTTAGCTCCTCTGTCTCCAACCCTGCTCTCCACGACCGGTACGAATCTCACCTCTTCTGACCCAGCTCATCTCTACTGGTACTGCTCACCTCGTCTTAGACCTGCTGCTCACGCTCTACTCCTGGGCCACGGCAAACACCCCGCTCTCAACTCTCTGATTGATCTACCTTCATTTGCACATTTAAAACTGTTAATAAACATTGTTAAACTTTTCCCCGAGTTCTGTCTCTTTGGTCCCCCCGTCAGTCGTTATGACAAAGGCAGAGTTCTTCAGGGTTTTTGATGCTCAAGGGTTAATGGGAGATTACCACAGTTCACATATTTTTTGTGGATCTGGAAAAGGCATTTGACCATGTCCCTCATGATGGCCTTGGGGTGTGCTCTGGGAGGTACAGGGGCCGGGGCTATTTGCTCAGGGCTGTGCAGTCCCTGTATGATCAGCGCAGGAGTTGAGTTGTCTGCAGTAAGTCAGACCTGTTCCCAGTGCATGTTGGACCAGGGCTGCAGTTTGTTCATTGTTGTTATGGACATAATTTAAAGTCTGGGGCCGTAGGCCGTACAGTTCGGGACCACAGGATCTAATCTCTGCTGTTTGCAGATGATGTTGTCCTGATGCCTTCAGTAAAACAGGACCTGCAACATGCACTGGGGCAGTTTGCAGTCGAGTGTGAAGCTGGAATGAGAATCAGCTCCTCCAAATCTAAGGCCATGGTTCCTCAATAATCAGTGGTAATCAGTGATTAGCATTTGTGACACAGGCCAAATCTTCAAATATTTGCAACATGTTGGGTAAGTGTCTGAAACTTTCCCTGCATGTGAGTACAATAAAGAAGCAGCACAACAAAAGTATCTGAAGCTTAGGTCGTT
This sequence comes from Periophthalmus modestus, assembly GCA_019594935.1. Lineage (NCBI taxonomy): Eukaryota > Metazoa > Chordata > Actinopteri > Gobiiformes > Gobiidae > Periophthalmus > Periophthalmus modestus. Next base: position 1,498,525 of record JAIEZT010000009.1, read on the forward strand.
TTCACACATTAAAGCTCTGTGGAGAGACCCCAGTGCACACTAGATTTAGTTCTGTTTTCTTTTGGGTTATTCTTGTTCACATACACCCTGCATCAAACATGCACCATGAGCCACCTGAGAGGCCATCAGCTGATCGCTGAACTTATTTCTTTGACAATGTGCTTCAAGCAGACACAGCCCCGTGAATACCCCCGCACACATTCGCTTCCCCTATAGATGGAGGTCTTTTGTTTCACCTGGTGGCGGGTGAGAAAAAGCTTTTTAAATGACACACACAGACAAACAGGCAGATAAGTTGATTCAAACTGCCTCATCAGACAAATGTGTCAAACAGCAGCTCTGCAGTGCGCCTGGTCATGAAAATATACACGGTCCGAATGCTTTTTTGCCCAAAATCCAGGCACTTTTTCTGTCACTGCAGACTGGATAGGTGGGCCCAAGGTCGGCTGCGTTCACACTGCACTCGCTCCACTCCAAAGTGGAGCTGCTCTGAGTCCTCCTGTTGGAGGTACTCTCTGACTAGTCGTTTACTGTGGCAACTGTTGGGTTCACACTGGCCGAAGCTCACCACTCTCAGGGCGAATGTTCTTTTATGTCGATCTAACTAGTGTCAGTGTGAAAATTACCTTAGATAAAATTACATTCATTGAAAATTTTTGTTAATTTACTATGAACATGTTTAATATAAATAGGAATGGAGTGAAATTGCAGACATCCAGGTACATTCATGTTCATTTTAATGTTACAGCAAGTGAAAGCATTACACTGTATATAACACACATTGTATACAGACAAACACTTTGCACAATCCTAGACAAAAAAAAGTCACATAAGAACACTTTTGTGGGTGCAAATCCTTTATGTTGTGTTTTCTCATCACTTTCTCAGTCTCTAAACAAAATGGATAATAGCCATGTACTTGTCATTTTGTTTTATATGTGGTTCACAGTTTTGGCTCTGATCAAAATCTCTGGTAAACTGCTGCTCTGATCTGTGGCAGCTTGAGTCCGTAGATAAGAGGGTTGTTAATTGAAGGCACCATTAGATACTCCAAAGATAAAGCAGCTGTGATTATTGGGTTAATTTTGTTTGTGTCAAATCGTGTCAGTGACAACTCCAGAAAAACAGAGAAAGAATATGTGACAAAAGTCACTAAATGTGGAAGACAGGTTTGTAAAGCTTTACCTCTCAGTTCAGCGCTGCCTGTTTTGCAAACAATGAGAATTCGCACATATGAAAACAGCACAAACAGCAGAGGGATAAAAATCGTAGTTATAATGACAAACTGACCTACTGCATTGTTATGTGTCGTGTCCACACAAGAGTTTTTAACCACAGGCCAGTTTGAGCAGAAAATCCTGGGCAGTTTATTTCCACACAAAGGTAATTGAACAGTTAGATACATAACTACAAAACAACACACAAATGGGTAGCTGATTCCAATGATCCACAAACTCAGCGCTTTCCTGATGGTCATTTTAGTGTGATAATGCAGAGGCTGACAGATGGCCACAAACCTGTCGTAAGCCATGATTCCAAGTATTGTAAACTCACATGAAGCATATGTGTATACAACATACATTTGAATAAAACATGAAGGTCGTGATATAAAATGAGAATCAGACAAAAGATCGACTAAAAACCTGGGGAAGAATCCAGCAGAGCCATACAGAGAGTTCACAGATAAACAGCAGATAAAGATATACATTGGCTGTTGCAAAGATCTTTCTAACATAATAGTGATTATAATGACCATGTTAGCAGAGATTATTGTTGCGTAGAACAACAAGAAAAAAGTAAATAACAGATATCGAAGACGTCCATAATCTCCAAAAAGAGTTAACTGAAAATAGGCTGGGTTTTGCGTAACATTCTTCATAACTTGAAATTAGTCCAGTAGCAATCGAAAAATGTATGTGTCTTTCGATATTGACAAAAAATGATGACACAAAACTCATATTCTGTATGAGTGAAAGTGTGAAGTGAAGCCAAGCTCTTGGGTCTTATATTGCTTAGTCAAAGGATGTGCATAAGACCCACCTACAAATGATCAGGCCCATTCTGTAATCAACAACATCACAGTCAAAGGACATATTAGTGTTAACTGCTGTATATATATATATATATATATATATATATATATATATATATATATATATATATATATATATATATATATATATATATATATATATATATATATATATATAAAAAGTATTGAAAATCAGATACTAGCCGATGCTAAAACAAGTATCGATCAATAAGAAATTCGCCTTGAATAGCTTCTCAGTGATCGTGAGTACTACCATTTAATGTTGAAAATCACCCATGTCTAAATAAAGAGCTGGACTATGTAACTTTGTAGGTGAGAAAAAAAAAATAAAACTAGATATGTGCTCTGATGATTAACCCAAACCCTAAGTCACCATATGTGTTCCTTGTGCAATGGGTTCTGTCAGAGCAAATGTTTAAAGAACAAAAATGTACTCCTGCTGTATTCTACAGTACACACCAGGGGTCGGCTCCGGAGCCGCATGCGGCACTTTCATCCTTATACTGTGGCTTCGCGTAGCTTGGGAAAATAAATTAAGTATCTAATTGAAGTATGTTTAATTTGTGTTAGTTCTTTTTTAAAATTGTAGTTTCAATTGGAAAATTAATCTGCAAATGCATCTTCTTCAAAGACTTTGGCCCGTCCCTCATGGAGAGCTTTTATGCAAAGGAAAAAAGGCCAACTGAGGAGCCAGGAGAGGAGCCTACGGCCTCAAAGAAAAAGAAAGATTAATTTAACAGACAAACCAGGAGTCCTGCTTAAAATCTGGGTTTGTCTCGACAGGTGAGTCTCACTCTGCATAATATGAGGGAAAAGCAAACGAGGCAATGAAACCTTCAAAACTGCTTTGGCTCATGGAGACTAAGCAACCGGGATTAAAACATAAGCCTTTCGAGTTTTTTTCAAAGAAATTACGGAGCAGACTGGACATAAACACAGTGCGGGTGTCACTGTCTCCCATCACTCCTGATGGGACCAGCTCATTGTAAAGAAACAAGCGCAGGGCCCCTCTGATGCAGTGGTTTAGTGAGGTGTATTTTTTATGCACTTATTTTTGCCATATGTATCTGCCACGGGTAGAAAGCCAGTCTGTGAAAATAAAACCTACATTATTCAAGTCTGTGGTGCAAAAAAGGTTGGGGACCCCTGTCATAAGCACACTACTGTATAGTTGTTCACACAAAGAGTAAGAGTCAAAAAACAAACAATCAATATATACAGTATTATCTTCACTTTAGATGTCAATAAAAAAATGCGGCTCCCAGTGCTTTTAAAAAAAAATGTAAACCAGGTCAAAATGGCTCTTTGGGGGTTAAAGGTTGCCAACCCCTGGGTAATCTAAATGGAAGGCTCGCTATTCCCAGAGGTGGGTAGAGTAGTCAAAAATTGTACTCAACTAATGTTACTTCAAAATAATATTACTCAAGTGTTCAAATCATATCATATTGTTAACATAAAGCTTTTGTTATAGACCTGCTCACAATGGGATGAGTTACCAAAACATTTAAGAGAGTACAGTTACTTCAATAAATTATTACTCATGTAAGACGAAAGGTATGGTGCTAGAAAAGAACAATTTCTTTAAAAAGTTACTCAGTACTACCCACCTCTGGTCATTCTTCATTTTATTTTGATTGTGTTGCCAAGACAATCTTAGCTCGGATTTTAAAACGGCGAGAAACTGCTGCTCTGATCTTTGGCAGCTTTAGGCCGTAAACTAGAGGATTATTGATGGAGGGCACCATTAGATACTCCAACGATATAATAGCTGTTATTATTGGGTTAATCTGACCTGTGTTAAAATTTGAAATTGACATCTCAATAAAGACAGAGCAGGAGTACACCACAAAAGTCACTAAATGTGGAAGACAGGTTTGCAAAGCCTTTCCTCGCAGTTCAGCGCTGCCCCTTTTGCACACAATGAGAATTTGCACGTATGAGGACAAGATAAAAAACAGAGGGACAAAAATTGTTGTGAAGAAAATTATATAACCAACAATCACGCTGTGTGTGGCATCCCTGCAGGAATGGTGTACAACTGCTCTATTCGCACAGAAAATCCTATGCAACTCGTTCCCACACAAGGGGAGTAGACTAGTGAGGACCAAGGCATAAGTCACTGTAAATACAGGGTAAACGACAGCGACGCCCCATAGAAACACTGCTTTTCTTATGGTCATTTTAGTGTGATAATGCAGAGGCTGACAGATGGCCACAAACCTGTCATAAGCCATGACTCCTAGAATTGTAAACTCACTTGAAACGTATGTGTAAATGACATGAATTTGAATAAAACAGGAAGTACGTGAAATTAAGTGAGTGTCTGACAAAAGATCGACCAAAAACCTGGGGAAGAATCCAGCAGAACCGTACAGAGAGTTCACAGATAAACAGCAGATAAAGATATACATTGGCTGGTGCAAAGACTTCTCCAATGAAATAGTGATTATAATGACCATGTTAGCAGAGATTATCGTTATGTAGATCAACAAAGACAACATAAAAAACAGATATCGAAGACGCCCATAATCACCAAAAAGTGTTAAATCAAAGTAGGCAGGATTTTGCGTGACATTCTTCATGGCTTTAAATCATTCAAAAAGAACAGCAATCAAATGTCGAAAAAAAACCAAAGGTTTTGTTTTGATTGTCACTAAATCATGAGACAAAAATGTTGTGAACTGTTTTGAGACACTGTCCCAGACAGTGCTCTACTCTCAGGTCTTATATTGGTGAGTCAAAGGAAGCTCGTCCCTCCCACATAGATCATAATCACCTTTACTTGATATTGTTGCTTTCAGACACCATCCTTTTACTTGAGTAATATATTTTACAGTGTAACAGTACTTTTACTTGCCTTATATTGACAGTACTAAATTAGTACAGTACATTGAAATGCCCTGGTTTTGTGCATTTTTTCTCTTTTTGTCTTTCAAGTTACCGTCTACTGTAGCTTCTTATGTTTATCCGCGGCCGGGTTACAGAGTGAACAGTCTGAGCAGGGACTCCCAGACTTCCATCATCGACCTCCAGCCTTAAGTGTCCTGTTGCACTGATGGGATACACTCGTGCTTGAACATATCGGTCATTATGGACAAACTGTGACTAGCACAGAAGTCCAATAACAGAACAAAGATCACATTCAGATCAGAATCAGGGAGGCCATTCATCCTGACCATCCCTCTCCAGATCACTCTCGTTGCTAACATGGGCGCTGAAGTCCCCAGTAGAACAACAGTCCGTGGGAGAGATACTAGACAGTGCACCGACCAGAGCCGAGTACCCTGCTCAGCTGTTTGGCCCATGAAAGACGTGTCTCTGACCCGAAGACGCAGGGATACAACCCTCTTGTTCACTTCAACACATGGTGGCGAAACTACGTGGCTATAAGAAAGACCACATCAGTGCGGTTCCTCTCCTCATGGGCAACCCCAGAGAAGAGGAGGGTCCAGTCCCTTTCAAGGAGTTGGGTTCCAGAGCCCAAGCTGTGTGGAGTTGAGGTGAACTATCTCTAGCCGGTAACACTCAACCTTCTTGATGCTCACTGACGGGAACCCACCCCAGGCCCGGCTCCAGGGTAGGGCCCCAGTAACACCAAGTCGGGTGACATGGCTTTGTTTTTAAACTCATAATAAAGTCTTTGTCTGATCCTCTTAGGACCTGTTTGCCTTGTGTGACCCTCCCAGTGGCAGGAAGGCCGCTAAAACAGCTCCTAGAATCATTCAGGCTCTCAAACCCCTCCACCGCATTAGGGTGGTGGATCAAGGTTGGGTCCCTTCAATATATCAACTTCAAGTTATAGACCAAATGTTACGCCTAGACAGTTTACAATTACACTTACCCAAGTAATTTCTTAGACCACTGCTTTACTTCTACTTGAGTAAGTGACTCTTAAGCACAATTTTGGGCTGCTCTACCCAATAAAGGTGCATTACGAAAGTTTTCTGACAGAGGGTATACCATCTACTTATCTCATGGAGATAGCAACGCTAATATCCAAATAATGGCTTTAAACTTATCTATCTTGCATGTGTTTTATTGCTCAAAAATATATTTTCTTTCAAGCTTTTTCAGATCCTTCTGATTAGCGTGGTCAGGAAAAAAAAACCTCAGATTCTAATTGATACTAAACCAGTATAAAAAAGTATTGATACTGAAAATAAAAAAAGTCAATAGGATAAAATCGTATCTTTCTTGAGTAGTTTTTGAATGGTCCTCAATTATATATGAACTTTAGCATAAGACATCATGGTATTAATAATTACTTATTATTTTATGTTGAAAATCACATTATATTGTATTGAAAGTGGTGTTTTCAATCATCATGGTGGTACTGAAATATGTATCAAACTTTTATCTTGGTATTAAAATTGAGTTTGACGTTTTCATACTGTGACGTCACTAATGGAACATTTGGTGTTATATGACATCCTTGCATTAACGTCAGACCTCTGTTTTAACTCTTTCCTTCTCAAATCAAATTATTCCAGTGTTTATTTTTTTAATATTGAAAAGCAAGTACAGTACATAAGCAACTGGCATTTTCCATTTCAAAGCAAAAATACTTAATCTGCATAAAAATCCTGTAGTTTATATCTGTACAAACATGTTCTGAAAAGTGATTCTCTATTAGTTTGTCACTTCATATTTCAGTCGTGCTTCAAATGTGAACTTTGAACAGTCTCTTAGTATTAAATCCTATTATTAACACACAAATCACAAATCTGATCACAGAGCTTGTCAGAAAAATCACAATTAGATATTTTTGCCAAATTGTTCAGCCCTAGCATAACATAAATAGACTATGAAAGAGGGTATCTACACAGAAGCAAAAAAGATCTTGGTTCTGATTCTAAAACGTCGAAAAATTGCTGTTCTTATCTGTGGCAGCTTTAGTCCATAAATTAGCGGGTTATTGATTGATGGCACCATGAGATATTCCAAAGATAGAATAGCACTGATCACAGGGTTAATTGTGTTTGTGTCATATTTTGCTATGGCCATTTCAATAAAAAGAGAACATGAATATATTACAAAAGTCACTAAATGTGGAAGACAGGTTTGCAAAGCTTTTCCTCTCAGTTCAGCGCTGCCTCTTTTGCACTCAATGAGAATACGCACATAAGAATACAGCACAAAAAACAGAGGGATAAAAACTGTGGTAAAGATAACGAAATAACCAACTATATCACCATGTGTGGAGTCGCCGCAAGAATTGTTCACAACTGCTCTATTTGCACAGAAAATCCTATTTAATTTGTTATCACATATGGGCAGTTCACTAGTAAGAGCTATAGCATAACTTAATGTAAATATTGGGTAAACGGCAGCGACGCCCCATAGAAGCACTGCATTTCTTATGGTCATTTTAGTGTGATAATGCAGAGGCTGACAGATGGCCACAAACCTGTCGTAAGCCATGACTCCGAGTATTGTAAACTCACAAGAAGCATATGTGTAAATGACATATATTTGAATAAAACAGGAAGTACGTGAAATGAAGTGAGTGTCTGACAAAAGATCGACCAAAAACCTGGGGAAGAATCCAGCAGAGCCGTACAGAGAGTTCACAGATAAACAGCAGATAAAGATATACATTGGCTGGTGCAAAGGCTTCTCCAACAAAATAGTAATTATAATGACCATGTTAGCAGAGATTATCGTTATGTAGATCAACAAAGACAACATAAAAAACAGATATCGAAGACGCCCATAATCACCAAAAAGTGTAAATTGAAAATAGCCTGGATTTTGAGTGACATTCTTCATGGCTTGAGAGAGAAAGACCCAAACTTCTGTGATGAGGTTCACAGACAGAGCTCTGATACAGGACTGCAGTTCCCTCTCTTGTCTTATACAGACTCTCATCTGCATGACCCTCCCAGTGGGGAAAGAAGTCATTTCATTTAAGTAAAACTACAGATACATGCAGTAAAAAATCTGATAACAGCATTAAAGTATCCCTTTATTTAAAATATTTATATATTTAAAACTCCTATTACTATTTCACACAGAGTTTGAGACCTATTAAATGTTGTGATTTTAATAAGAATTGTTTATTTTTTCTTTGCATTTGATGTATATATTTTTGTTTGCTCAAAGCTGAGACTGGAACTCAAAACCTTTATACAGAATGGGTATGCTTAAAGAAATATCCCTTTAAATGTTTAAACAGAAAAATAAGGACATTTACTTATATTTACTGTACAGTTAAAAATGAAGTGGAGTGAAAACAGATGTCTGATCTCAAATGTAATCAAGTAAAAATAAGTACAGATACTTAACATTTTAAGTACTGTGAGCAATTGCCCGGCTAGTTATCCTGACAAAATTGATATAAATTGATATTACAGCACTTATAACGTTATTCTTGTTACAGTTGTGTGTGTGCAAGTCCACTATGGGCTTCAAGCTGTTTAGACAAGTATGCTGGAACCATACAAAAAATATAAGCAGGGCAAAACTGCAATGTGGGTGGACCTCTCCCCATTTCAGTCTGTCCAAGCCTCCTGCCCAGGAGGGGGCACAGTCGCAGGAAAACCCCTGTCTGCACCTGGGTTGGGGTTCAACACCATGATCCATACAAAGCCCGAGTATCACCTGGTATTACCTGGCACCCAGGCTGTCTGGAGCTGCACCCCGTGCAGTCTGAGCCTGGAGTAATCCCTCCTGTCAGAGGAGAACATTTTTGAAAAACAGACACATATCAAAACATGACAGATGATGCCTGATCACGACTTCATCAGTCATGTTTTGATATACACTCCTGATCAAAATTTAAGAATCGTTGCAAGAATTTACATTTTGCAATGTTGGATCTTAAGAAGGTTCTAAGTAGTGCTTCAAAATGCAATAAGAAGAAATGTGAGACAAGAAAACATTTTGAGTAAGCAATTTATTGCAAACAACTATTAAACTGAAAAAAAAAAAAAAAACCCAAAACCCCCTAAAAGAGAAATAAAATTTTCAAAAAAGGACTCAGTAATGAGTAGCTGCTGGCTTCACGGAGGGCATCCACTGTTTGGAAATGGTGTCCATTTTTGTAAACCTCCCTTGCCATCCAACCCCAAATGTTCTCAATTGGATTCAGATTAAGGCAACATGCAGGATGATTCAAAAGAGTGATGTTATTTCTCTGGAAGAAGTCTTTTATCAGGTGGACATTGTGAACTACAGCTTTCTCCTGTTGAAAAACCCAGTCATTACTACACAGATGATGGCCTTCAGTGATCAGGGATTCCCCCTGCAACATCTCCACAGCCAGCTGCCATTTGATGCCTCTGCACAACCTGAAGCTCCATTGAAGCACAAAGCCCCCCAGATCATGATGGCGCCCCCTCCACTCCAAAACATCTCAGGTAGGATCTCCTTGTCATGCCAGTAACGTTGGAATCTATCAGGACTGTCAAGGTTACATTTTTTGTCATCAGAGAATAAAACCTTCTTCCAGCTGTCAATGTCCCATGTTTGGTGCTCTTGTGCAAACTCCAAACAGGCAATTTTGTGCCATAGAAGGGGACAAGGCATTTTTTGTTCTAAAAACCCTCCTCTCGCATATGCCGTCTAATGGTTATGGGGCTGCAGTTGGCACCAGTGACAAGCTTAATTTGGACCGAGGATCGTCATGTGTCTTGATGGACAGCCAATCAGATCCTCGGGCTCAGAGAAAGTCTACCACTTGACTTTTTTTTTTTTCCCCTTAACCCTCAGGATCTTTTAAAATGACTGTCTTCGTCCAACCTTAGCAGCAATGGCACACTGCGAGAGGCCTTGCTGATGCAGCTCAACAATCCGACTACGTTCAGAAGGTCCTCCCATCAGGAGGTCCTGACAGTGTGGATACCAGAAAATGACACTGAATCTACATTTTTGCAAAGATTTGGGCTTTTAAAGGCTGTGGTCTTAAACTTTTAATCAGCTGATGAACAGTTTAATGGTTGTTTGCAATAAATTACTTACACTTTTTTTTTTTTGTGTCACTCCCATTTCTTCTTTTTGCATTTTGAAGCACTACTTAGAACCTTCTCAAGATCCAACAATGCAAAATGTAAATTCTTGCAACTTTTCAACAGGTCTTAAAATTTTGATCAGGAGTGCATGTCTGCCTTTTCTGTCACTCAAACTTGTAATACTTTTTTTTGTGTTTTGTATTTTAAATAACCTCAGCTAATGGGGATCCTAATAATAAGCAAATAAACCCATGCTTATCTTCAATGTGATGCGGGGTCTTACTGGAGCAGCTTCTAGGTGAGTACAAATCTATCGCTTCTCTCTATCTGAGAAAAGAATGAAGTTAAGTGGCTGGCAGACCAATATCTATAGGACAGTAGGTTTGCAGGCATGTGCCAGGCTGTGGGCATGATTGGCATGTTGACTGCTTTGATCTTTCTCAGAAGATGACTAGGGTGCCAGAGAGAGGTAACGAACAGAGAAGCCCCTAGGTGGGCAAAGCACATACAAAAAACTGGAATGGCTCAAGCCCCAGGGCCTAAACCTGCCACCCGTTTAAGTGCATGGGCCGAGCTCAGTGGCATTTGTCTCTAGATTAGCCTCAGCAGCTGGGTTCACTGTGCAGTCCATTGACCAGCGCAGGAGTGCTCCTCTCCCATGCACAAGGACTGCTCTGACCAATCAGAGGAGCAGAGAGCGGAGCCGAGCAAGCCAAAGCTAAAAATTAAAAAGAGGTTTTTAAGACTGAGAAAAAAGTTTATGACCTAAAAATAGGGAAAGAAAGCCCCACAAAATCCAACCCTTTGTTAAAGCTACAGGTCCCTGTCAGCCAAACATGAGCAGTTTGTGTTTGCATTGTACTCTATGGGAAAAATGCTTCACATTGCCACAGCAACTGAAACGCTCCAATAATAAACAGTTGTATTTTTACTGTTCCTATCTTGTTAACAATTCTTACTAAAAATCTTTTTGATGGAAAACACTACGAGCTTTCTCCAGAAATTTGGAGGGCCTTATGAGATTTTCATTGCAGCAGATTTTTTTTTGCGTCAGAATGCCAGAATATTGTATATATCTACTGTATAGTCCTATTACGTGAAATAAATTCCCAATGCACTTATTTGATAGACTGAGACAAAAAAATAAAGGATCAAGCTAAAGGTTAATTTAAAGAATTTTTACAATTTCAAAATTAATAGCGTCTTAATTTCCTTGGACTTTATGGACTTTCCAAGCTTCTGGATCCATAGCACATCTAGGTTAATGCATCCTTTAGTCTGTATAGCGGTTCTAAAACATATTATATTAAAATACTAAACCAGGTTGATAACAGAGACCCAGTCTAAAATAGGAGTATATCCTGAGTAATAATAGCAATGACTGACTCAAAGAAAGAAAGAAAGAAAATTGTGTCTTTATTTTAAAAATCCCCAGAAAAACTGTGTCATTTAAAATTACAGTCTTAGGACCATCTCTACAGCAACAGCCGTCTGTGTTCTTTGCATGTCCCTAATGGACTTCCATACTCTTGATCTTGATTCCTGGTTTCCGCCTCAAGCCTGATCCCTTAGCAGTGCACTCATCTCTGGTCACTTATTACACACAATTAAAAGCAGTGGATTCTGGGTCGGAACTTGAACATTAAAATATCTGCCCTAACTCCACAGTTTCTCAGCTGGATGAGGGCCTCCCAAACCCCCTGCACAACTTTTAAATTAATAACGGTCTCTGTCTCTCTTGTTGTCTGTTACAGTTGTCTTTGTATTCAGCACATGTCTTAAAACCGCAGAAAATATTTTCTATTGCTGGCATTTAATATTATCATTGTTTTCGAATTATGTCGCAAGTAACAGGCTGAGTCCACATCATGCAGCTCTGCTGCACCACGTCACTGAATCATCTCCAATGAAGGCACAGACCCTCACTCCCTCGATGCATTTGGCTGCGCTGCGCAGGGCTGCAAACCCGAGGAGCTAAAGCAGAGCATATGCAGAGACCCCAAGTTAACATTGTACGGAGCCCAACTATCAAAAACATCTATTATTATAATGTAATCTGATGAAAATACAGCGTGGAATGTGCTGAACTGTGACAATTGATCTGGCCGGACACAAGAAGAAGACAGAGAAGAAAATAGAATTGGTCTGTAATTTTGCTGAAAAACGGCTGAACACCTGTTGTGGAATCAGCCTGTAAGTTCAGGGCTGCAGGGTGGTGTAGGAGTAGGTGAGTAGGATAATGCCAGATTATTCATATATACATAAACCAATCAAATACATTTCTGGCTAAGCAAATGAGGTAAAACAGTTGGCAAGCCTGTGTCTTGAATAAGATGCACTTGTTACCTTCATTGCCCACTCCGGACAAAATCATGTGGAAAAAGGCATGTGGTAAATAAGTGTGGCAGAGTTAAAAATACATATTTTTTGCGCATTTTAATTAGTTTGACTAATTCTACCAAATACAAATGTTTTTATTTTAAATCTCTGGTAAACTGCTGCTCTGATCTGTGGCAGCTTGAGTCCGTAGATAAGAGGGTTGTTAATTGAAGGCACCATTAGATACTCCAAAGATAAAACAGCTGTGACTATTGGGTTAATTTTGTTTGTGTCAAATCGTGTCAGTGACAACTCCAGAAAAACAGAGAAAGAATATGTGACAAAAGTCACTAAATGTGGAAGACAGGTTTGTAAAGCTTTACCTCTCAGTTCAGCGCTGCCTGTTTTGCAAACGATGAGAATTCGCACATATGAAAACAGCACAAACAGCAGAGGGATAAAAATCGTAGTTATAGTCACAAACTGACCTACTGCATTGTTATGTGTCGTGTCCACACAAGAGTTTTTAACCACAGGCCAGTTGGAGCAGAAAATCCTGGGCAGTTTATTTCCACACAGAGGTAATTGAACACTCAAAGAAACACCATAACCTATTGCACAAGCAGGATAAACAACACCAACGCCCCATAGAAGCACTGCTTTCCTGATGGTCATTTTAGTGTGATAATGCAGAGGCTGACAGATGGCCACAAACCTGTCGTAAGCCATGATTCCTAGAATTGTAAACTCACATGAAGCATATGTGTAAATGACATATATTTGAATAAAACAGCAAGGTCGTGAGACAAGATGAGAATCAGACAAAAGATCAACCAAAAACCTGGGGAAGAATCCAGCAGAGCCATACAGAGAGTTCACAGATAAACAGCAGATAAAGATATACATTGGCTGGTGCAAAGATCTTTCTAACATAATAGTGATTATAATGACCATGTTCGCAGAGATTATCGTTATGTAGATCAACAAACAAAGTGTAAAAAACAGATATCGAAGACGTCCATAATCTCCAAAAAGTGTTAGTTGGAAATAGGCTGGATTTTGACTAAAGTTCCCTTTCATTTCTTTTGAACCAAGGCCAAGTAAACAAATAAGCAAACCTGTTTTTCAATAAAGTGAGTTATAGTTGAGATGCTCAAGACACTGACCAACCTGAGCAGTTCAGCTGTTATATATTGTTTCCCTATAAACAGAGGAGCACAAGAAGGTCCAACCCACAAAAATGCAGTGTATTCAAATGCTGTCCAATCACGCCACCATACTGCAGTGCAGGAAAATGTAGGTTGAGGGCCAACAAACTTTCTACTTATAAATAGATGTTTCTGTATCAAAATATATTCACTGTATGCCTAGTAATAATTTAATACTTTTTTTTCCTCTACAAATTCTTGTACATAGTCCTCCAGAGGCAAAAAAAACCAAAACCTTCACACCACAAAATGTAACAAAATATTTCTGAGAGCAGCGAAAGAACAGAACTTTTTCCCTGTATCTTAGAGCCCCTAATCACATAATGCAGATGTAGCCAGCTAAAACTTTTTACAGTTATGTTTTTTTCATATATTTGAGGAAAACATGTCTTACTCAATACTGTATATACTGTGTATACTGTGTAAGTCAAAATATACCGCTATCTGCATCTAAACTTTGGACCACGGCAAATCATTTAAAATGAACTACTTCTGTTTTTCACCTTATAAGAAAGTAAAACACAAATACAGTGGCTTTAATATTCTTTATAAGACATACTGTATACAAAAGATCCAGCCGGACCAGATGTTTTCACAAATGATCTCTTCCACTTCATTTAAATTTAAAGACACGCTCAACATACCTAAAGCACACACATGTGTTTGACAGAATAATCTTATGGGTCAATAAATTTGGTAACACTTTATAATAACTAGACCCTATTAAAGCTAAATAGGGTGTAGTTATTATAAAGTGTTACCATAAATTCTATAACAGATATACCTTTAGTTTGAATTAAGTATTATGTAACACTTGTTCCTGCAGTAAGGTGAAAACTTTCAATTCAGTTCCTGTGGACCTGTGGCTCATATGAAAAGGCCATTAAGCTGTTGGTCATCTTAAAAATAAGATGATGAAAGAGAAGAACAACACAATAATTGTCCTCCTGAGACTAACCACTCGGTCCCATCTCCCAAGGGCCTGTCCTCAGAGGAGTCTCCTAGAGTCTGGGGCTGAATGGCCACCTCAGAGCTGTGTGTTTACTGTGTTTGTCAGAATCTATTGTGTAACCCACGAGACGCAGATAAGAGGTCGGAAAGGTCATTTTGAAACTTCCTATAACTTTAGATTTTAGATAACCCTAATGGTGACAACAATATTCCAATAGGTTGTGTACACGTAGCACAATCTTTTAGAATCTCTATATTTTAAAACAGAGTTGTTAAGTGTGATGTCACTTCTGGATCCAAGACAGGCACAATTTGCTCTTTAATTTGTCAGATTTCAGATTTGTTGACCTGGCCTATTGTCATGAAACAAAAACTGGCACAAAGTTCATCAACGTTTCCTATGTCAGTAAAAAACAAAAACAAAAGATAGTTGTCAAAAGATTATAAGCCATTAGATTAATATGACAAGTTTGTGGAGCCAGTGACAAATAATGCTGTGGATTTTCAGTTTAGGTTTTTTTCAACAGTAAATCTCCTATAGAGTTGTTAAGTGTGATGTCACTACTGGGTCCACCACCTGAAAACAATGAACGAACAACACATCTCACGTTAAAAAGAGATTGCAGTCGTTTAAAGCTAACAAGGTCATAAGCATGAATCTGTGGTTATAACTGTGACAGAAAGTGTACGAGGGAGGTTGAAGGAAGAGGCTAGGCTAGACTAAGATAGCATTAGCGGTAACCAACAGTTATTGAGATATACATACTGGTAATTCTATATTATGATAGATTATTACTACATTATTTACATATTTGATACAATTTATGGTTAAACATATGCTTTTGAAAGTGTGATGCACTTAGGGTCCAATCGGTTGTGAAGTTTCTGGTTGGACCCAGAGATCTAATCTAATCGCCCCCCCCCATCCTTACCAACTCTGGCTGCATCACTATGACCTATTGCAATAACATATTTTGACCGTCCCATGAGATTTATCCATAAATATAATAGCAGTTTCATCAGGGAGAATTACACAAGAGAGCACTATGGGACATGAAGGCCGGTTCTGTATAGACTTAAACTCGTACAGATATTGGGTGAAATGCCTATTTAATTACTTCCAATAACTTTATTTTCTAGCCTAAACTTAAATACATAATGATTTCTGAAGCAAATGCTACAATTGTGACTATTGGTGGATATGTGGAAGTTGAAAAGTATAAATTTGCTTATTTCTTTACAATGCTTTTGGTTTATATTGTTATCATCTGCAGTAATGCCACTATTGTATGTCTCATTTGGATTCACCAAAACCTCCATGAACCAATGTACATTTTTATTGCTGCTTTGCTGTGTAACTCTATTCTCTTCAGCACTGTCATCTACCCAAAAATGTTAATCGATGTTTTATCTGAAAAGCAGGTTATAACCATTTCTGCCTGTCTTTTTCAGTGCTTCTTGTACTACGCCTTCAGCTCTTCTGAATTTGTGCTATTGGCAGTGATGGCCTATGATCGATATGTGTCAATATGTAAACCTTTGCAATATCCAACTATAATGAGAAAGCGCACAGTCATTTCCCTGTTAGTTTTGGCTTGGCTGGTACCCACTGCTCAAGTAGCGGTTCCTGTAATTTCAAACATTGAAACCAAATTATGCAGCTTAAACTTTAAAGGAATATTTTGTAATAATTTAATTTATAAGTTGCATTGTACCATGTCTAAAGTAATGTCTATCTATGGAGTGGTTGTACTGATCAATGTAACAATCTTGCCTATGTTTTTCATTCTCTTCACGTACGCTAAAATATTTGTGATCACTTATAGAAGCTGTAAAGAAGTGAGGAAAAAGGCAGCAGAGACGTGCTTACCACATCTGTTTGTTTTGATCAATTTCTCGTGTTTGCTGACATATGATGTGGTCACAGTGAAGCTAGAATTTGACATGCCAAAGACTGTCCGACTGATCATGACTTTACAAGTGGTGCTGTATCACCCACTTGTCAATCCAATCATATATGGACTCAAAATGAAGGAAATCTCTAAGCATTTAAAAAGATTATTTACAAAGGAAAATGTAAAAATGACTGAATAATAGTTACGGGTTAAAGTTGAAGTATAGTAAAACCACACTGGAGTTTGGTTTGGTGCAGTATCTGTATTTGCAATTATCCTGATACTTTACTGTGAGGTAACATTTTATATCCATCTCCACATACTATATAAAGCTATGTTTCTCAAACTAGGGTTCTCCTTCAATTATTTTCTGAATTTACAGTCAGTGTAAAGATGTAACAGATTTTTAACATTTTTAAAGTGTTTATATTGGTCCAAAGTTATTCCTAGCATACCTAGAATTCTAATTATTCATTATTTTATACATGCTTTAGCCACGTTTCAGAGGCCACAGCAGAGTTTGGCTGTCAAAAAGCAAAACAACAACTAGCATGCTAACAACACACTTCCTGAATCTCTGACACTTTATAATTAGATGCAGACAGTACACAGAAGACTTATTTTAACCTCAAGAGCTGCGTGTACTGTATGTCTGAACTGGGGCAGGACAGATATTGCTCAACTAGATGGAAACAAATGCACAGCCCGTTTAACCCACAGTTTGTTTTATTTTATGTTTTGAAAGTCGTATAGCATTAGTGTATTCTTATAAAGTTTTAAGCCAGATCTAGATTTGGTGGTACTTGGAAGGCCAAACATTTTCTTGGGTGGTACTTGGTGTGAAAAGTTTGAGAACCACTAGCACATGTGGGCAAACGAGGCATGTGCTCACAACTTGTCCCTGTTTCTAAGTCAAAGACCCAGTTTGATGTTTGTCATTTATTGAACTGTCTGATTCAACTCAATAATTGTGAACTACAGTAAAAAGTGTAGAATCTTTCTGATGGATGATGTTGTAAATACTGTGCACTGTCCCTCTCAGTGGGAGGGCTCGGAAATGAACCCAAGGAGAACGTGCAGGTTGAACACTGTCAGTCCTTGTCATCATGGCCTCTCTACAGTGGAAGAATAGCCAGGCTTGAATGGACAATACCACAATATTTTGAGCATTCAAGTGTCTGGGTCCCATACTAATAAATACACATCTCCTGCTCTAGACATCCAGTGCTCTGCCTGTCTTCACACTCTTACATCAGTTTACATCATTTTATTCTACAATTCAGATGGAGAAGACCCTTGCCATTGCAGCTGGTCTTTGTTAACATTTCTTTGGGGACAACCCTATCTGTGATCGATGTCAATGACTGAAGCATGAAGCAGGGCTAGACCTTCTTTTTCTAATTCTTAAATTTTATTTTATTTCACTTTATTTATTATTTATTTATTATCCAAGCTATGGATCATGTGACTGCACTTGTGTCCTTAATAAAGATCAAATGAAACCAAAGAATGCACAAAATATTAAAGCTGAAAAATATTGAAATGTTATGTAAAACGAATTATTATTATTTATTTTGCCCTACTGTGAAGCATGGGGGTGGTAGCATCAGGCTCTGGGGTGTTTTTCTGCACATGGGACAGGACGACTGCACTGTTTTAAGGAGAGGATGACCGAGGCCATGTATTGCGAGACTTTGGGGAACAACCTCCTCCCCTCAGTTAGAGCATTGAAGATGGGTCATGGCTGGGTCTTCAACATGAAGCACAGCCAGGAGAACCAAAGTGTGGCTCCGTAAGAAGCATATCGAGGTTCTGGAGTGACCTAGCCAGTCTCCACACCTAAACCCAATAGAAAATCTTTGAGGGGAGCTCAAACTCTGTGTTTCTCAGCGACAGCCCAGAAACCTGACTGATCTAGAGAAGATCTGTGTGGAGAAGTGGGGCAAAAACATTTCAGACCTCTCTACGATTTCTAAGTGGGAGAACTGGCAAAATCACAGGGTGTTCAAATACTTATTTAGCTCCCTGTATATCTATCTATCTATAAAATCTCCTCCTCACCCTCACTCTCCACGGGTGGTCTCATCTCCACTTTTTCCCTCTTGGGACCTCTACCAGAGGCCTGGGAGCTTGAGGGTTCTGTGCAGAATCTTTCATGGACTGAGATGTCTGATGTTTATCCTTGGATCTGCTATAGCCACTCCTTCAGTTTGGGGGTTAGTGCTCCAATGACCACAGGCACCACTAATGCCTTCACCTTCCAGGCCTTCTCCAGCTCTTCTTTGAGCCCCTGGTATTTCTCTAGTTTCTCATGCTCCTTTTTCCTGATGTTACCATCGCTTGGTACTGCGATGTCCACCACAGCAGCTTTGCTCTGTTTATCCACCACCACTATGTCTGGTTGGTTCACCATCACCATTCTGTCAGTCTGTATCTGGAAGTCCCACAGGATCTTGGCTCGATCATTCTCCTCTACCTTTGGAGGTGTTTCCCACCTTGACCTGTAGGTTTCCAGTCCAGTTGCTTAGCTGTAAGCATGGACTGCGGGTTTCAAAGTAACCATTTTTTCCATATCCTGTTCATGTAACCCCTCTGACTCGGGTCACTGGAGTAGTAGCATTCCAACAGAACCTTGTTCTCGCATCTCGCCCATTTCCGTCTTATTCCCGCCCATTTCTCATCAAGGTGCCCTGGTTCCCCAATATCTGGTGCAGACCTTGTTTGGCCACGTGACATCTGAGCTGGCATCTCGTAAGTTTCACTCGCACTCATTGTATGAGGTTGGCAGTAGTCTGAAGGGTCTTGCCTAAGGACCCACACTGGAAGTTGTTAATTGCTCATTGTGCCCTAGGGGGGAGGTTCGAACCCAGGTCCCCCATGTGAAAGTCTTACGGTCTGACCGAACATTGTGGTGGTGGAAAAACAACAGAACAGATCCGTTGTATTGGACATTGCCGTACCAAGTGATGTGAACATCAGGAAAAAGGAACATGAGAAACTAGAGAAATTCTAGGAGCTTACAGAAGAGCTAGAGAAGAGCTGGGTCCTCTCTATGTGGAGGAGCAGCTGCTCTACTGTGAACTCCTCCTGTGTGACTGAGCTCCTCACTCTGTCTTTATGGGAGCCCCCAGCCACCCCTCGGAGGAAACTCATTTAACAGCTTGTATCCGCGATCTTGTCCTTTCGGTGTTTACTCAAAACTCGTGTCCATAGATGATGGTAGTAATGTAGATTGACCGTTAAACCGAGAGCTTTGGCTTTCGACTCAGCTACAACAGTCCGATACAGCGACCGCATCACTACAGACTCTGCACCAATCCACCTGTCAATCTCACATCCATCCTTCCCTCACTTGTGAACAAGACCCAGAGATATTTGAACTCCTCCATTTGAGGTAGGTTTTTTTTACCTACCAAGAGAGGGCAAGCAAAGTTTTTTGTGTTTAGAACCATGGCCTCGGATTTAAAGGAGCTGATTTTCATCCCAGGTGCTTCACACTCTACAAACTGCTCCAGTGCATGTTGCAGGTCCTGATTCGATGAAGCCATCAGGACAATATCATCTGCAAACAGCAGCCCCCACCCCCCTTCCTGGCCCCTTACTGCGCCTAGAAATTCTATCCACAAAAGCATTTAACAGAACCGGTGACAAAGGGCAGCCCTGTCGCAGTCCAGCATGCACTGGGAACAGGTCTGACTTACAGCTGGCAATACAGCTCCTGCTTTGCTTATACGGGGACTGGACAGCCCTTAGCAAAGTGCACTGGACCCCATACTCCCGGAGCACCCCTTAACACCACAATGCCTTCTCCAGATCCATAAAGCACATAGACTGATTGGACAAACTCCAATGAACCCTCAAGCACCTGATGGAGAGTACAGAGCTGGTCCAGTTTTCTACGACTGGGATGAAAACCACACTGCTCCTCCTGAATCCGAGGTTCAACTATCAATCAGATTCTCATCTTCGGTACCCTAGAATAGACCTCACTGGGGAAGCTGAGGAGTGTGATTACCTTGTAGTTGGAACATATACTCCAGTCCCCCTTCTTCATTCACCACCCTGGTCTGCCAGTCCAGAGTTACTGTCCCCGATCACACAGTGTTACAGATGGTGCAAATGGTATAACATGGTGTTACCTCTCTTAGTCTGACCCGTCCCCCAGGACCTGTTTACCATGGGTGACCCTACCAGGGGCATGAAACCCCTGACAACATAGCTCCCAGGAAAATGTGGGCGCTCAAACCCCTCCATTACACATGTTCCATATTTTTGATGTCTTAAGTCAGAATATACTAAGCAAATAATCATGGAAATAAAGAAGAAAAATTAATTCAAAAGAGTGTCCAAACCTTTGAATGAAAGTGTAATAATATTTTGGATAAAAGTTGTTTTCTATAAAAAATGTTGTCTTGAAAGTGGTCAGATGTTTACATCAAAAGTCTCTTGGTGTTTTAATGAGATCCCGGGAGGTTAAGAAAGTGCTATTAAATCTAGACTTTGTCTACCCCATGTCCATTGTGCCCAAGATGGATAATAGATCTAACCCTGCCTACATTACTGTTGACGGATACATTGACCTGCACACTTATGGATCTCTGTATTTTTTGATCATGTTACTTGTCTATATTTCAGTCATTTGCAGTAACTCTCTGATAATTTACATTGTCTTCAAAGAACCAAACCTCCACCAGCCTATGTACTTCTTTATCGCAGCCGTGTCTTTCAATTCTCTCCTCTTCAGCTCAACAGTCTACCCCAAACTTTTAACTGATCTTTTATCGGACAAGCAGGTCATTTCTTATACAGCATGTCTCTTTCAATGGTTTAGTTATTACAATTTAGTTGGGTCTGAGTTCTTACTGTTGGCTTCTATGGCTTACGATAGGTATGTGTCTATCTGTAAGCCTTTGCAATATTTAATTATTATGCGAAACTCAAAAATTTTTGTTTTTGTAGGGTTTGCTTGGGTTTTCCCTGTTTGTCACACCATAATACCTCTTTCTGTGATTTACAATAAGAAGCTATGTCATTTTAATTTCAAAGGAATCATCTGTAACAGCACTGTGTATAGACTCCACTGCGTCGCCTCGCCTGCTCTTTCTATTTTTGGGATGATAATTTTTACCAATGTTGTTATTTTTCCTTTTCTCTTCATATTTTATACATATTCAAGGATATTTTACATTGTAAAACGCTCCAAAGAGATGAGAAAGAAAGCATTTGAGACCTGCTTGCCCCATCTGGTGGTGTTGATCAATTTTGCCGTGTTCAGTACTTATGACATTATTTTACTGCGAATAGAAACCGAATTCCCCAAACCGGTGCGTTTTTTTGTGACATTACAAATGATCATTTACCATCCTCTGTTAAACCCAATGATTTATGGTCTTAAAATGAAGGAAATTTACAAACACATTAAGAAGTTCCTTTGTTCATTTATTGTCAGCTAATGATCATAAACTTCATTTAATTTATATTACCCAATGCTCTGTTTTTTAAGTACTTTGTGTCACTTTGGCATTGCTATTTAAAGACGCTATACCTGCTTTTAACGATTTAACAAAAAAACAAAAAAAAAAAAAAAAAGTTTATTTTAAATCGTTTGCAGTGGTCCAAAGTTATTAAGTTGATGGCTCTTTTCACAAATCTCAAAGACCAGGGCAGTTTTGCTCTGATGGTAAAGCTAACAACAAGTAGCAGTACTTGCTGATTAACAGACAGTGAAATTCGTTCTCATTAGATGCAGATCGTTTGCAGAGGACTTATTCTGATTATAAGTATGCACATTATTAGCGCTCATTCAGATATATGCATTTTGCTGGCTTTTTGGACAATGAAAATTTTGCTTTAGAAAAATAAACATAGTATATTTATAATATGTTTTGGAGAATCATGTATTGTTTTTACACAGCATTTATATGATTTTGTTCTAAATAATCAAAGCAATTAAACTATTGTTAACTGAATGTGTGCTACTTTACAGGAGAGTGACTGTGACACAACTTTAGCCTTAACTGAAAACTTTATTTACTGTGTAGAAATGTTTTATGGAGCTAAAACCTGGAACATTCTCCCTGAAGATGTGAGACAGGCCTCGACTGACAATGTTTAAAACCAGGCTCCAGACTGTTCTGTTTAGCTGTGCATATGACTGAAAGGTTTTTATTCTCATTGTCGTTTAATGTTATTGTTATGATGATTATTTATGCTTTCATTAGTTGTATTGTGATTGTAATGTCTTTCTTATTCTGTAAAGCACTTTGAATTACTTTGTGTACAAATTGTTCTGTACAAATAAACTTGCCTTGCCTAGAAATGTTTATGGGCTGTTTTACATGTACAAACTCTTGCACATTTCTTTGAGTAGCAATAGATTATATACTACTGCACTCATTTGTAAAGAACAAAACACTGTGACTGAACTATATTCATTCTAATGAGTAAAGGAAGTAAGAGCTTTTAAGTTGTCAATGAAACTGACCAGGGCCCTCATTTATAAAGCCTCAGTATCCACAAAACCAAGTCAGAAATGTGTGTTGGAGCTGTGAAGGCAGAGAGTTTGAGAAAGTCATGTCTGACACATCACATCAGGCTGACACGTCCACGACAGGATAAGTCAGTGTGTTAAAAGGTTGTTTCAGAGAAGCAGAGTTCACTTTTTCTCTAAAGTTCCATGCAGCACCTCCATCTAAGCACCTCCTTCTGAGCACCTCCATCTGAGCACCTCCTTCTGAGCACCTCCATCTGAGCACCTCCATCTGAGCACCTCCATCTGAGCACCTCCTTCTGAGCACCTCCATCTGAGCGCCTCCATCTTTGCTCCATGTGTCAGTCAAACCTGGCTCATGTACACCTCATTCAGAACTCACTTTGCATTGTCCTTTTATGGTGAAATGCAGGCGATAAAGGGACAGGACATGAGGTGGGATCATGTTCACAGATTTCTGCTAGAGATTGCAAACTCTGAAAGGAAAGTGCATCAGGGAGTACCTAGGGAGTACCTACGAATTTTTTCACACAGAGTGAAATTTTGCGTTTTGTCCGGATGAACTCTTTCACGTGGATTTTGTTGCACTTTTATAAATGAGGCCCCTGTCCCCTGACAGGCCTTTGACCACCACCGATCACATTCACACCGATATGGAGGAAGAAACGTCTTGCTCAAAGACACAACTACAGTATAAATTTGCAAGTGAATCCCTGATGCTCTGTGTTTTGGTTAAACGTACTGTACCAGCTTTTAGTAATAATTATTATACATTGTTTACAGTGGTCCTAACTTATTCCTCACTCTCCTAACTCATACTGAGCATCCTAATTTTTGCTGTGTGCTTTCACAACGTTCAGAGGACAGAGTTTTACCGTCAAGGTAATGCTAACAACCACTAGCATGCTAACAGCGCACCAGCTTCACATCCTGGTTTGCGGACAATGAAAACCTGAATTAGACAGAGCTGTTTCATTCCTAAGAGCTTTTACATTATATCTGTAGTGGGGCAGATTTTTCAAAATAATGTTGCAGCAGACTTAAACCAGCGTTCAACTTTGTGTGGATGATATTCTTGTATTTTGACTCCCTGTTCATGGGAGCAGTTTTGAGGACTTTCAGCATTCAAAAGATAACATATTTTCTTATAGATGATTAATTGCTTTGACTACAGTGCACATTTGTATCCCCCTGAAATCCATGGATGTGAAATGTGTATCTTGGCTGGCCAGTCTTGAAGTTGGTAGGAGTTTGCACTCTAATCCCAGAAGGTGTCACACATGTATAAAACAAAGCAGTTTCATTCCGGAGTCGCACACAAGACGTTATAACCTCAATGGAGAACAGGTCTAGTGCCCCGTATATTACTGTAGATGGTTATGTAGAGGTGCAGAAGTATGGTAGTTTATACTTTGTCATTATGATTACAGCCTATATTCTAATTCTGTTCAGTAATAGCCTGATTGTGTATCTTATATGGATTCACCCAAACCTCCATGAGCCCATGTATGTTTTCATTGCTGCTTTGTCTGTGAATTCTATTATGTATAGCTCCACAATTTACCCCAAACTGTTGATCGACTTCCTGTCTAAAACACAGGTGGTGTCTTACGCAGGCTGCCTTTTCCAATGGTTTACATATTACAACTTGGGAGGTTCTGAATTCATGCTCTTGACAGCTATGGCGTATGATAGATACGTTTCTATTTGTAAACCGCTCAAATACACAACCATAATGAGCAGGACAAATGTCATAGTTTTTGTTGCATTTGCATGGCTGTTTCCGGTTTGTCAGACTATAGTTCCATTGTGTCTGAATGTGAAGAAAAAGATATGTAACTTTATTTTTAAGGGAATTATCTGCAATAGCACCGTTTACAAACTGTACTGCGTCAGCTCAACAGCACTAACCATCTACGGACTCATCGTTTTTGCAAATCTGGTCATTTTACCTGTTCTCTTTATACTTTATACATATTCAAGGATATTTTTCATCACAAGACGCTCCAATGAGATGAGGAGGAAAGCGATTGAGACCTGTCTGCCTCATCTAGTAGTTTTGATCAATTTTACAGTTTTTAGCGCTTACGACGTTCTTTTATTGCGCATCGAAACTGAATACACCAAAACAGTACGGTTCATTGTGACTCTGCAAGTTATAATGTACCATCCGTTATTTAACCCCATCATTTATGGGCTCAAAATGAAGGAAATAAACAAACACATAAAAAAGTTGCTATGCCTATTTATAAAACCAAAATAAAATATAATTTAATATTAGTCATTGGTTTCAGTCACATGATTTTGAAATGCTTTGAAGAACTTTTTAAGGTCATATTTTTATTTTATTGAAAAAATATTTAATTTTACTTATTAACTAATGTTGCAAAGGTTTAAGTTTTCCATCAACCTTGATTTGTAAGTCTTGTAAGTCTTAAAATTCCAGTTTGTTGTTTATATTATTTTGTAGTCTGCTGTTTGATCTCTCTTTTTAGGTTCTTAATGTAATGTTAAATAAAAAAAGGTTAAAAAAAGGAAAACATTTTACTTACTCTGAATGAAAATAAGTTGCATTCAACACATTTGAGCATGTCATAATTTCAGAGTCCTCTATAATGCTATGGGCAGTTCAGTATTTTTGAGAGAAGTAACCATACAGAAGGTTGTACCTTCATTTTTGATGATGAGCGACTACTTTTAAATACTTAAAAGTAAAGTTTATGCTGAAGGAAAATATATAATATAATATTTGTGCTAAGTTTTGTGTGGATAGACCCAGTAATTACACAGATATTAATCATAAACCATGTCGACAAATCTGCAATCTGGTAGTTAAACAGTACATTCCATGATAGAGTTCTGACCAGTCCTCAGTTTTCACCCACTTTTCAATGTCGTGCAATGGGGAAAGGTTACTTGTAGCCTAAATTTCAGTTAATTTGAAGGTCAAAATTATTCCAGAATTAAGTCTCTCGACTCAACAGGTTTATATGTTGTACCAAATAAAAACACCTGGAAAATACAATGGCCATGGGATAAAGTTTACATTAAAATGTATTTAAAATTTCAGTTTATTTTAATGTGGTCAGTATGCAGATAACTTTTGGGGAGAACACATGTACTAGCCAAGTCTGTTTTTTCCCTTGTAACATCTGATTAAATCCATCCCAAATTAAAATAATAATAAATTAAAATAATAAATAATTAAAATAAAAAAGCTGTTTTTGAAGTTTGAATATAGAGGGACCTAGAGGCACAGAGCTGACTATCTAACTCCGTATAACCTTAACTAAACCCTCTATCCTAACCATAACTACAACCCTATAACCTAATCCTAACCTTAACCATATTCTTATTCATAACCCTTCTTTCCTTTTAGGGAAGGCAGGTTTATTCAGGAAGACTATTCCAGGTTTTACCTGCATAAAACTCAAATGCTGATCCTGCATGTTTAGTCCTGACTCTAGGCATCAGCAGGAGGCTGGTCCCTGAAGTCCTCTAAGTGTGAGATGATTCATGTGGCTCTAACATGTCGGAAATGTACTTTGGTGCTAGACCATGAAGAGACTTGTTCACACAGAGCTGCTTTAAAGTCTATTCTCTGAGCCACAGAAGCCAGAGACCTGAGCACAGAACGTATGTGCTCGTACTTCCTGGTTCTAGTCAGGACCTGAGCAGCAGTGTTCTGGATGTACTGCAGCTGTCTTAACCCCTTACCATTCCGGGTAATTTTGGTGAAATTGCCTTTGTTCTGACCTCTCCAAATTAAAATGATAACTGTTATTGAACCATAAGTAGCATTTACACAACTTTGGGCTCTTTGTAAAGGTAACATCCTCTAGTTTTACCCTCAGGTGTCAGAATCACTGTAAGTTTGTCTGGTAAGTATTTATACACTTTGGAACACACAGAAAAAAATATTTTTCTCATCCTCGCCTAAATTTTTTTGTAAAAATTAAGGTGGAGAAAGCTGTAGTAGGTAGCTGGGGACAAAAATACACTATATTTCAATTGAAAAAAATTGTTGACCTCTCACATTTTAGATTTGAGGTCAATCTATAAAAAAATGAGATTTTTACACTTATTTTATTATGACTAAATCCAGGCGCTTTATGGAGGGACTTTTGATGTATCCAAGTTTATCCAAACCTCTCCAAATGGAGACATTTGGAGAACGTTTGGAAAAACTGCAATAACTTTTGAATGCTTCAACCCACAGACATCAATGAGGGCTCTACTGAAAGCTCACACTTAGAGGAATCTGTATCTGCACACTCAGCTGCTCTATTACTTATGTAAATTTATATAGCATATCAAAACATAATATAAAATACATATTTGTTTATGAAATATAGTCAAAACAAGTGGCATGGGTCAAAATAAATATATATTTACAAACTCCACACACTGCAAACAGCAGTGAAAAGCTCACTGTACACGATTATGGCTCGTCCACAAAATGGTGAAAAAATGTCTTTGCCAAAATGCCATTGCTTTGTTTTGTGCAAAACCTGGTAACAGCCGATGAGCGAATCTGATAACGTCCTCCATGTGCCTAAAGAAAAACACAAACACATTAGTAACAAGAAAGTACAAAATTGAGAGGCGTGAAGTAATATTATATCATGTACATATTCATAATCATCACAAAAAAACAGTTAAGGACGCACAATGATACAGAATGTACGCATGGAGTGGAGCTGTGCCTCTACACTGCACTCTGCTGTGTACAGTAAACCTACTGTACTCTACTGTGTACAGTAAAGCTACTGTACTCTACTGTGTACAGTAAAACTACTGCACTCTACTGTGTACAGTAAAACTACTGTACTCTACTGTGTACAGTAAAACTACTGTACTCTACTGTGTACAGTAAAACTGCTGTACTCTACTGTGTACTGTGTAAAACTAAACTACACACCATCTTGTTCAGCTGCTCAGTGGCTGTTAGTGTAAATGTTATTCTGTGCACATCTTATATTTTTACTTGCAATAATGTAAACTGCAGAATAAAACAACACCTTTCAATCAATAGACAAATGAAGTCTAATTCATACAGATAAACACAAATGTGCCAGAGCCCATGGTTCCAATGCCACTATGCACAGAAGTGATGCTAATGATTACACACGATATATTTTATCTACAATTATGTAAATAGCAGAATAAACCAGGCTCACCGATCCAGAACAGCATCCAGTCCATCAAAGAATATGCTCCTCCACTTCTGAGTCCACCGTGGAATCTGCCACGGACCGCTCCGGGTCCGAGTTGCCTCTGGTATAACTTGTACAAACATCCACCGTGTCCTCGATCGCGTACTGCCTTTGTTTTATCCGTTTCGTCGTGTTTAGAACGCAAAACTGTGGCAAAATCACAGTGCGTCATTTTACGCACGCTTTACGCACAAAAAGCCGTGATTCATTTACTTTCGTTACGCACTGGGCTGCGTCTGTTTACAGAAAACCATGGCATGTCATACATCCTCGTGTTCAGCTGCTCATTGGCTGTAAGGAGAAAACGTCACTAAACGTGTGTGATGTGACTGGTTGATTCTACACGGGGGAGAGTGGGGCGTACACTTTCAGTCACCTGTAGCACTGATTCGCTGTCTGAGGCTCCAGTGACTCACAACCCCCACCTTATTGGCCAAACTTGGTGTCAATCAGAAGCTAGCATGTTTGTCTATCACTGAGAAACAAAGTTGGCGCTGTCTGAAGTTTGTTATGCCTGAATTTGACGAAAAAAATGCAAAAAAATGACGGAGCAGATTTCACTTTCCTGCAGCAGATTGGACATGGAGGATCTAAGTTATTTTGTGGACATAATTTCTTGACTGGATTATATTCTCTGGACCTCTACGGAAAGAATGAGACCCATATTGTGGAAATATGTTGATGTTTGACAGAACCAGAGCCCTCAAAGTGAAGTCGAAATCCGCATTTTTGGCTTTTCTGTAAAAAAACGCTTTCCTGACAGCACTGTGGTGACTTTAGGTGAAAATGGTTTACATATTCGGAAAGATGAGATCCGTAGCTTTCATTTGATGTGTAGATTGTTTGTGTGGGTGACGCAGAAGTGAATGTACATTGCTGTAAAGTTGTAAAGAAAAGGCAACGGCCCGCAGGCGGGCCGTCGGAACGGTAAGTGGTTAAGGCTCGTTTGGAGAGGCCAGTGAGCAGGACGTTACAGTAGTCTAACCTACTGGAGACAAATGCATGGATAAGTCTGTTCTGACAGTATACCTTTGACTTTTACAATATTTTTGGGGTGATAAAATCCTACAGATGTTATTGATTTGATTTGGTTAATGTTCAAGTCTTATTCCATTATTACACCTAGATTTCTAGCCTGATTTGAAGGTTTTAGAGAGACAGACTGGAGGTGACCGCTGACACTTTCTCTGTTTCTGTGGACTAAAGATTATGACTTCAGTCTTGTCTGAGTTTAGGTGGAGAAAGTTGTTTTGCATCCACACACTGATCTGTTGGATGCAGTGGCAGAGTGAATCAACTGGTCCATATTCACCTGCTGCAGTGAGACATAGATCTGAGTGTCATCTGCATAATTGTGGTAGGACACATTAATGCTGCATATTAACTGACCTAATGGCACCATGTAGAGATTGAACAACATTGGTCCCAGGTTTGACCCCAGGGGTACTCCACAAGCCAGGGACATTTTATCTGAAACACATTTTCCAATTTCAACAAAGTGTCTTATAGACAAGGAGTACTTTGGTACGGTTTAGTGCAGTACCAGAGATGCCCACCCAGTCCTCTAGTCTCTGTAAGAAGATCCCATGATTGAGTGTGAAAACCAGCTGTCAGATCTAAGAGGAAAACCTTTCCTGCATCAGTGTTCAGGCGGATTGTTACAGCCGATCGCAGGGAAGGAAAGGAAGTAACAGAATTTAGTAATCAGGTCTTTACTTGTAGTGTTAGTGCAAGTGCACATATAAGAATAACAAAACAACTTCAGTAAACACAACAGAAATAAACAAAAGGAGGCTCTAAGAGTACAAATTTGCCTACAAAACTTAACACAACTGACCAACTCAAACCACTATTTGGGAAGTCCACGATATCAGGTATTACCAGTTCCAAAGTCCTAAAGTCCAAAATCCAAATGTTTCAAAAATCCAAAAGTTCCAAAGGTCAAAATCAAAGTTCCAAAATCCAAAGGTTTCAAAAATCCAAAAGGTTCCAAAAGGTCAAAATCTGTCCAGTGACATGTCATCTGCTTTCAGAATCAGTCCCCCCCTTATGTTTCAGGAGGCGGGGCCTTTTAAAGGGGAATACGCCCCGGTATGGAATGTTGATTGGACCCAACATAATGACCTGGCCAATCACACGTGGAGGTGGGGTGCAATCAGGTGGCAGCTGTGGCACATCTGGGGAGAGAGGGAGAGAGAGAGAGGGGGAGAGAGAGAGAGAGAGAGAGAGAGAGAGAGAGAGAGAGAGAGAGAGAGAGAGAGAGAGAGAGAGAGAGAGAGAGAGAGAGAGAGAGAGAGAGAGAGGGAGAGAGAGAGAGAGAGCTGGAGGCCAGGGGCCGTAACACTCCCCCTCATGAAATTCAAGTTGGATATTCCATCAATAATACAAAATCATTATCAACAACATTGGCCATAATACCTTACCTACACTCTGGACAGGGCATCAGCAAACACATTCTCGGATCCCTTTTTATGGCGAATTTCTAAATGGAAATCCTGCACCATCAGCGCCCACCGCATCAGTCGTTGGTTATGATTGTACATGCGTGACAAAAATGTTAAGGGATTATGGTCAGTAAGTACAGTGACAGGCTGAGAGCAGGACCCAAGATACACCTCGAAATGCTGGAGAGCGAGCAACATGGACAACGTTTCCTTTTCTATAGTGGAATATCTAAGTTGATGTTTGTTGAACTTACGGGAAAAATAGCACACTGCGTGGTCTACACCTTCTGCATCCTCCTGCATCAGGACCGCGCCTGCCCCGACCGCACTGGCATCTACCTCGAGTTTATACGGCTTGGAGGGGTCTGGAGCGGCGAGCACTGGGGCGTGACACAAGAGAGATTTGATACTATCAAAAGCAGATGTACACTCTGGAGTCCACCTAAACTCCACCTTGGGACTGAGCAGACTGGTTAGAGGCAGCGCAACACTGGAGAAATTTCGGCAAAAACTTCGGTAATAACCTGCCATACCCAAGAAACGACGCAGCTCACGCCGGGTGGTAGGAGGTGGGTAGGCGCTTAGCGCGGCAACCTTAGCCTCAAGAGGCCGGACTTGGCCCTGACCAACCTCACGTCCTAAATATGTGACACTAGCTTTTCCAAAATCACACTTTGCTAAATTGAGGGTAAGGGAGGCAGCGGCTAGGCGCGCGAACACTTGTTGGAGCGTTTTTATATGATCTTCCCATGAAACAGAGTATACTATTAAGTCATCTAAATAGGCATTGCAGTTGGGAAGGCCCTGCAGGACAATATTAACAAGGCGTTGAAAAGTGGCAGGGGCGTTACACATTCCAAAAGCCATGACAGAATACTGCAAAAAATAGTCAGGGGTGGTAAATGCGGATATTTCAGACGCACGTTCGGTTAATGGCACCTGCCAATAACCTTTTAGCAAATCTAATTTAGTGACAAATTTGGCAGAACCGAGATTGTCAACACAATCTTCCATGCGGGGCATGGGATAGGAGTCAGGGACGGTAATAGCATTAATTTTTCGGTAGTCGGTGACGAAGCGGGGGGTACCATCAGGTTTACCTACGATTAAACAGGGTGAGCTCCACGCGCTTGTACTGTGCTTAGCTAGCCCGTGTTGTAACAAATATTCAGCTTCTTGTTTCATTAACGAGCGTTTCAC
Organism: Periophthalmus modestus; assembly: GCA_019594935.1. Classification (NCBI taxonomy): domain Eukaryota; kingdom Metazoa; phylum Chordata; class Actinopteri; order Gobiiformes; family Gobiidae; genus Periophthalmus; species Periophthalmus modestus. The sequence continues at coordinate 1,530,250 of JAIEZT010000009.1, forward strand.
AGGGTTCACACGATAGGGGTGCTGGCGAACTTATTACGTCCGACTGACGATCCGGGGATAAATGAGTTAAATGAGAAGGCAGATTTTTTAATATTTCAGAGTTTGGAAGGCGCGCATCTGGCTGTTTGCGGTTGCCTAACCCTTCCTCATCAAGTGATGGAGCGGCCACGATTAACGCCGACGGGCACAGGGGAGGAGTTGTTGGTTCTGCTGAGTTTGGGTCACGAGGATGATACAATTTTAACATGTTTACATGGCAGACGCGAGACTTGCGTCTTCGATTCGGAGTATTAACAATGTAATCTGTGTCAGTGATCCTTTGTTTAATCACATACGGGCCGGAGAATTTGGACGAGAGCGCGTGGCCCTGGATAGGAAGAAGGACAAGCACTTTGTCACCAACATTAAAATCACGTTTTACAGATTTCCTGTCGAAATGGCACTTCATTTTCGTCTGAGTCTTGAGTAGCGTTATCCTGGCTAGTTCGTTTGCTTTCAGGATACGTTCACGGAATGTACTGACATAATCTAGTAGGTTATTAGGAGCAGAAGAGGATGAGGAAAGAAGCTTTTCTTTTAACGCCTTTAATGGTCCACGAGGAGAGTGAGCAAAAACCAATTGCGCTGGGCTGAATCCTAAGGACTCCTGAATGGCATCTCTTGCAGCAAACAAAACAAACGGGACACCCTCATCCCAACTTCTACCCGTTTGGAGACAATACTTTTTTAACATGGACTTTAAAGTTTGGTGCCAACGTTCCAATGCGCCCTGGGACTCAGGGTGATAGGCACTTGAGACTACGTGGTGAATGCCAAGTGTCTGGATTACTTCTTTGAATACTTTTGATTGGAAATTAGCTCCTTGATCGGATTGGATTATTCGGGGCAGCCCAAAAAGGGTAAAGAAGTGTGTCAACGCCTTTATCACTGAACGGGAGTTAATTTTTCACAGAGGAATGGCTTCGGGAAAACGAGTAGCAGCGCACATAATGGTAAGCAAATACTCATGTCCGCTTGGAGTTCGGGGTAGTGGGCCAACACAGTCAATTATGACCCGGTCGAAAGGCTGATCAATCGCAGGGATAGGATGCAGGGGTGCTTGTGGGATCGTTTGGTTAGGTTTCCCCGTAATCTGACACACATGGCAGGTGCGACAATGGTTGGTTACGTCTTTCTTCATACCTGGCCAAAAGAATTGATTAAGGATAGACTGGTACGTTTTGGTTACACCCATGTGTCCAGACCACTGGCTTTCATGTCCTAAAGTTAGGATTAATGGTCGGTACTTGTTTGGAAGTACAATCTGGAAAACTGAGGTAAGATTTGGTTCCTCAGCGAAGTGCGGGGACCATTTACGCATTAACATATCACGATCAAGGAAATATCCACTTTTTGCGTTGTCCAGTTGCTCCCCACTCACCACATTGGAAAATAGAGAGCGTAGTGTTGGATCCGCTCTCTGCTCTGCGCACAGATGTTCACGGGAGCAGGGCAGAGGCAGGGTTTCTGTGGGAGGAGAAATTAGTGGATTAGCAGATTTAGGGTTTTGGGGCAATTCAGACATAGCAATGGGATTTGCACCCTGACTTGGGTCAGAGGCCTCTGACGTCACATTAGCAAGAAAGGTATCAGACAAGTTTATTTCAGGGTGTTTGCGTGCAAAGGCACGTGTGATGGCACAGATTGGATACAGTTCGGACGCACCGGTAAGGGCCTCGCTACATGGCGGGGAATCTACCACCTCGAGGGAAGGAGTTATTTTACCCCCAGCAATGTCATTTCCCAACAGCATTCCTACCCCACCTATGGGCAAAGAGTGACAGACAGCCACAGGGAAAATGCCAGTAACGAGTTTAGACTTTATGTGAACCAAATGAACCGGCCTAGGGCTAAATCCCATTTCTATTCCCCGTAACATAGCTTGGTACCCACAAGATGACACCGAAGAAAATGGAAGAACGCTGGCTAACATAACAGTTTGTGAGCCACCGGTGTCTCTGAGGATGCGGATTGGGCGCTGATCAGATGCCTCGCCAGGCAAAGAAACTAGTCCCTGAAAAATGAATGGCTCAAAACACGAGTCAGTCTTTTGGGTGGCGTTGGGGACTGAACTATGCGCTTCTGATTTAATGAACCCAACGCCTTTTGTTTGGGGTGCGGACGAGTCCACTTTTCTTTTAAGGGCTGAGCAGTCTGCGATTAGATGTCCAGGCGTGTGGCAATAATAACATTCTCGTTCCTCAGTTTGAGGTCTGGCAGCGTTAACAGGGGAAACCGGCCTATGGACAGCGGGATTATACACACGTGGTTTCTCAACAGGACTGCTGGTAAAAGTGGACTTGTGGGTTAACACGTACTCATCGGCCAACACAGCAGCATCAGTTAGTGTTCTCACTTTGTTTTCATTCAAATAAACCACCACTCGATCAGGCACATTTCTCTTAAAGTCCTCTAGCAAAATTAGCTCTCGAACGGTCTCAAAATCCTGGGCTTTTGCCGAGGAGCACCACTTATCAAACAAGTTCCTTTTCTCCCGAGCGAACTCTACAAATGTACGGCTTGGGGCTTTTCGATGGCTCCTAAATTTTTGTCGGTACGCTTCTGGTACCAGCTCATAGGCGCGTAGAACGGCACTTTTGACAGAATCATAGTTTAGGACTACTACTACTAAATTTGTCGTTTGTCACCTCGATGAGAGCAGTCTCTGTGCTGTGGTGGGGTCAAAAACCTGACTGGAAAACATCAAAGGAGTTGTTCATTTGGAGAAAGTTAATAAACTGTTGGTGACTCTTTCAAGGACTTTGCTTAAAAATGGCAGATTTGAGATTGGTCAGTAATTGTTCAGTATTGTGGCATCAAGACGGCTCTTCTTTAGTAGAGGCTTGGTAACTGCAGTTTTCAAATCTCTTGGGGATGTTCCAGATTCAAGTGACATGTTAACTATGTGTCAAGATCCCTGTCTGTCCCTGTGTTTCTGTGCTGTCTTTCCCCCTCCCTGCTGTGTCTGTGCCGGGAGCTGGGCGGAGGCTCTAGCACCACCCACTACACACCTGCAGCTGATCAGCAATCAGCAATCAAGCCTTCACTTGTGGTGTACTAACCGAGGATCCTACACATGTCACCAGATCATCCGTGTATGCTCTATGGTACATGCTTGGCTCAGTCTAGTTTCGTGACTATGGTTCCAGTACTCAGCTGCCTTTTTTCTCATTTTTCGCCATATCCTACTCCCTAGAACTACCGTGCACCCCCGCCTCCAACCCACCTCTCCAGGCTATCTACGACCAGCTCGATGACATCAGCCTACAACCTCGCTCTCTACTAACTCTTCTGTCAATCAACATTTACATTTCCATGTTTGCAAATAAACTCTGTTCAACTTTTAACCTGTGTCCGTATCTTTGATCCCCCTGACATTATGACAGAACAATCTGGCCAACATGGATCAAGCAGACTCAGGGACAGACCAAATGCTATGCCGGGCATTTTTGCAACGCGGAATTATTATTGGACAACACAAATAGAATATCCGGACCCTACTCAAATGCAACCAAGCCCTGACTCAACAAGTCACTCAGCTCACCAACCAGGTTTCTGCTTTGCGCAGTCTGCAGTCTCCAGTCCCTGTGGCTACTGCCGTTGTCTCCAGAACAACCACTGCACCATGAACCCTGGAATCGAGAGGCACAGATCCAGACCCATACTCAGGTCAGCCTAGCCACCGCTTTGGTTTTCTTATTCAATGCTTCTCTATGTTCCAACAACGTCCTACCTGTTTTACATCAGGCTTGGCGAAGATATCCTTTACATGTGTGGGCTATTGAGAGGGAGAGCACTTAGCGGACGCTAAGTTTTCTACCACCGCCTTTGACCAAATGACTTATAATGGGTTTGTGGGAAAATTCTAACTGTTTTTTGACCACCTATATTATGAGGCTGATGCCTTTCTCCGCCTGTTAAGTCTTTTTCAGGGAACTAGATAGGTGGTTGACTATACCATTGAATTTTGGACACTGGCGGCGAATTTGAATTGGACCGACAGGGCACTAAAAGCTGTCTTCATCAAGGGGTTTTTTCTAAGAGCCCACAGGAACACCCGCAACATGTGAGCCAGGTCCTTCAGAGACTCCTCGAGAATAAGCTCTACGTGAAAGCAGAGAAATGTGAATTACACTCTCATAAGGTCAGTTTCTTGGGCTTTATTGTGGGGAGGGGACAAGTCAAGGCTGATCCGGAGAAGGTAAAGGCGGTGACTTCGTTGTGGAGGTGGACGCTTCAGAGACGGGAGTGGGGGCAGTACTCTCTAAAAGGTTTGATCCACACAGTTGTTTGTACCCTGTGCCTTTTTCTCATGCTGTCTAACACCAGCCGAGAGGAATTACGATGTGGGGGACTGAGAGTTGTTAGCGGTGAAACTTCCCCTGGAGGAATGGCAGCACTGGTTGGATGGGGCTTTGCATCCTTTCATGGTTTGGACAGATCATAAAAATTTGGCGTATATTCAGTCCACTAAGCGTTTGAATTCACGGCAGGCCCGCTGGTCACTCTTTTTAAGCATCCAGAGTCCCGTAATGTCAAGCCAGATGCTCTCTCATGCCAGTTCTCCCAGGAAGACACTCCTTCTCCTCCCGAGACCCTCATATGGCCTACACGTGTGGTTGTGACTCTAAGCTAGGAGATCAGACCAGATGAAAATCTAGTCCAGGAAGCTCAACTTACTCAGCCAAATCCAGGAAATGACCCCTCTGGGTCCATTTTTGTCCCAAATGCTGCCCGCTCTAAAGTACTGAAATGGGTTTGTTGCTCCCGATTCACCTGCCACCCTGGGGTCAACCAAACTCTCTCCTTGCTGAAACGCTACTTCTGGTGGCCATCCATCAACAGGGACACCAGAGCTTATGTTTTGGCCTGCCAGGTTTGGGTCAGGGGCAAAGCCGCCTACTCACTACCCTCCAGTCTGCTCCAACCATTGCCTGTTTTGAAACGCCCTTGGTCACACATCGCTATGAACTTTGTGACCGGCCTCCCTCTGTCTCAAGGTAATACAGTGATACTCAAAAATGTTGATTGGTTCTCCAAAGCGACTTCATTGCCCTGCTGAAACTTCCGACCGCCAAGAAAATGCCTGATTATATTACTCACAATGTGTTCAGCTTCCACGGTATTCCCTTGGACAGTTTCAGACCGAGGGACACAATTCACATCTCAAGTTTGGCGTTCCTTCAGTGAAGGGCTGGGCGCAACTGTTAATCTTACCTCTGGCTTTCACCCCCAGAATAATGGACAGATTGCACGAGCAAAACCAAGATCTGGAGACCGCATTGCACTATGTTGTTTCCTCCAATCCCTCTACCTGGAGTACCTTCCTTCCTTGGATTGAATATTCCCATAACTACTTTTTGAGTTCTGCTACCGGTCTATCCCCCTTTCAAGCCTCCCTAGTTTACCAGCCTCCACATTTCCCATCAGAGCAAAAGGACCTGGCGGTGCCCTCTGTCCAGCACCACCTCCAACGCTGCCACTGGAGAAAGACCAGGGTAGCTCTTCTGGGGTCAAGACAAAGGCTGCAGCAGACAAGCACCGCTCCCCCGCTCCTCAATATCAGTCAGGTCAGTCGGTTTGGCTGTCTTCAAAAAACCTGCTGCTCAAGACTGATTCCCGGAACCTCTATCCTCACTTTTTGGGGCTCTTCAAGATCACCAAGATTATCAGCCTATCTGTGGTGTGCCTTCAACTTCCTCCTTCCCTCTGCATTCACTCCACGTTCCATGTGGATATATCATGGTATCATATACCCATGTAATGGGTATATGGGCTGGTAACCCGAGTAGTAGTAGTAGTGGTAGTAGAACAGTAGTACTAATACTATGACCAAATCACTGGGCTAAGATCAGAAGACCAGGAAATCGACTCAGGGAGAGAGTGGACAGACACAATGTATTGTGGTTAAATGGTACCATGTATTGGATAATAGACACGAAATAGACAATGGCCATTCAGACAAAACAAAAAACAAAAAAAAACACTTACCCTGAGTTGGTCATCCTGACAAGCTTGGGGGTCCACCAGGAGGTGTCCTTTGGGGGGGAGGGAGGGGTGGGGGTTATCTCCTCTATCAATAAACTCTGTGAATACTTTGTAAATAAACTCTGTTCAACTTTTTACCCTGAGTCTGTATCTTTAATCCCACTGACATTATGACACAATGCAAGCAAGTAGCGATAGCACACTAATGACCAAACCATGCTTCTGGACCCGATTTTTTTTTGCAGATTAATGCAGAGTGCCTGCAGCCTATATCAACCTGATGGGTGCACCACCTCAACTGAACACTGGGCCTTTCGGTGTGGAGTTTGCTTGCTCTCCCTGTGTCTGAGAGGGGTTCATCAGGGCACCCCAACTTCCCCTTTCAACCGAAAACAAGCACAATAGCAGTGGTGGAAAGAGTACTGAACATTTGTACACAAGTAAAAGTACAGTTACGGGGCTGGAAATGGTATTGTTGCCACATCTAGCCTACTTGAGTAAAAAGTTAACATGGAAAATACTACTTAAAGTAATTACTTTTTTACGCTGTTTTATCAGCATTTATGAGTAATTTATGAATACAAAGTTAATTAATTAACAGTTTAGAGCCCTGGCCAGTAGCAATCAGACCAGTGATGCAGTAACGTTATGAGTGTGTTATAATTTTAAATGTAGCTAATTACAGTTAACTACAATGATACTCAATAACAAGTACAGGCTTAAAAATCTAGTCGAAAAAGAAACAATTACCCCCCAAAAATCTACTCAGTTACAGTAATGTGAGCTCAAGATCTGGAGATGTTTTCCATGGCATCAGGTTTCCTCTGTGACATTTGCTTGAAAGATAACGGATACCTTAAATTACAGTCAGATCTGTGCAGTGGTAAGACCACTCAGTAAGAATGCTTTTCAAGATATTTTTGAGTAATGAAAACACCTGTAATTGAAAAAAAATGCAAACCTCTGTGAAGCTGGTTTCATATTAGATGTTGGATATTAGCCTACAGGAGACTTCCACTGACTGGGCCCGCTCAGCCATATTGTGAATACATTACCCTTGTAATGAATAGAGTTTGCTTAAAAATCGTAATCCCTTGAAATTATCGCAATTATGAAAAAAAAAACATTAAATGTATACTGCACATACACTACCGTTCAAAAGTTTGGGGTCACCCAGAGAATTTTGTGTTTTCCATGAAAAGTCACACTTTTATTTACCACATGAGTTGTAAAATGAATAGAAAATATAGTCAAGACATTGACAAGGTTAGAAATAATGAATTTTTTTTTAAATAAGATTTTTTTTCCTTCAAACTTTGCTTTAGTCAAAGAATCTTCCATTTGCAGCAATTACAGCATTGCAGACCTTTGGCATTTTGGCTGTTAATTTGTTGAGGTAATCTGGAGAAATTTCACCCCACACTTCTAGAAGCCCCTCCCACAAGTTGGATTGGCTGGATGGTCATTTCTTGCGTACCATACGGTCAAGCTGCTCCCACGACAGCTCAATGGGGTTTAGATCTGGTGACCTCGCCGGACACTCCATTACAGACAGAATACCAGCCTCCTGCTTCTTCTCTAATGAGTCTTGCACAATGTGGAGGTTTGCTTTGGGTCATTGTCCTGTTGTAAGATGTAGGTCAGCATCCCGGAGTCACCTCTTCACTGTAGATGTTGACAATGGCGTTTTGCAGGTACTATTTAATGGAGCAGGGTATATTTCTCGACTCTTACTCTTATCTTCTTGCTCAGTTGTGCAGGGGGCCTCCCATTTCTCTTTCTACTCTGGTTAGAGCCTGTTTGTGCTGTTCTCTGAAGGGAGTAGTACACACCATTGTAGGAAATCTTCAGTTTCTTGGCAATTTCTCATATGGAATAGCCTTCATTTCTAAGAACAAGAACAGACTGTCGAGTTTCACATGAAAGTTCTCTTTTTCTGGCCATTTTGAGCTTTTAATCAACCCCACAAATGTGATGCTCCAGATACTACTGATGCCACTTTTATAGCTTCTATAACCAGCTAAACTGTGCTAACATGATGCACAAGGGTTTTTAATCACCCGTGAGCCTCTGACACTATGAGCAAACACACATTGTACCATTAGAACACTGGAGTGATGCTGGAAATGGGCCTCTATACACCTACAGCAGATATTGCACCAAAAAAAACCCCAACACATTTGCAGCTAGAATAGTCATTTACCACATTAACAATGTATAGAGTGTGTTTCTGATTAGTTTAAAGTTATATTCATTCAAAAAACTGCTTTTGTTTCAAAAATAAAGAGATTTCTAAGTGACCCCAAACTTTTGAACGGTAGTGTATAATTTGTAAAACATTTTATATTGTATTGTGATTTAATATATTTTGGTGGTTAATTAATTAATTATGTATTTTTTCAATAGCTTCCAGGTCAGGTGACCTAAAAACTCGAAGCCAGGTTATTAAAGTAGTCCCAGGTATCATACACACCTTTTGGTTTCCAGAATTAACCCTTTGTTGGTTTTTAAGGATTTTTTTTTTTTTATTAAAAAAAAAAGAAAAAAAAGTGATTTCTTTCAATAGCTTCTAAATCAGGTAATCAATCAACCACATATCACGCACACCTTTTTAGTCTCCAGAGTTAAGACTTTGCTTAGACGTAGGAAACTCAAGGAACATGTGGACTGGTTGGGCAAACTCCCATGAACGTTTGAGCACCCAATAGAGAGTATAGAGCTGGACTAGTGTTCCACGACTGGGACCAGAGCCACATTACTCCTGCTGAATCTGAGGTTCAATTATGGGCCTGACTCTCATCACCAGTCCCAGGAATAGACCTTACTGAGGAGGATGAGGAATCTGACCCCTCTATAGTTGGAGCATGAACCTTGCCAACCACTTTAGTGGTCTGCCTTTGAGTCTTAGGGCACTGCTTCCTCCTCAGAAGATGTCACAGTGGGATTGAGAAGATACTTAGTATTCCTCCCACCGTCAAACACATCCCCAGTGGAGGTCGACAGCTCTCCACCCACACAATAATCCGTGGCCTCCTCAAACTCCTCCCTGTCCCAAGTTTTTGCCTCAGCAAAGAGGCAAAAAATGGTGTGGGCAGAGTTGCATTTTAGTTTATGTTTTCCTCGAGTGATGCAGAAAAGTGGGAGCCACTGTCTGTGTGAATGGTCATGTATGTTAGACCAAGTGTGTCACAGGTTGCATGAGCTGTGACATGCACACAAACAACCAGCACAATGCTCGTGTTCAGATCAGGGAGGCCAATCATCCCTCTCCAGGTGTCACTACATTGCCCACGTGGGCACTGAAGTCCCCCCAGTACAACAGCGGAGTCCCTGGTTGGTGCATTCTCCAGTACTCCTCACTGCTGTTTGGTCCATAAGCCAACGATAGTGAGAGAGCTGTCCCTGACCCGAAGGCAAAGGGAAGCAACTGAGATGAACTCCAACACATGGAGCTATGCTGTGGGCTATAAGCAAGTGTTTTTGTTTTGTTTTAATAATAATTGCTTTTGATGATTTCAAATGATTTTTTTTTTAAGCTAAGTATATTTCCTACAAGAGTAATTTATTGATGGTCCCTATCCAACATACAGCTTCCCGCACTGTACAAGAGTGAGTAGAGCACAGTCAGTGGAAGCTCCTGCTGTTGCTGCAGAGGCAAATATCCACATCTATAAGATGTGAAGTTTAAGGCCTTATTGTGGAATGTTCAGGACAAAGCAGTAACATTCATGGAGATAATCAGATGTGGGACACTCCTTCAGAAAAGTTATACAGTACACCTTTAATTTAAAGTCAGTTTGGAATACATATTATAGGTCAATTAAAGATAAATCAAATGAAGTCATTTTTATGGAGATTTTGCTGTATTACTGTGTATATATTGATGCTTCTTAGAATAGTTTTCATTTTGTAGTCAAATCACATCAGCCTTACAAAGTTACCATAACCTAATTAACCCCAACTAATTCTCACAGGGCCTCGTTTATCAAGCAGTGCAGTTTTGCTCATATGAGTGAATGCATATGCAAAACTTTAGCACCTGGAATAACAGAGGCCTGCCGTCTATTTTTCTTATATATAGTATACCGTAATTTCTCGACCATAAAGGCACGGGTAAAAGTTGCGAACATCGTGGGAGCGATGGATGTCAGACAACAAACACAGCTTTACAAAGACCGGGAGGCAGCGGCGGGTGAGTTACTCGAGTTGATTTGTGAATAGATTGTGGATGCTTGGGCTAACGTATCTGCTTGCACTGTTCTTTGAGCTTTCGCAAAAGTCGGCATCGTTCACGCGGAGCGGTACGGCAACAAAATGGACTCTTATAGTGACGAGAGGGAACCTGGTGTATTTTTATAGGAATCTAGCGCAGCTGTTCATTTCAGATACAGAGGATGAAGACTTTGATGGATTTGTGAATTGATTGAAAAAATTATGTGAGCATATGCTAAATACTTGAATAAAGCACAACCGAACACAGTATGTGCTCTAAAAAAGGCAAAGGAAGCAAAACTAACATGCATGTTTTACCGTGCCTGCGCCCTAAGGCCTGGTGCGCCTTTTTTATGTGTTAAATGCAGAAAAAGCCGTAACTGAACTGCGTCTTATAATCCGGTGCGCCCTATGGTCGTGAAATTACGGTATTATATTTTTTTTTTTTTTCTATTACAGTGAAGTTGTTTAATGCGGTATTGTGAATTAGGCACATGACCACCTGTTCACATAATACACCACTTTTTCATTGGTGCCATGTGAATTGTATAAAAAAAAGAATTACATAAAAACATAATCAGAAAAAGGTGTTACTCTGCACACTTAGTCCCTTCTCTCATTCTGTTGTTGAACCATGACAGATGAACTAATGTCTGACTAAAGTCTCTGATTGGATAAAATTGTCTGTCCCTGGTGTGGTTGCTTCCTTGTAGTTCTCACAAATGTTTAACTAGATGATTTCTATTATTGACTAGACCCATCTTGTATTACAACAAAATCTGCAATTTAACAATATTCATCTTAGCTGCTCCCAATATATATTAAATATTACTGACCTATAGAATATTGTGATCTGCAGCAGAGGGATACTTAGTTTGATTCTGTTTTCCCAATCCGGAAAAGCTTCTTGAGGTGTTTGTATATTTCTTTCATTTTAAGCCCATATATAATAGGATGAAACAGTGGGTGATACAGGACCACCTGAAAAGTCATAATTAATCGCACTGTCTTCGGAAAAACAGTTTGAATTCTGACCAAAAGAACATCGTACGTTGCTGAACAAGTTAGATTGATCAAAACCAGCAAATGTGGCAAGCAAGTCTGCACAGCCTTCCTCCTCACCTCTGCTCCTTTGCTATTCGTGATTATGAATATCCTTGCATACGTGAAGCATTCAAAAAGTACAGGGAAAAAACAGAGATTTATCAAAACAAGCAACCCGTAAATATTCAAAAAACCTGCTTTAGCACAGTGCAGCCGATAAATAGTACTGTTACATATTATTCCTTGGAAAACTAAATTGCAAAGTTTTTTATTACGGTTCAGTATTGCTGGTACTGACACTTGGCAAGCAGGCATGACCCACGCAAACACTATTAGTATGGTCACTGTGGCTTTCTTCATTGTAGTTGGATAATGCAGAGGTTTACAGATAGCCAGGTACCGGTCATATGCCATCGCAGTTAGCAACAAAAATTCAGACCCGATCAAAGCATAAAAGCAAAAATATTGTAAAAGACACACGGAGTAAGAGACAACCTGCTTTTCGGACAAAATTTCAAACATCATTTTTGGGTAGATGACTGTGCTGTAAAAAATAGAATTGCACAACAAAGCAGCAATGAAAAAGTACATCGGTGTATGCAGGTTTTTGTGAATCCAAATGAGACATATGATAGTGCTATTACTGCAGATGACAATGATATAAGCTGTAAACATTATGATAAAATAAAGTGCCCTGTATCGTTCTATACCCACATATCCATCTAGAGTTATATAATGAGAGGTGTTAGGGTTAGAATCCATTATTCCTTCCTTGTCAGTGCACAGTGACTGGACAGTAAGACAGTACAGGTGACTTTTATCGACCTGTTATTCTCAATGGACAGCCACAAGCTTGTTGTTCGCTGATTATGTGGTTACATCACTCACATCAGAGCAACAGGAAAATAACAACCTCTGTATTGTATTTTTGAATTAGTTTAATGGCTATGGTGGAGATAACTTGGAGATAACTCATCATCCTGGCCACCACAAAACAAAATAGCCACAAAATTTCAACAGTAGAAGATTAAATTCAGGAGTGCAACATGCTGAAATGTTGCTGTGATCTAGAATATTTAAAAGGTTGTTTGTTGCCTGTAGTGCAATATGCCATTGGTGTGTTCAATTTGCTGTGCCTATATCCACAGAAACAATATTCGGAAGTGAGTCTATTTGCCCCTATCAATTCATCTGAGGTCTTCTCCAGTCTTTACTGGCATCACCCAGTTGCACACAGAATTCAAGCTTTCACTTTATGCTGACAATCTGCAACTGTATGTCACAGATCCTAAAGCTGTATTCCCTACTACTCTTTCTTTTTTTTTTTTTTTTTTTTTTTTTTTTTTTACAAAGATTTGGCTCATTTTTAGGGTATAAGGTTAATATCTCAAAGAGTGAATGTTATCCTGTCAATACATCAGCAATGCAACTTTCTCCATTGGACGAAATTCAGCTCCTCTGGGTATAAATATTTGGGGGTCAACATACCTAGATGCTACAAGTCTCTTTACACTGCAAATTTCTCTCCCCTACTGGCTGAGATTAAGGCAGATTTTCAAAGGTGGGTTTCCCTCCCTCTCACTTTGATTGGGAGAATTAATACTATTAAGATGAGCGTCCTATCAAAGTTCCTTTTTTTGTTTCAAAATCTGCCATTTTTTTATCCAAAGGTTTTTTCAAAGTAATTGATACCACAATTTCACATTTTTTGTGGAATGGCAAAACACCTAGAGTACTACTACTACTTCAAAATTATAAATTTGACGGTTGCCAAATTTTCAGTTTTACTACTGGGCAGTGAACATAAGTAGAACTGAATACTGATTGACATCCTTTGGTGTCAACTGGAGGTGCAGTCATGCCCCTCATCATCTCTTTCTGCTTTATTAACTGGATTGGTCTCTGTCAATCCCTTCGGCCTTACCCGCAACCCTGTGGTAGTTTCTCCTCTTAGGATATGGTCTCAGTTCAGGAAGCAATTTAAATTTACTAATCCTGTTCCTCTGACCCCAATGTTGAAAAACTATATGTTGAGACCTACATTTACTGATCCAGTTTTTACCATCTGGCATGATGAAGGATTGAAGTGCTTTAAGGATTTCTATAAGGATGGTATTTTTTATTCATTTACAGATTTTGGCTTATGAGTTCCAATCTCCCTTTCCATCTTTTTAAGTACTTTCAGGTGAGAAATTGTGCTAGATCTTTATTTGTTGGCTTCCACAACTCTGACCTGAACAAATCTGGAGCTTTTTCAATTGAACCTCTCTTAAAAGTCATTCATTTTAAAAAACCTATGCACTTTGCAATCATATGATGGTCATTTGACCACTAAAACAAAAGAGGTCTGGGAGCATGAGTCGGAACCACTTTTTGACAAACACTGGTGGACTCTACATTGCAGCTTATTCATAAGAGTACCATTTGTGCCTGTTTGACATTGATACAGTTTAAAGTTTTGTTTAGTTGTCATTACTCAAAAACAAGACTTGCACCGATTTTTCCCTCTGTGGTGGATATTTGTGACAGGTGTGGTGGATCACCTTGTAACCTCACGCATATGTCTTTTTCTTGCCCAGCTCTTTCAACCTTTTGGCAGTTTTATTTTGATGCTATGTCCAGAGTACTATGTTTCTCTTCCCTCGGTATTCAACATTAGAGCTACAGATTTTGGCGTTTACCTCTCTTATTGCAAGACACCATCTCTTTTTCCATTGGAAATAAAAAAAATCCCCATCCGGCACTCAACGGATTAATGAGGTTATGTCCTTTTTGAACGTAGAGAAGATTAGATTTTCCAAGAAGGGTATTGTCAACACATTTTATAGCAAGTGGCAACCATTTATTGACTTTTTTGAAACTGTCTCAGCCAACATTTATTAAATATTTCATTTATATTTATCAAAGGTTATGTACCTGATTTTTAAAAACATGAAAAACAGAAGTAGTTAATTTAAAACAACAGTTTGAAATGATCCAAAGTTATTTCTTACTTATGCATTCTGAGCATCCTAATTATTCACAATAATGAGTTTATAACAGCATTGAACAACTTTCAGTGACCAGAGTGGAATTTTGCTGTCACGGCAGCTAGCAACTAGCATGCTAACAGTGCATTTCCTGACTTTTAGAGAATAAAACTATATAATTAAATGCAGATAGTAAACAGTGGACTTATTTTTACCTCAAGAGCTGCTTATAAAATATATCTGTACTGGGGCAAGACAAATTTTGTTCAAACACATGAAACACAATTGGGTACAGGGCCTTAAAGTTCCATTCAGCCGTCCTATATGAGAAAAAAATCACAATATGATCTTTAAGCTGAGCACCATGCCCCCTTTTTACCAGAGCCTATTCTTGGATTCACAGTATTCTATTTTGAGATTAGGGGGAGATAAAACTATTTTTGACTACTATTTCCAATTTTTGTTGCATCGGAGGGTTCAGTAGGTGAATCATTCAGGTTCCTCTAGGATAATTCTTATGAAAAGACTATATGCAAAGTTTTTGTTACATTTGAAATTTATAATGTAAAATAAAGACTCAGTTTGCAGCAGATCAAGGAGCCTCAAAATAAAAGATGATATTTAGCTGTGACGTATTAAATAAAAAATGCCTTACACTTCAGAACATGTTTGTAAAAGTCTAAACTACAGAGTTAGCAGGTTTACTCCATTAAAAGAAAACATTTTGTGAATTGGAGTGGATATTCTATTACTCAATTCTATTCTATTACTACAATTTCAATAGATATTTATTTACTTCACACATTTAACCTATAACTATCACTCAACCATTTTTACATTTTCCTTTGTAAATAATCTTTTTAAATGCTTAGAGATTTCCTTCATTTTGAGTCCATATATGATTGGATTGACAAGTGGGTGATACAGCACCACTTGTAAAGTCATGATCAGTCGGACAGTCTTTGGCATGTCAAATTCTAGCTTCACTGTGACCACATCATATGTCAGCAAACACGAGAAATTGATCAAAACAAACAGATGTGGTAAGCACGTCTCTGCTGCCTTTTTCCTCACTTCTTTACAGCTTCTATAAGTGATCACAAATATTTTAGCGTACGTGAAGAGAATGAAAAACATAGGCAAGATTGTTACATTGATCAGTACAACCACTCCATAGATAGACATTACTTTAGACATGGTACAATGCAACTTATAAATTAAATTATTACAATATATTCCCTTCAAAGTTGGGTTACATAATTTGGTTTTAGCAATTAGTATATTGGGAACAGATATTTGAATGCTAGGTACCAGCCAAGCTAAAACTAAAAAGCAATAAACAGTGCTTTTCCCCATTATAGTTGGATATTGCAAAGGTTTACATATAGACACAAATCGGTCATAGGCCATCACTGCCAAAAGCAGAAATTCAGAGCCATTTAGAGAATAATACAAGAAACATTGAGCAATACACGCAGAATATGTTACAACCTGCTTTTCAGATAAAACATCGATTAACATTTTTGGGTAGATGACAGTGCTGAAGAGAATAGAGTTACACAGCAAAGCAGCAATAAAAATGTACATTGGTTCATGGAGGTTTTGGTGAATCCAAATGAGACATACAATAGTGGCATTACTGCAGATGATAACAATATAAACCAAAAGCATTGTAAAGAAATAAGCAAATTTATACTTTTCAACTTCCACATATCCACCAATAGTCACAATTGTAGCATTTGTTTCAGAATTCATTACGGAAAAATAAATAAAATAAAATATTTGCAGTTAAAATGTCAGTTGTGAGTCAGCATAATACCTGCATGACACATAAGCTCTCATAAGTGCTCAGTTTCTCCTGAGGCTGTGGACAGAGGATCAGACTGTCTTATATTTACTCCCACTACAAGTCCCAATGTATCAAGTGATTAATAATGATGAACATGAATATGCAAAATCATATTGTTACAGTTACACCACAGCAACCCAGTGAAAAATGCCATATGGTATCATATTAATTCATTTGAATACATTTAATAGATTTTATTTTATTTTATTTTTTATTATTTTATTATTTTAAGTTTATTGATTTCATGAAGTTAATTGATTTTCCTGTGTGTCAAATGTACTCCCCATGTGCCAGATGCCCTCCCTGTGTGTCAGACATCCTCCTCTCCCATTCTTACTAAATACTAAACAATATTAAAGTCACATTCACAGGACAAAAATGAACCTTTCCTGAATACCTTTAGAATGATGAGCTGTATCTTTCAGAAGTATAAGACACATGGACTAGTATACACCCATGGACCACTATGAACCTCCTTGGATGACTGGGGGATTCAAATAAAAGGAATTACTTTGATTTAATGTTGAAAATCACATTCTATTGTTTAAAGAAAGAGTGTTTTTATTATCATCATGTTATCAAAATCAGTATTTATCGAGTCAATTCTTTAGTATTGAAATCTAGTTTGAAGTTTTAGTATTGCCACAACATTACTCCACACAGTTCTAACAAACCTCAAAGAACTACAGACCCAGAACTAAATCACATCAAACTCAAGACTAAACCAGGTCTAACTCAGGAGTAAACCAGGTCTAAACCAGGACTAAACTAGGACTAAAACAGGTCTAACCCAGGTCTAACTCAGGACAAAACCAGGTTTAAATCAGGACAAACTGAGGGCTATACCAAATCTAAATCAGGACCAAACCAGGACTTCCACCAATTACTGTGCGTATCTACATGAAACAAAAACTGCCACAACTGCAACCTACCTAGAGTGTCAAGAGGTGTTCAGTTCTCAGAGACATGGCCAAGGTAAGAAAGCGTGAAACCCGACCACCTCTAAATAAGACACATAAGTTGAAATGAGATGAGAGTGACTCTAGCCGGACCAGATGGATGGGCCCGTGGTTGGATCAGTAACAGACACAGAGCTCCACTTCAACTCAGCGAGGTGGAGGTGGGGTACTGGTATGGGCAGGTATTATTAAAGATGAGCTAGTTGGACCTTTTTGGGTTGAAAATGGACTCAAAATCAACTCTCAGACCTACTGCCTAGTAGGTCTGAGAGTACTGTTTTTAGAAGACACTTTCTTCATGCAGTGGTACCGGAAAAAGTCAGCATCTTTCAAGAAGACTTTGATTTTTATGCAAGACAACGTTCTATCACATGTATCAAAGTACTCCAAACTGTGGCTGGCCAGTAAAGAACTAAAGGATGAAAAACTAATGACATGGCCTCCTCCTTCACCCGATTTAAACCTTATTGAGAACTTTTGGGCCCTTCTTAAGCTTTAACCCTACTTCTTTGAGAGTTCTTAGAGTCTTTTGTAACCTCACCTCATGTTCCTCGGGTGTGTTGGAGTAGACCATGTAGACTGCCACTCCGTCATGTCCTTTCAAAAGTTCTGTCATCTCTCGCTGAAAGATTTCTGGAGCACTGGTGATCCCAAATGGTAATCTGTTAAAGTAGTACCTGCCAAAGGGGGTGATAAAGGTAGTCAACTTTGCACTGTCTGGATCAAATGGTATTTGCCAGAAACCACTTGCAGCATCTAGAAGGGAAAATACTTTGGAACCAGCTAGTTTTGGTAAAATGTCATCGACAGTGGGTAAGACATATTTCTCTCTTTTTACTGCTCTGTAGAGCTCTTTGAGGTCTACACAGATTCTTGGTTGTTCTTTGTTCTTCTTTGGTACAGGAACCATAGGCGCACACCACTGCGTAGGCTCTGATATAGGCTGAATCACACCACAGTCCACCATGCGATCCAACTCCTTTTTCACTTTAGGCAGCATCAGCACTGACACTCTCCTAGCGGTTGTCACACTGTGGGGAACTGCATTTTCTTTAAGAGTGATTTTGATTGGCTTTATTTTTAACTTGTCAAAATCACTGGGGCAAGAGTCATTGTTTTGTGCAGAAGCTTTTATCTCTTCTATGCGCTTTATCAGGCCTATACCAACTGCGACATTGCGGCTTAATAGGTGGCTGCTTTGTGGACCTCTGATCACATTAACTCTGAATCTGAATGTCTTTTTATTTCTTATTGTTTTGGCTATGAAATAACCTAAACAGTTCAAACTGCCTCCAGGACTTTCTAACTTGTTTGTTAGCTTTCTCAGTTTTGGCTTGTAAGTGAGCTAAGTCAGGCATCATTTGTAGCTTCTCAGACAGTTCTTTATCTTGGATTCCTATGACCAATCTGTTGTGGATGTTTTCTTCTTTTACCTCGCCAAATGCGCAGGTGTTTGCTAACTCATGTAGTGTTCGGATGTATTCCTCCACCGTTTCTCCAGTACTTTGAATGCGTTGATGAAAACGAGCTCTTTCGTGAATTGTGTTCACTTTAGGGACGAAATAGTTTCTCTAAGACAGACATGGGCAAACTACGGCCCGCAGGCCGGATACAACCCTTTGGGTTATTAATCCGGCCCGTCGAACGTGACCAAATTATGTTAAAATAGGTAAGGGTCCCTGCTGTATCTATTTAACTGAAATTGGCCCCTCTGTCAATCATTGTGGACCCACTGTGGCCTGTGTGTCAAAAAGTTTGCCCACCCCTGCTCTAAGACAATCTCATACTTATCCTCATCTTCCCCTTCTCTAAAGGTGAATGTCTTGTACACTTGTTCGGCTTCCTTCCCGAGCGAGTACAGAAGTGTACAGACCTGGACATCTCCGTCCTCGAGGTTGAGGTTCGTTGCTGTTCAGGAGCACTGAAATCGCTGCCGCCACTCTGGCCAGTGCTCCGGCCGCGAAAAATCAAAAGAGCCTTGTGATCGTTGTACAAACTTGTACTGCTAACCGCAAGGAGGAACTAAGTCACTAAACCAGCACTAAACCAGGACTGAACCAAGTCTCAACAAGACTGAACCAGAACTAAACCAGAACAGAACCTCACTCTGATCTTGATTATGCTGAATCTGAATCTCTGGCAGATAACAAACTACTTTTCATTTAAATAGAGGTCTTACATCCACTCCACTAAAGCTGAGACAACTAAAAATATAAATCATTTCCAACCAATATCTAAAGTCTTAGAAAAGTTAGTTGCAGTTTATTTAAATAAATATTTTCAAGCAGGAAAAGAGCATAGTACTGCCACTGCAACCACAAAAGTTTAAAATGACATTTTCACAGCCCTTGATGATGGACAAGATTGTGCAGCACTGTTTATTGAAGGCTCCTGGAGTTCTCCGGTTTGAAGCTGAACTCCTCAGTCTTGTCTCCATGAGTCACTTCACATTTGAGCAGATGTTTCTCATGTCAAATGAAATGTTCTCCTGAAACAGTGAGGACGACTTCATTATCATCCCTCCTGAAATCCTGGATTGTCATTGTCCATGGTTCTGCCCTGAGGAAACCAGCTAATAGTGATCATTGACAGAAGAAAGACTTCTTTAGTCACTGGGTTTAAATCACATTTTTTAACTTTAAGCAAAAGCATATCCCAAGGCAAAATTGTGGGCCCACTACTTTATACTATATTTATTAATTCCATTGGTTGCACTTTAAGAGAACGCATCATAAAGTTAAATGCAACTGCTCCCTCTCCAGTTCAGAAGATTTTAAAACTGCAGCAAGATTGTAATAAAATCCCAAAATTCCCTAAAAAAAAATGATCATTCAGTTCTCTATAAAACTTTTAAGTGATACAGTGATCAAAAGAGTCACCACGTATATCTATCTATATCTTGGGTTTTAGCTTGACAAAAAGTTATCTTTAAAATATATATGTCCCTTTAACAGTTTGTAACAGTTTAAAATGAAAATTATTATTTTATTATAGAAAAAAATATTGTATCCTACTGAATAACAAAAAAGAAATTGTTCAAGGAAACTTTTTGTCTGTACTAGATTATGGAGGTATAATAAGCCTGCAGACTTCAGCCAGTACTGAAACTTGAGGATAATTTATCAACCTTACATATCAATGAGGAATTTTTTGGTTGTATTTACCAAACAACCATTTGAGATGCTTAGAAATTTCTTTCATTTTTAACCCATATATGACGGGGTTGAATAGAGGATGAGAAATTACAAGCTGTAAAGTCACTATCAGACGCACAGTATTTGGTAAATCAAATTGAATTCTGACAAGTACAATTTCATATGTGATTAAACATGAAAAATTTATCAAAATTAGTAGGTGTGGTAAGCATGTTTCAACTGCTTTCTTCCTCACTTCTTTGCAGCTTCTATATGAAATGACAAATATTTTTATGTATGTAAAAATGATAAAAAGAACTGGGAAGATGGACACATTGAGTAAAACAATCATTCCAAACACAGTCACTATGCCAGACATGGTGCAATAAAGTGTGTTAACCAAATTATTGCAAAATATTCCTTTTAAAGTAAAATTGCAAAGATCGTTTTTTTTAGCATTCAGTACAATGGGCACAGACACTTGGGCAGCGGGGAAAAGCCAAGCAAAAACCAACAATCTTTTGATATTAGTCTTCTTCATTATAGTTGGTTATTGCAAAGGTTTACATATTGACACATATCGATCATAGGCCATCACTGCTAATAGAACAAATTCAGAAGCACTAAAGGAATAGTACAAGAAACACTGAAAAAGGCAGGCAGAATACGTTATAACCTGCTTCTCAGAAAGAAAATCCAACAAAATCTTTGGGTAGATGACAGTGCTGAAGAGAACAGAGTTACACAGCAAAGCAGCAATAAAAATGTACATTGGTTCATGGAGGTTTTGGTGAATCCAAATGAGACATACAATAGTGGCATTACTGCAGATTATGACAATATAAACAATCAACATAACAAAAAAATAAAGGAATTTGTATTTTTCAACCTCAACAAAACCATCCAATGTAACGTATGATATGTTTACCTTTGAATCCATTACCTATACAGCTGACATTTTTCAAAGGGAACTAGACCAAGATCAGAGCTAAGGCATATTTAATATAGCAAACAACAAATGATAGACTGCAGTCCCATTCAGTTGCCCAACCCAATGCCCAGTTGTTTTTATAGCCTTGTAATATCATGTGTGAATACCAGTGAGATTTGCAAATTTGAAAGTTACGCAATTTAAAAAGTGAACATCCAAAATAACTTTTCTAAACTACACCAGAGGACTAGAAGAGGTCCATGCATGGAACTATTTTTTTGTTTGTCAATAGCCCTGTCTTTTTCCCTTACAAGAAAAAAAAACAAAAAAAAAAACTTTTTGTTTTTATTTGTTTGTTTTTAAATACAGAATAGAATAGAATAGAATAGAATAGAATAGAAACAGTTTTTTTTCTTTTATTTTTGCCCAAGACCCAAGCCAAGCCTGGTGCCATGTCATATGTTCATTGGTTTCCACATGATTAGTTTGTATTGAGCTGTCAAAAAAAAAACAGAATGTGAATTCAACTACCAGAGCCTGTACTGCTTTCTAAATAAGCGGTCGTAAAACTTGGGGTCTCCCTTTAAGCTTTCAATCTGTTCAAGACTGACACAGTGCAACTTGAGGATACCTTTGTTTATCATATCAACCTTACATATCAATGAGGAATTTTTTGGTTGTATTTACCAAACAACCTTTTGAGATGCTTAGAAATTTCTTTCATTTTTAATCCATATATGATGGGGTTGAAAAGAGGATGACAAATTACAAGCTGTAAAGTCAATATCAGACGCACAGTATTTGATAAATCAACTTGGATTCTGACAAGTACAATTTCATATGTGATTAAACATGAAAAATTTATCAAAACTAGTAAGTGTGGTAAGCATGTTTCAACTGCTTTCTTCCTCACTTCTTTACAGTTTCTAAAGGTAATCACAAATATTTTAGTGTACGTAAAAACAATAAAAAGAACTGGGAAGATGGTTACATTGAGTAAAACAATCACCCCGTAAATGGTAACTGTTCTGGATATGGCACAATAAAGTGAGTTTACCAAATTGTTACAATATATTCCTTTCAAAGTTAAATTGCAAAGTTCAGTTTCAGCATTCATTGCAATGGGCACAGACACTTGAATGACTGGAAAAAGCCAAGCAAAAACTAACAATCTTTTGATATTACTCTTCCTCATTATAGTTGGATATTGCAAAGGTTTACATATTGACACATATCGATCATAGGCCATCACTGCCAATAGCACAAATTCAGAACAGCTAAAACCATAATACAAGAAGCACTGAAAAAGACAAGCAGAATATGTTACAACCTGCTTTTCAGATAAAACATCGATTAACATTTTTGGGTAGATGACTATTCTGCCTCCACTAGTGTTTGTGAACTAGCTCTGCAGATAGCGAACAACTTCTCCAATAAACGTCCAGGAAGCCTCTTGCTGTGTTAGACATTTAATGAAGATAATTTTGTAAAACTGCAACACACAAGAAAATACATGCATATTACAATCATGCTTAATTATTACTATTAACACAATGCAGAGCTACACAAAACGTATAGCAGCTTATTAAGATACAGCATGTATGACACCAGCCCAAAGGAAGCTATAGCTAACGAAAATGCTAACGAAAACGCGTGCAAAAACCGCCGATTAGCATAATACTAACGTTAATGGAAAATTACATAGACATGCTAGCGCTATTAGCGTCTTTTATTTCAGCGCAAATATACACCAGAATTAAACTCCAAGTGCCCCAAATGACTCCAAAGAGTAAGCAAACATGTTATACAGTCCCAACACTCACAGACAGATGTCTATACGGGGCCAAACGACAGTCCAGAGGGCTCAAACACAATGTAGAAGTATCGAACTGTTAAAGTATGCAACTAGACGGCAGCTACGGAAGCTCTGAACGGACAAAACACGTTAACGCAAAACAGAAAAATATCATTGTCCACTGGGGGCAGAACACTCCCCGCCTGGTATACTGTTATACCACTATACTTTAATCAATAACACAACTTCTGAAATAGGTCTTGTATACACCTTAGGAGTACCTTCTCTGACTACTCGAATATCTACTTTACGCACTCTATTATCTCTACCAGGATAAGTGTTCACAATTAGTCCAGTAGGCCATTCGTTTCTTTTAACTTGGGAGTCTTTTAAAAGAACAACATCACCGATGGCCAAGTTTGGTTGGTCTGCTTGCCACTTTCTTCTAGGCTGAAGTGTTGCAAGATACTCTTCTCGCCAACGTTTCCAAAATGAATCAGCCAAACTTTGTACTTGTCTCCATTGTTTCCGGAACAAGTCCTTTGAATTGAAGTCACCGGGAGGAGCAGAAACTGGATGGATTTTTGGGTGAGAATGGCATTTGGGGTGAGCAGATCGGTTGTTCAGGGTCAGATGACACGGGACTAAAGGACGGCCATTCATAATGGCTGTAACTTCTGCCAAAAGTGTTACAAGGACTTCATGAGTTAAGTTTGGAGAGTGAACTTTCAGTAGCATTGCATCCAAAATCCGTCGAGCAACACCAATCATTCTTTCCCACACCCCTCCCATATGTGAGGAGTGAGGTGGATTGAACTTCCAAGTGCATGCTTCGTTTTTGAGGTAGGATTGAAGTTCTGGGTCTTCAGAACTTATCTGAAGCTCTTTACAGGCTCCAACAAAATTTGTTCCACAGTCTGACCGAAAGAGCTTAGCCGGGCCTCTTATAGCCATGAACCTCCTTAGAGCATTTATAAAGCTTGAAGTTGAGAGGGACTCCACCACCTCAATATGTACTGCTCTTGAGACTAAACAAGTAAACATTACTGCCCAGCGCGTTTATTATCAATCACGCCACCTCTTGTCCGCCGGACACAGATGTTCCATGGTCCAAAAACATCCACTCCAACATGTGTAAAGGGGGGAGCTTGGATGAAACGATCAGCTGGTATGTCTGCCATTTTTTGTTGTTCTTCTTTTCCTCTAAGTTTTCGACAGGTTATGCACTTGCTGATAACATTTGATATCAACCTTTTTCCTCCAAGGATCCACAGTCCAGCAGACCTGACTGCTCCTTCCGTGATGTGTCTGCCTTGGTGTGCAACTTGTTCGTGGTAGAACTGTACTAACAAAGTCGCGATGTGATGCTTCTTCGGAATTACAATTGGTTGGCTTTGATCTTGGGGAATTTCTGCAGCAGACAAACGACCTCCTACTCTCACCAATCCATCTTTATCAAGAACCACATTGAGGTTTTTTAGGGGGCTATGTTTCGACACAGTTTCACCTTTGTTCAAACTTTTGATTTCTTGCTCATATGCCTCTCCTTGAACAGTTCGCACAATGACCAGCTTTGCTTGGGTGAGCGTATCCATTTTACACTCATTTGTTTTGTCTTTTGAGATGGACGTGACCTTTTGAATGAGTCTGGCCATGGCGTGTGAGAGACGTTTCCAACTTGAGAAGCGTTCAAACCTATGTGAGCCTAACAGCTTGGTTAAAGTTTTGGTTGCAAATGTCGAAATCTGGGGGCGAACATCTGCATCTGTAGCAGGCTCAACAAGTTCAAAGTTTTCTGGTTCAGCAGGGTGCTCTCCATCATTTCTCAATAAGAAGTCAGGTCCTGTGAACCAGTTTGTGTGATTAAGGAGTGAGGCTGGCACATGCCGTGTTCCATGGTCGGCAGGATTGTTGTCAGTGCTCACGAAGTGCCATTGACTGGGGTCTGTTGACTTTCTGATGCGAGCTACGCGATTAGCTACGTAGACATAAAATCTGCGGCTTGTGTTGTTGATATAGCCTAGCACAACCCGACTGTCAGTGTAGTACTTGACTTTGTGGATTTCAGTGTCAAGCTCGACAAGAAGCATGTCGCCCAGCTCTACCGCCAAAACTGCAGCACATAACTCCAGGCGTGGTACAGTGTGGACTTGACGGGGGGCTAACTTAGACTTGCCTATGCAGAAACCAACATGGACATGGCCTTCGTCATTTACAGCTCGAAGGTATGCAACAGCAGATATGGCCATTGTGGAAGCGTCTGCAAATATACACAACTCTTTTCGACAGGTTGACTGCAAGGAAGAGTCTAGATACTTTCTAGGGATCTGAAGTTTCTCAAGGTCAACTAGTGAGTTTTTCCAAGATTTCCACTGTACCTCCTTTTCTGCAGGCAATGGAGTGTCCCATTCACAGTTCTCTGTACATAATTCTCTG
This sequence comes from Periophthalmus modestus, assembly GCA_019594935.1. Classification (NCBI taxonomy): domain Eukaryota; kingdom Metazoa; phylum Chordata; class Actinopteri; order Gobiiformes; family Gobiidae; genus Periophthalmus; species Periophthalmus modestus. The sequence continues at coordinate 1,555,606 of JAIEZT010000009.1, forward strand.
ATGAGGGCCTTACCCTGCATAATGATGGGTGCAGCGAACCCAAGGGGGTCATATAAACTGTTCACTGTAGAAAGAGCACCCCTTCTTGTGAATGGCTTGTCTTCCTGAGACACAAGAAAGGTGAAGCAGTCATTCTGCAAATCCCAGTTGAGTCCCAAGCTACGTTGTAGGGGTAGGGGCTCAGCGCCGAGGTCCAGATTTTTCAACTCTTTTGCGCGTTCCTCGGAGGGAAATGCAGCCATTACAGTTGGACTGTTGGAGGCTATCTTGTGCAAGCGAATATTTGAATCTGCCAGCATTTCTTTTGTGTTTTTCAAAGTCTGAATAGCATTTGAGTCTGAAGGGAAAGACGCCAGGCCGTCGTCAACGTAGAAGTTCCTTAGAACAAACTGCTTGGCCTCTCCACCGTATTGTTCTTGAGGAACAAGAGCGGCCTTTCTAAGACCATAGATTGCAATGGCGGGCGAAGGGCTATTTCCGAACACATGTACAGTCATTCTGTACTCCCTGATGGCCTTGGTGGCATCATTGTCCTCGAACCACAGGAATCGGACATAGTCACGGTGGTCCTCACGAATGACAAAACAGTAAAACATTTGCTCTATGTCTGCTGTGACTGCCACAGGGTTCTTTGCGAAAGCGTAAGAGGACGCCAAGGAGTGTGTTTCATGTCATGGGGCCGCTCAACAAGACATTGTTCAAGGAGGTGTCTTTATGGGTGGCACTTGAGTCAAACACTACCCGTATCTGATCGGGTTTGCGAGGATGGTAGACGCCAAATATCGGTAGGTACCAACATTCTTGGTCTTTATCAAGTTGGGGTGCAGGTTCAGCATGTCCTGAATCAAGCATTCTCTGCATGAAGTTGAAAAACTGTTCTTTCATTTGAGACTTTTATCAAGCATGTGACACAGTGACTTGAGACGTTTGAGTGCCTGGTCTCGGTTGTTGGGTAATCTGGACCTTTTTGGTTTGAAAGGCAGAGGGGCCACCCAGCTGTTGGAGTCGTCCATAAACATTTGCTCATCCATGATCTCTAAAAACTGTTCATCTTCTATTGACATGGCAGGTTTTGTCATCTAGAGGAGTGCGTATGAACAGTTGTTGACTGAGACTGTCATTTTCATCAAGGTCACTCATACTGGTCATGTCTAATGAGCTGAAAGTAGAGTCAGTTATGAAGACCTTTTCTTTGACATGGAATGTGTTTGGGCAGGAATCTAAAATAGATGCCCGGCCGTTGTTTAACACAGATGTGTGGTACACACTAACGTTGTTTGGTACATGAGCACCCCCTAGGCAGACCTCACCTATTACAACCCAGCCAAGATCAAGACGTTGAGCATAAGGGGCATCGTGAGGGCCGTTGCAGTTTTCTCTGATCTTGTGCACTCGTGGGATGTCACGGCCAAGGAGTACCAGTATTGCAGCATTTGGATTAAAGCTGGAATCTTGTCCACTAAATGTTTGAGGTGAGAGTGGTGCTTTGCAACCTCTGGTGTAGGAATCTCAGATCGGTCATCTGGGAGCTTATCGCACTCAATCAAGGTTGGGAGTTGAACACTGGTTTTGCCATCTAAAGACTCGACAATAAAGCCATTTGCTTGCCTTGCCCTAGTCTCCTCTACACCTGAACAAGTTTTGAGCATGTAAACGTTTGTGTCTGTATTAATGTTAAAGGTGTTAAAGAGTGCAGTCTTAGCTAAAGATCTATTACTTTGCTCATCTAAAACGGCATAGGCCTTGACTGCCTTTTCTTTGTGTCCAACAGGATAGATTTTTACCAGACAGATTTTTGAGCAGGAACGTGAGCTGTTCCCCTTTCCGCAGATCTCTGTGCATTTAGAAATTATGGCTGGGGTGAGGCTTTCTGGATGCTCCCCGCCATGCTGTTGGGGGCTGCTGTGTGTCGGAGCTGTTGTTTTCCACGGCGCTGGTCCGGGATGCAGAGCTGTGACATGCTGGTTGCTTTTACACTCATTGCATTGTATGTTTGTGTTACAGTCTTTTGCCCTGTGGCTGGCAGAGGAACAGCATTTGTAACAAATGTTCATGTCTTTGAGGATTGCTTTTCTCTCATCTAGAGTTTTGGCTCTGAAACCACGACACTTGCGAAGGGAGTGTGGTTTGTTGTGGAGTGGGCATTGGTTGTCTGGGTCAACCACCTTGATATCAGGGGAGTCACAACTGCGGTCTGGAGCAGTCATGTCAGTTTTGCAGACAGACACTGCAGGTTTGAAGTTTGACTTGTTCAGTCTCTCTGGCTTAGAAACATTTGGACCACTAGTAAAGAGTAGTGGGGCGAAGCTTGGGTCATTGAGTGTTTTGGCTCTGTCGCACACAAACTTTACAAAAAACTGGGAATGGAGGATAAACGGCATTGTATTGCTCTTTGTAGTGGGATGCTGCAGTGATCCACCTTTCTTGGAGGTGATATGGGAGTTTTTGAACAATAGGGGTAATGCCACGGGATGTGTCAAGATAACTAAGACCAGGTAAGAACCCATCCAGACGGGCGGCATCGAGTTCAGTGAGGAGGTCACCTAGCTCTCTTAGTTTGTGATTCTCTCTGTTTGTGATTTTAGGAAAATCTTCGAGCTTATTCAACAAAGCATTCTCTCTATCGCCTCAGGAGACCCATAAACTGTCCTGCAGTCTTTTCCACAAAGCTCTGACACCAGCTGTGGCATCATAGATATGCACGGCTCGAATGCGTTTTGCCAGCTCTGACGATTTGGGGCCTAACCATTTGCAGAGGAGGTCTAACTCCTCTCTTGGTGTGAGACTGAGTTCTTCAGTGGCATTATGAAAAGATGCTTTCCAGGCCCAGTAATTTTCAGGCTTGTCATCAAACATTAGGATCCCTGAACTGACTAATTCCCTTCGAATTAGATATTTGGCTAAGTCTGATGCAGGAGAGGGGCCGGACTCATTGGCACTAAGGACAGGTGATTGCTTGGGCTGGATTTTCATGGGTGACTGTCTGTCATTGAGTGGATGAAATCTTTTGTCACAAGTAACAGAGTCAGTATAGTGTGGCTGTGGCATGAATCTGGCATTTTCAAATGAACTTCGGGCATGGGAGTAGTCTGCTACATTGTTAGAGTTATGTTTTGGAGAGTTTTCTATTGGCAACTCTTTGAACTCATATTCACTGACATCACTGAATGGTGTGTTGTGTTCTTTACCTTCATTCTGAGCAAACTCACTGTCTTTTGTTTGTTGGCGTGCTGATGGAGCTTGTGTAGGGGCATGAGCATTAGCAATTTGGTAATCAACTGGTGGATCAGTTACCAGGTGCTGCATGGCTTCTTTCCTTGAAAAACAGGTGTCACCAGTTTCATCCTCAGCAGCAGCTTCCAGTACCTCAGCTTCGGCGATGGCTGCTGCAGCTGCACCTTTTAGTCGCAGTGTATGGAGGTTAGCACTGATCTCTGCTTTCTTTTTAATAGCTTCGGCTTCAATGTGTGCTTGCTCCTTTATCATCTCCGCTTCCTTTTCAGCAAATGATGCTTGTGCTCGTGCTGCTTCTGCTTTGGCGCGGGCTTTTGCTGCCAGAACACTTGCATTGGAACTCTGGCTGGACCGTGAAGCGCTGGAACAATGTGATCTGCTTTCCCACCGTTCGTCCATGTTCCTTTCTTGTTCTGCAGTGTTGTCTTGCAACGTGGAGGTGGAAGTAGTGTGTCCTGCGTTGTCGTTTGGCCCCGTATAGACATCTGTCTTTTTACTATTCTGCCTCCACTAGTGTTTGTGAACTAGCTCTGCAGATAGCGAACAACTTCTCCAATAAACGTCCAGGAAGCCTCTTGCTGTGTTAGACATTTAATGAAGATAATTTTGTAAAACTGCAACACACAAGAAAATACATGCATATTACAATCATGCTTAATTATTACTATTAACACAATGCAGAGCTACACAAAACGTATAGCAGCTTATTAAGATACAGCATGTATGACACCAGCCCAAAGGAAGCTATAGCTAACGAAAATGCTAACGAAAACGCGTGCAAAAACCGCCGATTAGCATAATACTAACGTTAATGGAAAATTACATAGACATGCTAGCGCTATTAGCGTCTTTTATTTCAGCGCAAATATACACCAGAATTAAACTCCAAGTGCCCCAAATGACTCCAAAGAGTAAGCAAACATGTTATACAGTCCCAACACTCACAGACAGATGTCTATACGGGGCCAAACGACAGTCCAGAGGGCTCAAACACAATGTAGAAGTATCGAACTGTTAAAGTATGCAAACTAGACGGCAGCTACGGAAGCTCTGAACGGACAAAACACGTTAACGCAAAACAGAAAATATCATTGTCCACTGGGGGCAGAACAATGACAGTGCTGAAGAGAACAGAGTTACACAGCAAAGCAGCAATGAAAATGTACATTGGTTCATGGAAGTTTTGGTCCATCCATATGAGACATACAATAGTGGCATTACTGCAAATTATAATGAAATACACAATCAACATAACAAAAAAATAAAGGAATTTGTATTTTTCAACCTCAACAAAACCACCCAATGTAATGTATGATATGTTTACCTTTGAATCCATTACCAGCTCAGTTCACACACTTCTAAGACTAAGCTAACAAAAATATATTTTGTCATGCTAGAAGCTGAGTTAGAACTTATGTTCTTTGGATAATTACTAAAGATATGCACAGACTACATGCAGCTCCTAGCCCAGTCCAATACAACTGCCCAAGCCATTGTGTGATCTTTATAAGAATGAAATATCCCATGTGAATCACTGTGGAGCTCAAAGTTACTTCACTGAAAAAAGTATTTACTCATCTCTCAGCAAGTCTATCAAGTAGTTTTTTTTATTAATACATTTTAAACATTTGTTCTCTTCTGACAGAGAGCGATGGCCAGCCTACTTTTTCATAGTGTAGAGTGATGGGTTTTGTGCTATAGAGGCAGAAGTCTGCATGTATATTATATCTCCATAACCAAGTAAAGAAAGAAGGGTTGCTTAAACAATTTCTTTTCTGTAATTCAATGGGATACAATATTTGTTTCAATAATAAAATGATCATTTTGATTTTAAACTGTTACATAATTCTAAGACATGTATTTTAAAGTATAAGTTTTCGTCAAGCCAAAACACAAAGATATTTATAGGCAGTCTTTCAATCAATGCACCAATTAGTGTATAAAGACTTGTAGCTTGTACGTCACTTAAATAAAAATGTTGGTCTTATCCCCTCTTTTTTCCACGCTCGGGACCTCTACCAGAGGCCTGGGAGCTTGAGGGTTCTGCGCAGTATCTTTGCTGTTCCTAGTACTGCACTTTTCTGGACTGACATGTCTGATGTTTTTCCTGGGATCTACTGTAGCCACTCCTCCAGTTTGGGGGTCACTGCCCCGAGTGCTCCGATGAGCACGGGCACCACTGAGGCCTTCACCTTCCAGGCCTTCTCCATCTCTTCTTTGAGCCCCTGGTATTTCTCGAGCTTCTCATGTTCCTTTTTCCTGATGTTCCCATCGGTTGGTACTGCAATGTCCACCACAACGGCTTTGCTCTGTTGTTTATCCACCACCACTATGTCCGGTTGGTTCGCTATCACCATTCTGTCAGTCTGTATCTGGAAGTCCCACAGGATCTTGGCTCGATCATTCTCCACTACCTTTGGAGGTATTTCCCACCTTGACCTGGGGGTTTCCAGTCCGTACTCTGCACAGATGTTTCTGTACACTATGCCCACCACTTGGTTATGCCGCTCCATGTACGCTTTCCCTGCCAGTATCTTACACCCTGCAGTTATGTGTTGGATTGTCTCAGGGGCCTCTTTGCACAGTCTACACCTTGGGTATGTCTGGTGTGGTAGATCTGGGCCTCTATCGCTCTTGTGCTCAAAGCGTGCTCCTGTGCAGCCAGGATGAGTGCCTCTGTGCTGTCCTTCAGTCCAGCTTTCTCAAGCCATTGGTAGGATTTCTTGATATGAGCTACTTCAGTGATGTTTCGGTGGTACATCCCATGCAGGGGCTTGTCCTTCCATGATGGTTCCTCCAGCTTCTCTTCCTCTGCACTCCACCGTCTGAGACATTTAATGAGCACGTCATCTTTTGGGGCCTCATCCTGGATGTACTTGTGGATCTTGGATGTTTCATCCTGGACTGTGGCTCTCACACTCACTAGTCCTCAGCCTTCTTCCTTACGGCTCACGTACAGTCTCAGGGTGCTGGATTTGGAATGGAAACTTCCATGCATGTTCAGGAGCTTTCGGGTCTTAACATCTGTGGTCTGTATCTCCTCCTTTGGCCAGCTTATGATTCCTGCTGAGTATCTGATTACTGGCAGGGCGTAGCTGTTTATTGCCTGAGTCTTGTTCTTGCCATTGAGCTGACTCCTTGGGACTTGCCTTACTCGTCTGAGGTATTTGGCCGTAGCTGCTTTCCTTGTTTCCTCTTCAAGGTTGCCATTTGCTTGTGGGATACCAAGGTACTTGTAACTGTCCTCAGTCTCTGCTATTGTCCCTTCTGGGAGTGAGACCCCTTCTGTGTGGACTACCTGCCCTCTCTTTGTCACCATCCGGTGACACTTCTCAAGCCTGAATGACATTCCAATGTCTGCTGTAGATCCTGGTGGTGTGGATCAGTGAGTCGATGTCTCGCTCATTCTTAGCGTACAGCTTGATGTCATCCATGTAGAGGAGGTGACTGACGGTGGCCCCATTCCTGAGTCGTATCCATAGCCAGTGTTATTGATGATTTGGCTGAGGGGCGTCAAGCCTATGCAGAACAGCAGTAGGGACAGTGCATCTCCTTGGTATATGTCACATTTGATGGTCACTTGTGCCAGTGGCTTGCCATTGACCTCAAGGGTAACCTCATTGAGTTTGCAATGAAGGCTCCAGGCATTCAGTGATCCATGTGTGTGGCATTGAGTCATAGGCTTTCTTGTAATCAATCCAAGCAGTGCACAGGTTGGTCTTATGGGTTCTGCAGTCTCGGGAGACTGTTTGGGCTACCAGGAGCTGGTGTTTGGCTCCCCTGGTAAATGTCCCGATGCCCTTCTGTGCTGTGCTCATGTATTGATCCATGTACCCATTTATCTTAGCTGCGATGATGCCTGACATGAGCTTCCATATTGTGGAAAGACAGGTTATTGGCCGATAGTTGGATGGAACTGTGCCCTATAAGGGATCCTTCTGGATCAGGATCGTACATGTCATGATCCACGTGTTCCTGTTCCCTGTTTTGCCTCCTGTGTGCTCCTTCCCCTCCCTCACCCGCCTGAGTCTGGAGCTGGGCGGAGTTCCTGGCTCCTCCCGTGCGCACCTGAGATCCATCAGTGCAATCAACGCCACCTGCCGTGGATAAGAGGAGTCAGGACCAGACACTGGTCTGGTCCTAGTCTGTCTTCGTCTCCACGTCACGCTCTGGATCCTGGCTTGCACCTCGCTCCCTGCTCCGGTACTACCTCCTCTTGTCCCTGCACTTCACGTCATGCCCTGGACCTGGCTCATATCCTGCTCCCTGCTCCTCGCCCAATCTACCATCATTTGCATGTTTAAATTCACTTTGTAAATAAACACTGTTAAACCTTCCCGGGTTCTGCATTCTTTGGTCCCGCCAGCCCGAACATTACGACAGTACACCGTACGGTTAGCCATTCAGGGTGAGTCCCATCCTTTAGCACCTGGTTCATTTGTGCTGCAAGGCTCTCATGGAGAGCAGTGAGCTTCTTTAGCCAGTAGGTGTGGATCATGTCAGGGCCTGCTGCAGTCCAGTTTTTTATACCTGAGACTCTTTCCTATATGTCTGCCACTGTGATGGTGACTGGATTCTGTTCAGGGAGGTTACTGTGGTCTTTCAGATGACACTTCACTTAGTCTCTGCAGGTGGTGTCGGGGTTGCCTTGTGTTCATTCGGGCCATGATCTTACCTTTCAGGTTAGTCGCTGCCTCGATCAGCGTAATACTTATTGGGGCTTTGTATCCAATCTCCGGATCTGACCTGGCGTCCTGGCTCCCCCTTGCTGTAGCATATTTTGTGTTGTACCTCATCAATCTCAAGTTGTGATAGCAGTTGCCGTTTGCGGATGTTGGAACACTGAGCTACTAGTTACTCTTCCTGCAATTTTAAAAGCACCTGATCAGGAGAGAGAGCATTTGTATGCAAAATAGCATCATCTGCATTTAAATGTATGAGGCTTTTTCTTAAATTGCAACTAATGGATTTAATAAATATAGTGAAAAGTTGCGGGCCCAAAAACTGAGCCTTGGGGCACTCCTTTGCTTATAGTTAGAAAATCTAATTTAAAGCCATACTGGGGTTTGTTTTAAAGATCATGTATATGGACTCTTTTTTCTTTTTTTTTTTTTTTTAACAATCAACATAATGTGAAATAATTAAATACATGTGTACTAGATTATTATCAGTATCAATATCGAGATTGAAATCCCTGAATCAATATCCATCTGAGCAATTCCCACTGAGCTCGTCTTGTATAAAAGTCCTGCACGGTGCAGTCTCATCCCCATCCCCAGTTCTATGTATCTCTGTTTTAATGGAGCCAAATGAAACCTACATTATTCTGGATGGTTTTATGGACATAGAGCGATACAGAGCGCTGTATTTTATCATCATGTTTACAGCTTATGTCTTCATCCTCTGTAGTAATGGCACTATTGTCTGTCTCATTTGGATCCACAAAGACCTGCATGAACCAATGTATTTCTTCATTGCTGCTTTGTTATTTAACTCTATTCTTTTCACCACGGCTCTTTACCCTAAAATACTCATTGATATTTTGTCTGAGAAGCAGGTTGTCTCTTATTCCACGTGTCTTTTTCAGTGGTACATATTTTATGCAATTGCAGGTGCTGAATTTTGGTTGTTGATGATGATGGCCTATGATAGGTATATGGCTATTTGTAAACCTTTGCAATATTCAACTGTAATGAATAAATCTAAGGTAAATGTGCTGTTAGCAGTAGCTTGGATTGTACCGGCTTGTCAAGTTGCAATAACAATCACAGCAGCAAGTCACAGAAAACTTTGCTCTTTCATTTTCCGGGGGATTGTTTGTAATAGCACGGTTTACAAACTTCACTGTGTACAATCAGCTGCATTACATGTATGGGGCATATTTGTCTTGCTAAATTTAGCTTTTGTCCCATTAATTTTTAACTGTTTTACTTACACAAGGATATTTATAGTTATCATCAAAAGAGGCTCAGAGGTGAGGAGGAAAGCACTGCAGACATGCCTGCCTCACATGGTGGTTTTGTTCAACTTTTGTTTGTTGGGGACGTTTGATGTGCTATTGGCTCGATTAGACACAGAATTACCCAAAATGGTGCGTGTTATCATGAGTTTTCAGTTCATTTTATATCACCCTCTCTTTAATCCCATCATCTATGGACTAAAAATGAAAAAAAATATAACACATTTGAAGAGACTGTTCTGTGCAAAACCCAAAAAGGTCTACAGATAAAACACTAAATATAAACTTGACTAAGCATTTTATTAAAAGGTGTACATGCTTGAGCGGAATAATCTTCACCAAAGCCACAAATGATCTGCCAAAAAGTTGAAGGAGCCATTTTGTGGTTATTATGTCTTATTTAAAATGTATTTATTTATTTATTTATTCTTCAGGTAAAATGTATTATCATTATTATTATTATTATGTATCTTTTTAAAATAAAACAAATTATATGGTAATAGTTGTTCTGGAAGCAAGAAAAAAAATATAATATTGCGTATAGATACAGTAGTCAGAAAAACAAACAAACAAAACAACAAATTACTGAAGCTCAATAAAAACTAAAGCTCATTAAAAAGTAAAAACCATCTTTCAATGCAATCTTTGCACTGAACTTGCACTGTTGCTTTTCTTACTTGGTTAATTTTACAGTCCATTCTTGATTTTACACTCAAAAACAACATTTTTTGATGATGATTGCATGGTGTGAATATTTGTATTGTAAAAATAATTTATGTATATACAGAAAACCTTTTACCCCATATAAAAACAACTGTTCATGTAATGCCTTGTAATGTATTGTGTCATTGAAGTTATAAAGATTGAGAAAAAAAACAACAAAGGTAAAGAAAACAAAGCATTTCTGGCACTTAAGTAAAAGCCAAAGCTAAATCTATCAAATGGACAAAACGTAGGAGTGAAAAAGTTTTGCTGCTCATCCAAGCCACTTCTTCAGTTCTGGTCAGATTGCTGGTGAACATGGCCTTAAGTCTATCTGAAAGGAGGACCTAGCTAAACTGAAACTGTAAAGCTATTGATAACAGTTTCAGCCTTAATGGCCTCCATTCAACCTTAAATAGTCCTACTGGCTCGCTCTTTTGTTCTGTTTGTTTCTTTTGTTTGCTTTGGGCCTGAGGATGGAGTTATAGATTGCTAAGAGATTATGTCTAAGCCCCCCATTCCTGTTCAAGGAAGGATTGTCTTTCCCTACAAAAATTGCTTCTTTAACTCCCCTCTCAAACCATTTATTTTCTTTGGCAAAGATCTGAACCTCACTATCTTCAAAGGAGTGGTTAGTGTCTTTGAGATGGACAGAAGACTGTGGTCCAGAGGAGCTTTCTCGATGGTGTTGGTACATTTTCTTATGGAGTAGCTGCTTAGTTTCTCCAATGTACCGCTCACTGCACTCTTCACTACATTGAATGGAGTAGACCAGATTACTTTGTGGTCTCCTGGTCTTGCTTTGGTTGAACCAATATCTGTCTCAGAGTGTTTGTAGGTTTGAAATAGACCAAAATCTCAAACTGTTTGAAAATTCTCTGAAGTTTTTCAGATACACCAGCTGCGTAAGGAATAGTTACATCTTTCCTTCTCGGTTCAGATTCCCTGTTGTCCTGTTTTTAGCTCTCTTAGATTCTATTGAAGGCCCATTTTGGATATCCACAAGCAGAGAAGTCTTTCTCTGTACTCTGTTCTCTCTCCTCCTTCACTTTTCCCTCTGTTTGTGGGTGTCATAATGTGGGGTGTGAGGCGGACCAAAGATGCGGGACTCGGGGCAAGTTTAAGGGTGTTTATTGACAGAACAACAAGTGACGGGAGAACATACGAGGAGCTGGGTCCAGAGGTGCAGGGAACAAACGAGACAGGAACACAACCGGTACCAGGAGACAGGGTCGGAGACGGGAGTCCAGAGCAGCGCAGAGAGGCAGGGTGCTGAACAGGAACGTGAACAGGAACACAGGCAGGACACGGGCAGGACACCAGGCAGGACATGGACAGGTAGCACAGCAGAGACACGAGGACCAACAATGAGGCGAACAGACGCAGACGACCTGGCAAAGAGAGCTGGGTCCTGGCTCCCCCCTCCCTGGCTTTTAACCTGCCACAGGTGCGTTGATTGCACTGATGGCTGTAGGTGCGTGCGGGAGGAGCCAGGGCTCCGCCCAGCTCTGGAGTCAGGCAGGTGAGGGAGGAGGAGAGGAGACACAGGAGGCAAAACAGGAGCAGGGAAGCGTGGATCATGACAGTGGGACTTGAGCTCTGTGCTGTAGAGGACAGATAACTCTGAGTTTGTGCTGCAGTGGATGGTGTGAATCAAACAGCAGGTATTGGTCAGTGTGTGTTTCCTGAAAACTTCTACCTGGAGTCTCCAGTCCTCTGCTATAGTTACTGCACAATCTGAGAAGGCCTGTTTGTTCTCTTTGGCCTTTTCCCGTGATTTTTTATGAATGAATCCACCTCATTAATATATGCAGTAAAAGGTTCCAGATCTTGAATTTTGATTTTAGTCCAGTTGTCATCCACGTATCGTTACTAATGCATGGGTGGAGTGCCTGGCCATAATAGGAGAGACCAGTGAGCCCATGGTACAGCCGTGGATAGATTTTTCTTCTAAACTAGAAATAGGTGGTATTTAAACAAACAACAACAGGTTGTTGGACAGGTGGAGCTTGTTGTTGTTTTACGGCTGGTTGTTGGACAGGTGGAGCTTGTTGTTGTTGCATGACCATCTTGATTACAGCAGCAAGTTGATTGGTTGTGGCAGTTTCATCTTTATCATCATCTGGACTGTCATTATCTTTGTAGTTTTTTTCTTGTTTTCTTTCTCTTTGACTTCTTCCTGGAGTTTTTTGAGTTGTAATTTTAAGTAGCCATTTCCATATTTAGTTTCTGCTCTTCATTTTCACTTTTGGGCTGGAGACCTTTAGAGACAAAGTTGCTGCATTAGATGTCAAATTCTTCTTCTGGCTTAGAGGGGAGGCCCACTACTTCACTCAGGCATTCTTGAACTGGTTTTGGGAGTTGTCTGACTCCCAAAGCTGAGAAATCAGAGCTGAGAAAAACATCACTGTTTTTCAGTTCTTCTGACAGCCTGAATGTGACCAGGCCTGTATTATTTTGAACTGGTACATGGAGCTTTCGTGGTATTGTTCTGCGTATGTTTTCTGCAGTTGTCTTATCAGTGGTTTCTCCTGCTGTGTACTTGAGCAGAGCAAGGAGCCAGGCCAGTACACTCTGGCTGATGTGTGAGAGCCTCATCATCAAGGACTTAAAAACTTTAAGCTGGAATGGTTGGTATATACTTTTATTACTCTCAGTGCTGCAATGTGGGCTTCTCCTGGTTTCTCCTGGGCTCCAGTCCAGCAGGACACTTGGTGGTTCTTGGCGTTTTCCAGAGAGGAGCGTCATTGGTCTATTTATGAATGTGTCTTGTATGCTCTGAATGTCCACAATGGTGGTGAACCAGCTGGTAATTGGCTGTAGTTCCTCTGGTCTAGCTTCTGATAGTGGCAATGTTGATGGTGTAGCTCTTTGGTCCAGGACATGAAGCCTGCTTTTATCAAGTGGCTTCAGTATTATTTTGGCTGGTTTCTTAGGTTCGTCTGGTCATTGGAGCTGCTAGAGTCACTTGTTCTGTCACTGGTGTGGCACCCGAGAGGGGACCCCCTTCTTACATGGACCTCCCACAATGCTACCCCCAATTTTATCCCGGCAACGCCACCTAGGTTGAGGGAGTCTAGGGCTCCAAGGTAGACCACAGGGGTGAGCAGTGACTTAGCCAGATTACAGTTTTAAACATTTATTACAAAAGTTAAAAACATGATAAACACTTCATGTAAAACATGCTGGGACAGGAGGGCTGAAGGTTGCGTGGGTTCCCAGTTTGCTCCGGGCTCCTCCCGACTACAGCACCGTACAGACCCGGGGGGGACGGCACAAAACAAGGCCAGTAGGGTGTCTAAATGGTGTTATGATAGCGCCGTGCAGTAGTAATTATACGCGCCGTAGTAGAACTCCGCTGTCCTCCGGTCTCTCGCCTCCTCCGACCGTCGCGCTGCGTCGCTGCGTCGCGCTGCGTCGCGCTGCGTCGCGCTGCGTCGCGCTGCGTCGCGCTGCGTCGTCGCTGCGTCACGCTGCGTCGCTCTCCGGGTATGTCCCTGGCTCCTCTGAACGAAGCCGCCGACTATTCCTGCGAGGGGACAGGACAAACTGCCAGTGGGGGGGGTACGGTTAGTCCTCACACAGCCCACCCAAGTGTGGCCGACTCACCGTGCTGGACGGCGATCAAGCCGTCCAGTAGTAATTATGCACCTCGTAGTAGGATCCGCCGTCCTCCGGTCCTTCACCTGCTCCAACCGCCGCACGGCCTCGCTCCGAGTCTGTGCCGCTCCGAGTTCCTCGACAAACCGCGCCGCTCTCCGAAAAGTCCCGGCTTCAGCCTATATCTCCCTGGCGTCCTTCCGTCCCCTTCTTCGGGCTACCGTCCCCGTCTGTTCCTCAGGTACTGTCCCCTGTGTGAGTCTCATATCACAGACCTTTCCTCGGGCCTCTCCTGCCCGTGCCCCTGGGCCTCCTGCCCGTGCCCCTGGGCCTCTCCTGCCCTGCCCCTCTCTCCTGCCCGTGCCCCTCTTCCGTCCTCTGTCTCTCGTTCTCTTTTCTGCTCCGTCCGTTGGTCTGAGTCAGTCTATTTATCAGGCCTGCTTTTAAGATCCACACCTGCGGTCAATTTGGACAATTTGCCAATTACAGGACGGAAGGACATTGACGCTGTGCAAAGGGTGGGGCCACGCCCAAAACACGTCCAGTCAAAACAGGTAAAGAAAAAATCACAACATGCAACAATAAATCAAAACAAACATGCAAATAACACAAAACACATACTAAACATGCACATAATAATTAAATGGGCCACCTTCCCACACTGGTTTGTCTTGGGATTCCCTGTGGCACTCAGAACTCAAGAAGTGCATCACCCAATTGGCTTCATTCACGCTGCAGAACGTTTACTTGCGCGTCAACATGCTACATACATTTAACACGTAAATCACTCGCCGTTAACACGTAATTTGCGTTCAGTGTAAACGCAACGTTAGAGATAGATCCTCACTTAGGAGAAGCTCGGAGTAGAGCCGAGTGCAGTTATTGCAAAGGATGAGGACATAAACTGTAAACATGATGATACAGCACTTTGTATCACTCCACATCCAGGCATGAGGAGGCCCCCAGGAAAGACTTAGGACACGCTGGATGTTGTAAGCAGACGTGGAAACACCTTGGAATCACTCTGTAAATGAGCTGGAGGAAGTGTCTGGGGTGTGGGAAGTCTGGGAGTTCCTGTTTAGATTGCTGCCCCTACGACCCAGTCCTGGATAAGCGGAAGAAGATGGATGGATTTTGTTTTCGATTGAACATGTAATAATATAATAATGTTATGCATATTTAATAGATTGTTACTAAAAAGAAACAAATTCTTAAACACTCAGGGCTAGAATTCTTGGCCTCAATACTCGATATCGGGCCTTAAGTCCCTGAATCAATATCCATCTGAGCAATTCCCACTGAGCTCGTCTTGTATAAAAGTCCTGCACGGTAAAGTCTCATCCCCATCTGTGCAAGTGAGCTCCATGTATCTGTTTTAATGGAGCCAAATGAAACCTACATTATTCTGGATGGTTTTATGGACATAGAGCGATACAGAGCTCTGTATTTTATCATCATGTTTACAGCTTATGTCTTCATCCTCTGTAGTAATGGCACTATCGTCTGTCTCATTTGGATCCACAAAGATCTGCACGAACCAATGTATTTCTTCATTGCTGCTTTGTTACTTAACTCTATTCTTTTCACCACGGCTCTTTACCCTAAAATACTGACTGATGTTTTGTCTGAGAAGCAGGTTGTCTCTTATTCCACGTGTCTTTTTCAGTGGTACATATTTTATGCAATAGCAGGTGCTGAATTTTGGTTGTTGATGATGATGGCCTATGATAGGTATATGGCTATTTGTAAACCTTTGCAATATCCAACAGTAATGAATAAATCCAAGGTAAATGTGCTGTTAGCAGTAGCTTGGATTGTACCGGCTTGTCAAGTTGCAATAACAATCACAGCAGCAAGTCACAGAAAACTTTGCACTTTCATTTTCCGGGGGATCCTTTGTAATAGCACGGTTTACAAACTTCACTGTGTACAATCAGCTGCATTACATGTATGGGGCATATTTGTCTTGCTAAATTTAGCTTTTGTCCCATTAATTTTTAACTGTTTTAC
This sequence comes from Periophthalmus modestus, assembly GCA_019594935.1. NCBI lineage: Eukaryota > Metazoa > Chordata > Actinopteri > Gobiiformes > Gobiidae > Periophthalmus > Periophthalmus modestus. The sequence continues at coordinate 1,571,111 of JAIEZT010000009.1, forward strand.
TTATGCAAGGATATTTATAATTACAACCAAAAGAGGCTCAGAGGTGAGGAGGAAAGCACTGCAGACATGCCTGCCTCACATGGTGGTTTTGTTCAACTTTTGTTTGTTGGGGACGTTTGATGTGCTATTGGCTCGATTAGACACAGAATTACCCAAAATGGTGCGTGTTATCATGAGTTTTCAGCTCATTTTATATCACCCTCTCTTTAATCCCATCATCTATGGACTAAAAATGAAAAAAATATTAACACATTTGAAGAGGCTGTTCTGTGCAAAACCCAAAAAGGTCTACAGATAAAACACTAAATATAAACTTGACTAAGCATTTTATTAAAAGGTGTACATGCTTGAGCGGAATAATCTTCACCAAAGCCACAAATGATCTGCCAAACAGTTGAAGGAGCCATTTTGTGGTTATTATGTCTTATTTAAAATGTATTTATTTATTTATTTATTCTTCAGGTAAAATGTATTATCATTGTATTATTATTATTATTATTATTATTATTATTATTATTATTATTATGTATCTTTTTAAAATGAAACAAATTATATGGTAATAGTTGTTCTGGAAGCAAGAAAAAATATAATATTGCGTATAGATACAGTAGTCAGAAACAAACAAACAAAACAACAAATTACTGAAGCTCATTAAAAAGTAAAACCATCTTTCAATGCAATCTTTGCACTGAACTTGCACTGTTGCTTTTCTTACTTGGTTAATTTCACAGTCCATTCTTGATTTTACACTCAAAAACAACATTTTTTGATGATTGCCATGGTGTGAATATTTGTATTGTAAAAATAATTTATGTATATACAGAAAACCTTTTACCCCATATAAAAACAACTGTTACATGTAATGCCTTGTAATGTATTGTGTCATTGAAGTTATAAAGATTGAGAAAAACAACAAAGGTAAAGAAAACAAAGCATTTCTGGCAGTTAAGTAAAAGCCAAAGCTAAATCTATCAAATGGACAAAACGTAGGAGTGAAAAAGTTTTGCTGCTCATCCAAGCCACTTCTTCAGTTCTGGTCAGATTGATGATGAACATGGCCTTAAGTCTATCTGAAAGGAGGACCTAGCTACACTGAAACTGTAAAGCTATTGATAACAGTTTCAGCCTTAATGGCCTCCATTCAACCTTAAATAGTCCTACTGGCTCGCTCTTTTGTTCTGTTTGTTTCTTTTGTTTGCTTTGGGCCTGAGGATGGAGTTATAGATTGCTAAGAGATGATGTCTAAGCCCCCCATTCCTGATCAAGGAAGGATTGTCTTTCCTAACAAAAATTGCTTCTTTAACTCCCCTCTCAAACCATTTATTTTCTTTGGCAAAGATCTGAACCTCACTATCTTCAAAGGAGTGGTTAGTGTCTTTGAGATGGACAGAAGACTGTGGTCCAGAGGAGCTTTCTCGATGGTGTTGGTACATTTTCTTATGGAGTAGCTGCTTAGTTTCTCCAATGTACCGCTCACTGCACTCTTCACTACACTGAATGGAGTAGACCAGATTACTTTGTGGTCTCCTGGTCTTGCTTTGGTTGAACCAATATCTGTCTCAGAGTGTTTGTAGGTTTGAAATAGACCAAAATCTCAAACTGTTTGAAAATTCTCTGAAGTTTTTCAGATACACCAGCTGTGTAAGGAATAGTTACATCTTTCCTTCTCGGTTCAGATTCCCTGTTGTCCCTGTTTTTAGCTCTCTTAGATTCTATTGAAGGCCCATTTTGGATATCCACAAGCAGAGAAGTCTTTCTCTGTACTCTGTTCTCTCTCCTCCTTCACTTTTTCCCTCTGTTTGTGGGTGTCATAAATGTGGGGTGTGAGGCGGACCAAAGATGCGGGACTCGGGGCAAGTTTAAGGGTGTTTATTGACAGAACAACAAGTGACGGGAGAACATACGAAGAGCTGGGTGCAGGTAAGGGTCCAGAGGTGCAGGGAACAAAGGAGACAGGAACACAACCGGTACCGGGAGACAGGGTCGGAGACAGGAGTCCAGAGCAGCGCAGAGAGGCAGGGTGCTGAACAGGAACGTGAACAGGAACACAAGCAGGACACGGGCAGGACACGGGCAGGACATCAGGCAGGACATGGACAGGTAGCACAGCAGAGACACGAGGACCAACAATGAGGCGAACAGACGCAGACGACCTGGCAAAGAGAGCTGGGTCCTGCTCCCCCCTCCCTGGCTTTTAACCTGCCGCAGGTGCGTTGATTGCACTGATGGCTGTAGGTGCGTGCGGGAGGAGCCAGGGCTCCGCCCAGCTCTGGAGTCAGGCAGGTGAGGGAGGGGGAGAGGAGACACAGGAGGCAAAACAGGAGCAGGGAAGCGTGGATCATGACAGTGGGACTTGAGCTCTGTGCTGTAGAGGACAGATAACTCTGAGTTTGTGCTGCAGTGGATGGTGTGAATCAAACAGCAGGTATTGGTCAGTGTGTGTTTCCTGAAAACTTCTACCTGGAGTCTCCAGTCCTCTGCTATAGTTACTGCACAATCTAAGAAGGCCTGCCTGTTTGTTCTCTTTGGCCTTTTCCCGTGATTTTTTATGAATGAATCCACCTCATTAATAATATATGCAGTAAAAGGTTCCAGATCTTGAATTTTGATTTTAGTCCAGTTGTCATCCACGTATCGTTACTAATGCATGGGTGGAGTGCCTGGCCATAATAGGAGAGACCAGTGAGCCCATGGTACAGCCGTGGATAGATTTTTCTTCTAAACTAGAAATAGGTGGTATTTAAACAAACAACAACAGGTTGTTGGACAGGTGGACAGGTTGCTTGTTGTTTTTACGGCTGGTTGTTGGACAGGTGGAGCTTGTTGTTGTTGCATGACCATCTTGATTACAGCAGCAAGTTGATTGGTTGTGGCAGTTTCATCTTTATCATCATCTGGACTGTCATTATCTTTGTAGTTTTTTTCTTGTTTTCTTTCTCTTTGACTTCTTCCTGGAGTTTTTTGAGTTGTAATTTTAATAGTAGCCATTTCCATATTTAGTTTCTGCTCTTCATTTTCACTTTTGGGCTGGAGACCTTTAGAGACAAAGTTGCTGCATTAGATGTCAAATTCTTCTTCTGGCTTAGAGTGGAGGCCCACTACTTCACTCAGGCATTCTTGAACTGGTTTTGGGAGTTGTCTGACTCCCAAAGCTGAGAAATCAGAGCTGAAAAAAACATCACTGTTTTTCAGTTCTTCTGACAGCCTGAATGTGACCAGGCCTGTATTATTTTGAACTGGTACATGGAGCTTTCGTGGTATTGTTCTGCGTATGTTTTCTGCAGTTGTCTTATCAGTGGTTTCTCCTGCTGTGTACTTGAGCAGAGCAAGGAGCCAGGCCAGTACACTCTGGCTGATGTGTGAGAGCCTCATCATCAAGGACTTAAAAACTTTAAGCTGGAATGGTTGGTATATACTTTTATTACTCTCAGTGCTGCAATGTGGGCTTCTCCTGGTGTTTCTCCAGGGCTCCAGTCCAGCAGGACACTTGGTGGTTCTTGGCGTTTTCCAGAGAGGAGCGTCATTGGTCTATTTTATGAATGTGTCTTGTATGCTCTGAATGTCCACAATGGGTGGTGAACGAGCTGGTAATTGGCTGTAGTTCCTCTGGTCTAGCTTCTGATAGTGGCAATGTTGATGGTGTAGCTCTTTGGTCCAGGACATGAAGCCTGCTTTTATCAAGTGGCTTCAGTATTATTTTGGCTGGTTTCTTAGGTTCGTCTGGGTCATTGGAGCTGCTAGAGTCACTTGTTCTGTCACTGGTGTGGCACCCGAGAGGGGACCCCCTTCTTACATGGACCTCCCACAATGCTACCCCCAATTTTATCCCGGCAACGCCACCTAGGTTTGAGGAGTCTAGGGCTCCAAGGTAGACCACAGGGGTGAGTAGTGACTTAGCCAGAGTACAGTTTTAAACATTTATTACAAAAGTTAAAAAACACGATAAACACTTCATGTAAAAAACATGCTGGGACAGGAGGGCTGAAGGTTGCGTGGGGTTCCCAGTTTGCTCCGGGCTCCTCCCGACTACAGCACCGTACAGACCCCGGGGGGGACGGCACAAAACAAGGCCAGTAGGGTGTCTAAATGGTGTTATGATAGCGCCGTGCAGTAGTAATTATACGCGCCGTAGTAGAACTCCGCTGTCCTCCGGTCTCTCGCCTCTCCTCCGACCGTCGCGCCTCCGCCGCGTCGCGCGCGTCGCGCTGCGTCGCGCTGCGTCACGCGTCGCGTGCGTCGCGCTGCGTCCGGGTATGTCCCTGGCTCCTCTGAACGAAGCCGCCGACTATTCCTGCGAGGGGACAGGACAAACTGCCAGTGGGGGGGGTACGGTTAGTCCTCACACAGCCCACCCAAGTGTGGCCGACTCACCGTGCTGGGACGGCGATCAAGCCGTCCAGTAGTAATTATGCACCTCGTAGTAGGATCCGCCGTCCTCCGGTCCTTCACCTGCTCCAACCGCCGCACGGCCTCGCTCCGAGTCTGTGCCGCTCCGAGTTCCTCGACAACCCGCGCCGCTCCGAAAAGTCCCGGCTTCAGCCTATATCTCCCCGGCGTCCTTCCGTCCCCTTCTTCGGGCTACCGTCCCCGTCTGTTCCTCAGGTACTGTCCCCTGTGTGAGTCTCATATCACAGACCTTTCCTCGGGCCTCTCCTGCCCGTGCCCCTGGGCCTCTCCTGCCCGTGCCCCTCTTCCGTCCTCTGTCTCCCGTTCTCTTTTCTTCTGCTCCGTCCGTTGGTCTGAGTCAGTCTATTTATCAGGCCTGCTTTTAAGATCCACACCTGCGGTCAATTTGGACAATTTGCCAATTACAGGATGGAAGGACATTGATGCTGTGCAAAGGGTGGGGCCACGCCCAAAACACGTCCAGTCAAAACAGGTAAAGAAAAAATCACAACATGCAACAATAAATCAAACAAACATGCAAATAACACACAAAACACATACTAAACATGCACATAATAATTAAATGGCCACCTTCCCACACTGGTTTGTCTTGGGATTCCCTGTGGCACTCAGAACTAAGGAAGTGCATCACCCAATTGGCTTCATTCACGCTGCAGAACGTTTACTTGCGCGTCAACATGCTACATACATTTAACACGTAAATCACTAGCCGTTAACACGTAATTTGCGTTCAGTGTGTAACGCAACGTTAGAGATAGATCCTCACTTAGGAGAAGCTCGGAGTAGAGCCGAGTGCAGTTATTGCAAAGGATGAAGACATAAACTGTAAACATGATGATACAGCACTTTGTATCACTCCACATCCAGGCATGAGGAGGCCCCAGGAAAGACTTAGGACACACTGGATGTTGTTCAGCAGACGTGGAAACACCTTGGAATCACTCTGTAAATGAGCTGGAGGAAGTGTCTGGGGTGTGGGAAGTCTGGGAGTTCCTGTTTAGATTGCTGCCCCTACGACCCAGTCCTGGATAAGCGGAAGAAGATGGATGGATTTTGTTTTCGATTGAACATGTAATAATATAATAATGTTATGCATATTTAATAGATTGTTACTAAAAAGAAACAAATTCTTAAACACTCAGGGCTAGAATTCTTGGCCTTAATACTCGATATCGGGCCTTAAGTCCCTGAATCAATATCCATCTGAGCAATTCCCACTGAGCTCGTCTTGTATAAAAGTCCTGCACGGTGCAGTCTCATCCCCATCTGTGCAAGTGAGCTCCATGTATCTGTTTTAATGGAGCCAAATGAAACCTACATTATTCTGGATGGTTTTATGGACATAGAGCGATACAGAGCTCTGTATTTTATCATCATGTTTACAGCTTATGTCTTCATCCTCTGTAGTAATGGCACTATCGTCTGTCTCATTTGGATCCACAAAGACCTGCATGAACCAATGTATTTCTTCATTGCTGCTTTGTTACTTAACTCTATTCTTTTCACCACAGCTTTTTACCCTAAAATACTGACTGATGTTTTGTCTGAGAAGCAGGTTGTTTCTTATTCCACGTGTCTTTTCCAATGGTTCACATTTTATTCGATTGGAGGTGCTGAATTTTGGTTGTTGATGATGATGGCCTATGATAGGTATATGGCTATTTGTAAACCTTTACAATATTCAACTGTAATGAATAAATCCAAGGTAAATGTGCTGTTAGCAGTAGCTTGGATTGTACCGGCTTGTCAAGTTGCAATAACAATCACAGCAGCAAGTCACAGAAAACTTTGCTCTTTCATTTTCCGGGGGATTGTTTGTAATAGCACGGTTTACAAACTTCACTGTGTACAATCAGCTGCATTACATGTATGGGGCATATTTGTCTTGCTAAATTTCACTTTTGTCCCATTAATTTTTAACTGTTTTACTTACACAAGGTTATTTATAATTACAACCAAAAGAGGCTCAGAGGTGAGGAGGAAAGCACTGCAGACATGCCTGCCTCACATGGTGGTTTTGTTCAATTTTTGTTGGCTGACAACATTTGATGTGCTATTGGCTCGATTAGACACAGAATTACCCAAAATGGTGCGTGTTATCATGAGTTTTCAGCTCATTTTATATCACCCTCTCTTTAATCCCATCATCTATGGACTAAAAATGAAAAAAATATCAATACATTTGAAGAGACTGTTCTGTGCAAAACCCAAAAAGGTTCACACGTAAAACAATAAATATAAACTTGACTAAGCATTTTATTAAACGGTGTACATGCTTGAGTGGGATAATCTTCCCCAAAGACACAAATGATTTTCCAAAGACTTGAAGGAGTCATGTTATGGTTATTACGATTTTTCTTATTTTTTATGTATTTTATTTATTTATGTTTTTTTAAATAAAATTATTATTATTATTATTATTATTATTATTATTATTATTATTATTATTATTATTATTATTATTATGTATTATCTTTAAAAAAAAATGTATTAATATGTTAATGGATGTTTTGGAAGCAAGAAAAAATATGAAAATGATTTATTTACTAAACAGTAATCAATGAAAATGCAATCAAGAATCAGTAAAGCTCATTAAAAGTAAAATCATCTTGCAGCGTATTCTTTACATAACTGTTGCTTTTCTTACTAGGTTAATTTCACAGTCCATCCACGTTTTGAACCTCAACCCCAACATTTATATCTAAGTTTGAGAATATTTCTTGGGTTTTGCCATGTTGTGAATATTTATATTGTAAAAATAAAAATTTATAGATTACATTACACAAACAGTTTTTTTTTTAATCTTTTGTCCAAGCTGTGTAACCTTACACCTGTCTATCTGTGTCGTTTCTTTCTCTGACACTAAGTTTTTAACACTGGAATGTGCAATAGTAGACTTCAGACGACATCACAACATTTCATATGCTATAATGTTAAAGTTGCAGTGGGGAAATGATGTTAACGTGCAGATGTTTTTGTGCTTTTGTACTGTAGTGACATCATGGAACTAAACACTAATATAGAGCTGTTTAGTTATTCATTAATTTGAATTGTATGATCACACAATTCAATCAATACAGAAAACCTGACCTTGCAATGTTCCAGTTTAGAGAGCATGCTTAATTATTAAATGGCTGGAGAAAGAGGCTGAAACTTTGAAAGACCAATGCATTGGCCTGAATTTCATACTGATAATTTCTATTCTGACCAGACCAGACCCTAGAAATTGAAATAAAGGCACACTCATTGATGTAATCTTAACAAACCCCATAATTAGGAGGCAAAGGGTGTTTTTTCACTGCATTTTAGAGACCCATTATCCAATTGGATGTATTCAAAATTTTTAGGTGCTGAAGGTGCACGATGAATACCAGCAAGGCAAGTTTATTTGTATAGCACAGTTCATACACAAAGTAATTGTAAGTGCTTTACAGAATAAGAAAGATGTTAAAATCACAATACAACAAACAAAACACAAATAATCATCATACATTTAAAATTAAAACAGACAAGTGCAGAATAAAAACTCTTTTTGTGATATGCACATCTAAAAAGAACCATTTGAGTATTGTCAAAGTAGAGCCCTGTTTCACATCTTCAGGAAGTCTGTTCCAGGTTTTAGCTGCATAAAACGTAAAAGTTGATTCCCCATGTTTAGTCCTGACTCTGGCACCAGCAGGAGGCCGGTCCCTGAAGTCCTCAGAGTGTGAGATGGTTCATGTGGCTCCAACATGTGGGAGATGTTCTTTGGTGCTGGTCCATGGAGAGACTTGTTCACACACAGCTGCTTTAAAGTCTATTCTCTGAGCCACAGGAGCCAGAGACCTGAGCACAGGACACATGTGTGAAGTACTTCCTGGTTCTGGTCAGGACCTGAGCAGCAGTGTTCTGGATGTACTGCAGCTGTCTTAAGGCTTGTTTGGAGAGCCCAGTGAGCAGGACATTACAGGAGTCTAACCTACTGGAGACAAATGCATGGATAAGTCTCTCTAAGTCTGGTTTTGACAGTATACCTTTCATTTTGAGGCCGTCAGATAGTCCTCCTCCATGGCCTCCCCGAACTCCTCCCAACCCCGAGTTTTTGCCTCCACGACAGCACGAGCCGCGGCACGCTTGGCCGACCGTTACCTGTCAGCTGCCTCAGGAGTCCCACAAGCCAACAAGGCTCGATAGGACTCCTTCTTCAGCCTGACGGCATCCCTTACTTCCGGTGTCCACCACCGGGTTCGGGGATTGCTGCCGCGGCAAGCACCGCAGACCTTACAACCACAGCTACGAGCGGCCACATCAACAATGGACGTGGAGAACATGGCCCACTCGGAGTCCATGTCCTCAGCCTCCCCTGGGATCAGAGAGAAGCTCTCCCGGAGGTGCGAATTGAAGACCCCCTGACAGAGGGCTTCGCCAGATGTTCCCAACAGACCCTCACGATACGCTTGGGCCTGCCAGGTCTATCCGGCTTCCTCCTCCGCCAGCGGATCCAACTCACAACCAGGTGGTGATCAGTTGACAGCTCTGCCCCTCTCTTCACCCGAGTGTCCAAAACATGCTGCCGGAGGTCAGATGACATGACAACAAAGTCGATCATCGACCTCCGACCTAGGGTGTCCTGGTGCCACGTGCACTGATGGACACCCTTGTGTTTGAACATGGTGTTCGTTATGGACAAACTGTGGCTAGCACAGAAGTCCAATAACAAAACACCGCTCGGGTTCAGATCAGAGAGGCCGTTCTTCCCAATCACGCCCCTCCAGGTGTCACTGTTGTTACCCACATGGGCGTTGAAGTCCCCCAGGAGAACAACGGAGTCCCCGGTGGGTGCACTGTCTTGTGCACCCACTGAAATGTATAAAAGAAAACAAGTCAAGTAAATTTTCTTACAGGTATTACAAACACAACAGCACCATCTAGTGGTCAAACAAGTTAAATGTAACATGTATAATTAACTGTTACCTAACACATATTTATTCAGCTACATGAGGCACAGACAGAACTGAATACGTGGTTTGTTAACGTAAGATATTAACAGTTAATCAGATAACTAAAGCATAAAAAACAAGCTAACAAGTTTACTCTGGATCTCACTCCAAATCACTAAATCCATTTTAGTGATTTGGAGTGAGATCCAAATCACTTTCGGGGTTGCTTCTGAACAACTCCACCTGCTCCGGAGGTATATGAAGTGCCGCTTCCACAAACCTAGAGTGCCCTTGTGCAGTTGTCAGTGTGTCAAAAACAAAGATGTGAAATTCTAATAATGATTTCACATATAAGTTGCATTTGAGTATAAGTCACACCCCCGGACAAACTACGAAAAAAGTGCGACGTATAGTCCAGAAAATACTGTACAATTTCAAAATAAATCAGACCCAACGGACACATGTTTTTACGTAAATGATATGGGATCTGATTTATTGCACACCTTCAAAATTATACTATTCCCATGACAATACCATCAGCAATGACTTATATACATGTATCTCATTATATAGAGGTTACGTCACTATATCAAAACACGATCTCTGATTGGTTGACATGAATAGTTCAAAATTGTCAACTCTGGTGAAATCTGGTGGGTCAACGAATTGGCTTAATTGGCACCAAAAAACCTTTGTCAACGTGCCTTTACATACTGTTAACATGTAAATCACTCGCCTTTGACACGCACTTCACGTTTAATGTAAACGCAAAATGATGAGAGAGAGGTGAGGAACTCCCTCAGAAGATGACAAAAGATGTTAACATGATGATAAAATGCAGCGCTCTGTATCACTCCTCATCATCAGGCATGAGGAGGCCCCAGGAAAGACTTAGGACACGCTGGATGTTGTTCAGCAGATGTGTGGAAACACCTTGGAATCACTCTGTAAATGAGCTGGAGGAAGTGTCTGGGGTGTGGGAAGTCTGGGAGTTCCTGTTTAGACTGCTGCCCCCACGACCCAGTCCTGGATGATGGAAGAAGATGGATGGATTTTTGTTTCTAATGAACATGATATAAAATAATGATATGCATATTTAATAGATTATTACTAAAAAGAATCAGATTCTTACACACTCAGGGCTAGAATTCTTGGCCTCAATACTCAAACCACAAGTTTTGGTATCGATATCGGGCCTTAAGTCCCTGAATCAATATCCATCTGAGCAATTCCCACTGAGCTCGTCTTGTATAAAAGTCCTGCACGGTAAAGTCTCATCCCCATCTGTGCAAGTGAGCTCCATGTATCTGTTTTAATGGAGCGAAATGAAACCTACATTATTCTGGATGGTTTTATGGACATAGAGCGATACAGAGCTCTGTATTTTATCATCATGTTTACAGCTTATGTCTTCATCCTCTGTAGTAATGGCACTATCGTCTGTCTCATTTGGATCCACAAAGACCTGCATGAACCAATGTATTTCTTCATTGCTGCTTTGTTATTTAACTCTATTTCTTTCACCACGGCTCTTTACCCTAAAATACTCATTGATATTTTGTCTGAGAAGCAGGTTGTCTCTTATTCCACGTGTCTTTTTCAGTGGTACATATTTTATGCAATTGCAGGTGCTGAATTTTGGTTGTTGATGATGATGGCCTATGATAGGTATATGGCTATTTGTAAACCTTTGCAATATCCAACAGTAATGAATAAATCTAAGGTAAATGTGCTGTTAGCAGTAGCTTGGATTGTACCGGCTTGTCAAGTTGCAATAACAATCACAGCAGCAAGTCACAGAAAACTTTGCTCTTTCATTTTCCGGGGGATCCTTTGTAATAGTACGGTTTACAAACTTCACTGTGTACAATCAGCTGCATTACATGTATGGGGCATATTTGTCTTGCTAAATTTCACTTTTGTCCCATTAATTTTTAACTGTTTTACTTATGCAAGGATATTTATAATTACAACCAAAAGAGGCTCAGAGGTGAGGAGGAAAGCACTGCAGACATGCTTGCCTCACATGGTGGTTTTGTTCAATTTTTGTTGGCTGGGAACATTTGATGTGCTATTGGCTCGATTAGACACAGAATTACCCAAAATGGTGCGTGTTATCATGAGTTTTCAGCTCATTTTATATCACCCTCTTTTTAATCCCATCATCTATGGACTAAAAATGAAAAAAATATCAATACATTTGAAGAGACTGTTCTGTGCAAAACCCAAAAAGGTCCACACGTAAAACAATGAATATAAACTTGACTAAACATTTTGTTAAACTGTGGACACGTTTGAAAAGGATTCTTTCAGGGTCACCAAAGCTTTGATTCAACAAACGATTTAGACTTTGTGGTTACATATGACTCACATGAGAGAAAATATACACAGTGGTTGTTTTGGAGGTATGCAAATCTGCGATATTGTGTATTGTAGTCTAAGAAAAAAACAACTTGCTGTTTATTCTTTTAAATGTGTAAATTCTTTGAAGTGTAAAATATCTATTTTTTTCTTTTACCGTCGATTTAGGTTTTGTATGATATTTGTATAACAATCACAGCATTTGCATGTGGGTTTCAGCATATCTCTGGTGATTGATATATTGTGAATATCAATATAATAAAACAAAATGAATGACAGTATAGGAATATAATCAATTTCCAAGTTCTTTATTATTTTACAGGCACTTCAGTCTAAGCTGTGGCTTACACTAGTCCATCTATATTTCTGGATTTCATCTCTCTGTAATAGTTCTGCCTGTTTGTTTATCCCCATCCAGCTCCATGTTCAGGTTCTTTTTTTGTTACCTCTGTGGATTATCATTTTTATGTAACACGAATAAATCATACTTATAGTCTTCCATTTTTCATGTCCTCCAACATGGCAGGTGTACTTTGAGTTTCCATGTATGACTCCTGTGTTAAGATCAGATAATACCTGTTTGTTGCAGTTAACATGTACAGCTGCACATTTCCCAGCTAGATCAGCTTATATTCTGCAATAGTCTGTATGTTTCAAGTGGATGTAAGTGACCTTTGTATGTGTTTTCCATACGTTTGGCTCCGCTAAACGCAGATAAGGTTTGGTAAGGTGTACGTGTCTAGCTAATCACTAACCAAGCACAAGTATATAAGAGTCACTTTGACAATGTAAAGACAGGAGACAGAAACTTGACTTTGGTGATGCCTGAATAAACAACTAAATGATGCAACTGTCTGAGCCTTCCCGATCTTCTGCTTTTGTCCGACTCATTTCCTGAAGTTAACACCGCCCTTTTTTCGATGCAGCTGCCTCTCATTTTGCCAATCAGCCCAGGGTAGGCTATATACTGTATACTCCCTCAGTTCAGTCAGTTGTTGCTAGACCGTTGACATGTAAAGAGCAACTCTCAAGCTTGTCTGAAATTATCTGTTTGCATTTCTGCAACTCTGTACCTGCATTTATCCCTGTTTGAGTCCCTCTTCATGAGCTCCAGCCCCAGCCTGTTCCCCTTATTCCCAGTGTTAGATGAGTTTTTTGTTGATATTCAATAAGACATGATTCCTCAGTTGTTGTTTGCCTGATTACCCATATTCTGAACTACTTGTTTGAAGGACACTTTCAGTTATATTTATTAAGACATTTGGCTGTACTCTTTGTGTTGCATTTGAGGCCAGTTCACCTGCGTGACACTCCAAGGGAGCGGGGAGTCCCTGCATCAAGTGGAGGAGTGGACATGAGATTGACAGCGACTACATCACTTCACCAGTTGCAATATATATTTTTAAAAAATCTCCTCACCCTCCACGGGTGGTCTTTTTATCCCCCTCTCTTTTTCCACGCTCGGGACCTCTACCAGAGGCCTGGGAGCTTGAGGGTTCTGCGCAGTATTTTTGCTGTTCCTAGTACTGCACTTTTCTGGACTGAGATGTCTGATGTTTTCCTTGGGATCTGCTGTGGCCACTCCTCCAGTTTGGGGGTCACTGCCCCGAGTGCTCCGATGAACACGGGGACAAACTGAGGCCTTCACCTTCCAGGCCTTCTCCAGCTCTTCTTTGAGCCCCTGGTATTTCTGTAGTTTCTCATGCTCCTTTTTCCTGATGTTCACATCGCTTGGTACTGCGATGTCCACCACAACAGCTTTAATCAATACATGCTGACTGGTTAGCTCAACCAGTGTGGGTCCTTAGGCAAGACCCTTCAAGCTACAGCCTAGCTCATATATATACTTACTGACCTATCTCAAAAGGCTCTATTCACATAGCTGCCTGGCTAGTTCCAGTTCTCTCAAAACTGCATATCTTAAATAATTAATAAATCAGTGATTAAATATCAGGCAACAAACAGCAAGTTACGGATGGATGATAGACAGCATGTAAAGGCAAGGCGAGTTTATTTGTATAGCAAAATTCATACACAAAGTAATTCAAAGGCCATCCATCCATTTTCTTCCGTTTATCTAGGGGCAGCAGTCTAAGCAGGGACTTCCCTCATCCCAGACACGTCCTCCAGCTCCTCCAGTGGGACCCCAAGGCGTTCTCACGATAAAGACGAGCAGTAGCTCTACTCTGAGCTCTTCCCACGTGACTGAGTTCCTCACCCTATCTCTGAGTGAGTGCAGAGCCACCCTGCGGAGGAAACTCATTTTGGCCATTTGTATCTGCAGTTTTGTCCTTTCGGTCATTACTCAAAGCTCATGTTAACTGGTTGTGCAAACTCCCAACAAGATATTCAGACTCTGTTGCAATGTAACCAGTCTCTGTCCCAGCAGGTGGCCCAACTAAACGACCAAGTCGCCGCGCTGCTTTCTCGCGTGCTCTCGGCTCCAGTCTCCACCGCCACCGCTGGGCCCACGACACCTTCGATGCCCCTGAAGTTAAGGGGCACGGACCCGGACCCGTACTCAGGTCAGCCCAGTTTCTGTTGGGGGTTCCTATTTCAGTGTATGTTCGTTTTTCAGCAATACCCAGCCCGTTTTGTTTCCGATGCCGCTAAGACCCGTTATAGCTGCAGATTACTAAGGGGGAGAGCGCTTCATTGGGCTGAGGCAAAATTTTTCCAAGATTGTGTTAAACCAGATAAACTTTGAGGATTTTTTGAAAGACTTTAAACTTGTGTTTGACCATCCACATTATCAGGCAGATGCTGCTTCCCGCCTACTGAGCCTGACTCAGGGAACTAAATCAGTAGTGAACTATAATATAGACTTCTGGACTTCTGCCGCTGAGGTGGACTGGACTGACACCGCCTTAAAAGCTGTGTTTTTTAAAGGGGCTTAATGACGAACTAGTTTCCCGTGAGAGCCTCCGACTTGAGAACTCTGATTGCCCTGACGAACAAGATTGATAACCGGTTGCAGACGCGCCAAGGCGAGAGATGCCATCCGCCTGCTTGGACCAAGGTACGCTCCTCTTCCCCGCCCCCCGAGGAGCCTATGCAGTTGGGTCAAGTGCACTTGTCTGATGTGGAACGTCTGCGATGCCGCCAGGCGGGGGAATGCAACCCACAACCCTACCGTCGATTGGGCCCGGAGGAGGGTGTCGTAGAGCTCTTCTTGCCACGACCGTTGCCTACAATCAGCCCTGTCACCTGCTGGAGAGGCTACCACTTCTCCAGAACCCGTCACCCCACCTCCTTGTGTCGTGGGAGCCCTCCGTTTGGAGATTGAGGACCGTTGCGGCTTCGCAGGACACTGTCCTTCATCCAGGGACTGCCTCATCTCTTCGGCTCCTCGTCCCGCTCCTCGTCCCGCTCCTCGTCCCGCTCCTTGTCCCGCTCCTCGTCCCGCTCCTCGTCCCGCTCCGACCTCGGATCCAATTTCTAGGACTTTTGTTCCCGTCCCTGCACTCCTCGTCTCCGGACTCTGGCTCCTGCTCCGTTCCCTGATGTCTTGCCCGCACCGCTGTGCGCTCAGCTCCCCACGCTCCGCCCCGGACTCAGACCTGCACCCTGCTCTCTGCTCTCCACCCTTCGTTGAATCTACCTTCATTGTTTGTGACATTAACACTTTTTGTAAATAAACACTATAAACCTTCCCCGAGTCCTGCATATCTTGGTCCAAATTCGCCCTGCATTACGACAGTAGTACCTCTTTTAAAAACTGTATGAGCGCAGGTTACTTACAGTTCCTTTAAGCTGAATTAGTTAGAAAAAAATGGTTGGAATTGGATATAAAAATCAGGTACAACACCTTATCCAATTAAATAATTATGTATAGTTTAATGAAAAAAAAAAAA
Source organism: Periophthalmus modestus (assembly GCA_019594935.1). Lineage (NCBI taxonomy): Eukaryota > Metazoa > Chordata > Actinopteri > Gobiiformes > Gobiidae > Periophthalmus > Periophthalmus modestus. Next base: position 1,586,652 of record JAIEZT010000009.1, read on the forward strand.
AAAAAAAAAAAACCCGACCTGTCTGTGTTATGAATGATGCAAAGGCTGTATTGTCTGATGTAACAGGCTTTTGCTGTACATAAACAGACTGGACCTGAGGGAGCAGACACATAATTATCACCCAGCGGTCACTCTCCAGCCTTTAGAGACACTGAGCAACACACTAATCCAACCCCATAGTGACTAACAGTGGTGCAAAGTAACAAAAGTAAAAGTTCAGTACATTAGTAAAAGGCATCTGTACCAAATATTGATCATAGTTTTACGTCATTCAAGCGACTGAGGAAAAAAAGGTGAATAAAAGTATGAAAATACAAGAAGTAGTGGCTTTTGAAAATATGACTGTAATAAGAGTAAATTACAACCCTCCAATGACTTTTTCAAATGGCAGTTTTGTTTTTGAAAATGAACTATTCAGTTTCTGAACATATAGATTAGTAAGTCACATAACACAGAATAAAAGGGGGGGATAAAGAACATCACATTTTTAACATTTCAGTCAAGAGTTTGTAGACACCAGAGCAGAGCTGCACAAACACATCACAATCTAATCGAAATTTCAGTTTCCACAATTATGAAATTGCTGCAGTTATTTAGACAGTAGAATGTCCTCTGCAAAGAACAAAATCTTTGTCTTTTTTCAAGAACTTTCTTGTAGTTTACTCCTCTTGCATTAATAGGCCTGTCACTCACGATCGACTCATCGTTCAATACATGACAGATGAAACAATCACTTTTGGGGCCAATATTTAATGTGAGTATTTTGCTTTGCACTAGTGGAAAATTTGTTTTCATTTTTCTGTACTACGATGAGATTTTCAGTAGTTCAGCATCAGTTTCAGTATTACTGTTAGCGGTGAGTTCTAAAAATGAAATTCCACCTAAAATGCAAGTACAATTTACACACGTGGAACAATTATTTTACCAGAATAAAGCGGTTGACATTTGTTTGCATTACCATACAAATAACTGTTGACTCATTTTGGCCTATGTTTACATGGTTACTAGGAAACAGAATTAAAGATACCTGTACTTTCTACTGCTGTACATTTTGAGCTGGACTGAGTAAAGTAAAAGTTGCTTAAATGGTTGAGGGTTTTTTTGTTTCAGCGCATTCATAGTAACAAAAATATTCCCCCATTTTTTTAAAAATTTTTTTAAAATTAATTAAGTTATTTATTTTTATATTTCAGTACTTTTAATTATTACTTACTCATTTTTTGACCTGATTTTTATGTCTGTCTTACATTGTTGGGTTTCACTGTATGAATAGTATTTGAATAGAAAATGTTTTGTACAATATTTTTCATTATGTGTGTGATATTTTGTGTTTGGTTTTTTTGTTGTTGTTTTTTTCAGAGTTGACACCTTTAGTTGTTTTTCTAACCGTTTTTGTGAAGCTGTTGTTCCTGTAACTGCTTTTGCATGTGACACTTGCTACTTTGCTGTGAAGGTTCTACTGGTCAGATACTGGTCTGTTTTGGAGACTGGCTCTAGTGAGTTGAGACTGCTGTTATTTTTGCTCTTGCTTTGGGTTTACGGGCTACACTAGACCTTGTGTTCAGAAATAAAACAACCAAAAGAAATTCAGCCTGTAGACCAGAACATAACACTACTATTTAAAGAGCTAGCTTCATCTTTTTTGTTCATTTGTCTACTCATGGCATCAATAATTGTAAATAAGTATAACACTGTGTAATTTCAACAATTGTTAAAATTTTATATTTTAACCTCTTCAATGACCAAAATGAAATCTAGTTGAATCAATTGCACTTGTACATACAGCTATATACGTTTTCTCTCACCCCTCCCTTGTCTGAAGGATCACACTTAATCCTATGGAACTGACCTAGTGACCACTGAAACGGTAACTTGGTCTAGGCCTATATATAGAGTGACCAATGGCAGCTTCCATCTAGATCACCGTAGCTTTACTGCATTCAGTCACTATTACTACGCATGCAGTGTCAACCTCTTAACGCATCTTTACCTAATATTGACTCTTAATGACTAAGAGGGAGTGTTCACTGCAGCTAAAAGCATAGCCGTGTTAAGAAGATTTGTGATCTGTTGTGTTACTTAAACTTCAGCTAAATCTAAATCTAACAACTTGAATCCTTTTTATATATAGTGGGAGCATAAGAATGAAACAGATGCTGGACTTTTTTGTGTATTAAAATGTACAAAAAAGACAAAAAAAAAGATATTACAAAGGTAGAAAGAGGAGCAAACAAGAGGGATTAGTGAGGATTAGCGACTGTTTTGGTCCTACGGTAGTAAAATCACATCGCCAGACACAGCAAGCTACTGGAAGCACACGGACACTAACTCTGAGGCTAAGCTAACGTTGGATAACAGCTGATTTGGTGGGAAAGTGAAGAGGAAACATAGGAGAGGCTAATAGGTAAGACTCAAAATGTATTTTAAAGCTCATAGAGGGTACCCGATCTCCATGGAGATGCTATTGTGTCGTGTGTGAATATTCCAATAAACTTGTCTGTCTCTATGGAGAAAAGCAGACAGCATCACAAGCCCAAGTTATAGGTTAGATCTGTGGAAAGGGATTCTTCTTACCTACAGAATGCATGTTTTTCCACTATTTGAGCAAGGAAATTTTATTAAATAGATTTTAGCCAGATGGGTTAAATACCATACTAAGGAACATTCCAAATAAAGCCATAACATCTCCACAGAGACAAACAGGTGGCATTCCCTCCACCAGAGAAGTTCAGCTCTTAATAAATTGGTGTTGGTCTAAGCTTTATTGGGTTGCAATCTAAAATAGGACAAGAGGGACTGAAATGCACAACTTGTAAATAAGGACTGAACAGGGATCAAACCAGGCGAAACCAGCTGGGTCTAAGTAATTACATTTGAGCAGGGTTAAATCTGTCAGGGGCAGTAGGACCTGTCACTTCATTCTGACATCTGCCATTGTGCACTTGCATAGGCCCTCCTCCTAGTTTACAAGCAAGTTGAGAGATTAAATATTCGATCACATAGTTTTGTGGTAGCAAACTCAGATTATGACATTGCACTGATTGAAATAGGAAGTAGGAGATAAGCAGCTAGAGTAACCTGTAACTCTGTCCTGAAGTAAACCCACAGTGAAGAGGTACAGAGGTATAAAGTAACTTACTTTTGTTTCTATACAGCAGACCCTGCAATCAATAATGTCTAATACTTAGATGAACAAGTATTAGATAGATTATTAGATTAGATTAGAATAATTAAATGAATAAACACATTATACATATTGTGTGATTTTCATGTTTTGTGTCAAATACTTAAAGAAGCCATACTAAGGAAAATCAACATTTATGAGCTTTTAACCATGTTATAACAGGGTCTCATCATTAACTTGAGTTATAATTTGATTGATTCTTGCATGTCTGAGTAATCCTGTATTGTTCTGCATTTGGGTTTGAGTGCTCAAAAAATGTCTGTTTTTAACTATACCCCTATCCCTTCCTGTACATGTACTATTTGTACTATGTGATTATTCAAATAATTTACATATATGAATTTATGAATATAATATATATTTTTTTTAAATCTGCTCTTTGCTGTAGGTCTTATTAGATCTGTAATTTTGAACAGGAAGTCAAAGAAAGTGGTCTATATATGTTATAATCTAATTTAATGCTATGTTTTTCCATCTGTACTGCTCTGTTTGACTCGCAGGCTCCTGCAAGTTTCTGATCCCATGATGCCTTGAAATAAACAATGGAGGAAGGTAAGGACTGATAGAGGAGACAGGATAACCACTCTGCCACAGTAACACAGGAAGAACATGCACACTCCACTCAGAGACCATGAGTCTAACCCACAACCTCCTCACTGAGCAGACGAGACAGGGTAACCACTCTGCCATGGCATCTTTAATTTGTGTGTAATCTTGCGTGAGGACTAATTCAGTGGGATTAGACTCTGTGGGTCAAAGGTCACATCTTAATCCGGACTCTGCACCTCACACATCTGCCTATGTGATCTGTCAGCTCCTTCAATGCCCCAAATCACTGTGTTTTAAATGACATCACTGCCTCCTGTTCTCCTGAAGGTGTGCTTTATTGACCCTGTAAGAAAATTTCACTCTACTCTTCAATGTCTTTTTATTCTACACTATTCTAACATTTACACTGTGTTTACTTACACCCCAAAATCTGATCATTATATGATTTCTGAAGAAATCAGATTATTGTCGTGTGAATATTTTGATGTGATGTAAGTAATCTGATTTCTTTCTGGTTGTTCAAACTGTGCAGGCTTTGACGAGGAACTATATGCAAAACAGGGCTATTGTATTGTACTGTAGTGTCTTCCAAATACAACAGCTACTCCAAAATGCTCGGATTAAGTGACACATGTCAGCAGGTGTTTTTGAGTAGGTCTTACCCTGGGCTCAGGCTGCACGAGGTGCAGCTCTGGTTCGGTTGTCGCAACAATTCAGAATAATTAGAAGATGAGAGGCCCTCAGGCTGCATCCCGTGCAGTGTGTTAAAATAGACCAAAGGAAGGAATAATTTGGTCTGTTTTTTGCCGGACACCAGAGCTGACCACAGCCTTTGCCCTTAATAAATGAATAGTTCTCGCTTTGAACACGTGGTCTCATGCGTGCAGCTTCAAATACTCAAACAGCACGAAAAAAACAGCACAAAAAAACAGCACGGCAGAGCAACGCGAGTGAGTACGAGTGGCCACCACACCACGACACAACCGGTCCCACACAGGAGTGGATCAGGTTCACTCTGTGCAAGGCGTTATGTGCATGTAAACACACAGCAAACATCAGATCTAATTATTCAGAGTCATCTGATTTGTACTGGGAATGTAAATATAACCAATATTAGACAAATACATGCTTTCTTCTCTCTTCTTCTCTTTATATTATAATTTCCTTTGTTTCTTGTCAGGAGTGAGTGAGGTGCTGTCCAGTGTGGTGCAGGATGTTGATCTAGTCGTCAGCAGCAGCAGTGGAGCTCAGATTCTGCAGGAGTTACTGAGCGTGCCATGGCTCAGTGCTCTGCTCAAGGTAAAACTACTACACAGATATAAAACATTAACCTCAGATGTTAGCCTAGGCTACAACACACAATATGGAAAAAATACAGTAGCCAAACCTCCTGTGAGAGCCTGATCTCAGATGATCTCTGAAGTTAAGCAGGGCCTGGATGTGAGACTGCTGGGACTACCGGAGGCCACAGTGGGGCGCAGTGGCACAACTGTCACAGTGTCTTTAGGCAACATGCTTCACTCACACGGCCTATGTAGTGTAGAGTGCTGGTGGTTCACATTATGCTTATTTTGTCTTGAAAATATATCTTTGTCTTTCCTTCTGGCAGATATACGAGAGTCTTCAGCAGTTCAAGAGACTGAGGCCCACTCCTCTGCTGCCGTGCTCCGCTGGACTCTCACATGAGGTACAGGAAACGGTGAAAATATTTGTTATTCTATTTCTGCTACAGTCACTGCAAAGTCAGCATTTGTGTTCATTAGATGCTTCAGGATCAAATACATGAGCAATCAACTTTTTATTAAACCTTACACAGTTGTACTCATTTCTCTCTTGCAGATAATGTGCATGATGTCGAAGATCCAGCGTCCATCATCTGAAGCCAGAGAGCTGTTCAGACTCCTCTGCTCTCCTCACATGAAGGTTTCAGCTCAGTGCTTCATTGTTTGTTTGAGATTGTCACGACAAACTCGCCACATTCAACTTTTAGCCTTAAGTCCTTTCAAATGACAGCTATCTCATCTTTAGTTTTGGACATTGGCAAAGAAACAGCTAATTCTCCCACAGAATTCAAGTCCTGTAATTGGGTGATGTCATAATTTCAGATGGAGGGCTGGGGCTTATTTAGCTCTGTGTGGCATTCATACATTTTCTCGAACCTTATTATTTGTTAAGGGTTGGCTCTACACAAATTTGCTATATAATCTTATGGCTTAAAGTCCTTTTAACTGACAACACGCACATATTTAAGGTTGAACAATGACACCACTGAGATTAAAGAATAATTTGAGTAAAGAGCTTCAGACATAGTAGTGCTTCTAGTTAGGACTAGGAAATTTGATGACATCACTGAAAAGGTATGAACACAATGAGATGTGACTATCAATCAACCAATATAACTCTATTTATCCACAATGGCCAATCTAAGCACACTGAGCAGTTAAAATAGAAGACTGCAGATATGTTTTCTGATGAAACGCCTTTTGTCTTTCCCAAGGCCCTGCTCCGGTCACATGACACTGTAGCTCAACGGGACTTTGACCCGGTCCTGGAGCCTCTGCCCGACGACCTACCAGACGATGAGGAGGCTGTGCGCATCGTGTGTCTCGTCAAGAACAACCAACCTCTGGTGAGATTCTTTTTGGTTTATTAGATATTTACTCAGGGCTGTTCTGTACTCCAATTTTGTGTGTGTGTGTGTGTGAAATAGAATCTAATAAATTGATAAACTAAAGACATATAATTTGCAGCAGCAGACAATTTTTTATGTCGAATTGCAAATAAAAAATCTTCATTGGTTTAAAGTGCACCTATTATGGAAAATGTTATACTTGTTTCCCCTTGTCATTTACCCTCTGAAGACGCCATTTTGCTGATCAACCACCATGTTCACTATTACCAGCTCTGTTCTGCACTTACTCCAATTTTATTTTCGGAATTGATGATACGGATAGGATTTGGCAAAGTCGTGTAGTGTAGTATTTTACAAACGAAAACATATCCGTGACTCGTTACTGTGATGTGTAGTTATCCATCGGAGCTGCCGACAACTTCACGGCTCTTTATTGTCATAATATTCAGGGTGACGGCAGCTCCCACTGGGCACTGCAGTTTTTTAGTACAGAAGTCAGCGAACTGGTTTCCTTCATTAAGTCATTTTAGATGAATATTGTGATTTAAAAATGTCCAGAATATAACATAATTATCCACGGCTGTCATAGATTATCACTATAGAGCAGACCCAAGCACAAAAGGTCTTCTTTAATGTTCATGAAAGGTTTACTATTTCTTTTTGGTACTAAAAAATGAATAGATCAATCATTGGAGCTCAGGGTTTTGTCGTCACATCTCATAGGATTTTCAGATAGCCGAATGTTCAGAGTTTCAGACCAAATCACTTCCTGGTTTACCAGAGGATAAAACGATCTATAATTAGATGCTTTTACTTTATGTCTGTACTGGGGCGAAACTAATTTTCTTTTGTATCATGAAAAGAATCATGTACAGCCCAATGGTATTCTGTTGGATGAGAACTATGAGGAAACAACTGCCTTAGTTTTTCTGATGTAGTTTAAAACAACCCGATATGTTCCTCACTTATGGTTCAATACTGGGTACAGAGCCTTTGACTGCTACCACTAATACTTGTGACCATTTGCTTAACATCAGTGTGGAAGTTTGCACCGCGAGCCACGAAGGAGGAGGGCGTGGTCAGGGGAGGAGCTAGCCACGTCCGAAGGTGTAGCTCGACTCCTCCCATTTCACCATGGCGACTCAATTAAGCCTTTCCTGCCCCGGTACCAGTCCACAGGAAGCTGCTGTGTTTGCCCTCAGGGGTGGAAGACAGGCCTCAACCAATCAGCTCTCTCTGCGTGTAGCCCCTCCCCCTACGGCGGTAAGAAGGAGGAAGTGGTATCATTTGAAATCATCATGTCATCCATTTTGATCATCCATCTATCAAGAATCCCCTCAATAAGCATCTTACTAATATACCATTGTTTTGTTGGTGTCCTTGATCGTGGTTTCACTCTTCCTGCCGTCAATGGACAAATTGGATGTATAAATAATTGAATGCAAATACTGATTCTGTGTTCTTAATTGGTTTAAACATTCAGAAGTTTGAATATTGGGAATTGTCTCAATATTCTATAACAGGATACAAAGCGTTTTTGGACCTTATAATTTAATCTACTTCGCCTTATTCAGTCAATACCTCAACTCGCCGGTGCTAAGCTGCTACATTGGCCATTGTCGCCCCAATTCAGTGAGGTGATTGCCAAGTAGGTGGAGTGTCTTGCCCAAGGATAAAACACAACCATGTATGAATCAAAGCTGGAATTGAACCGCTACACCAAGGATTAATCTTACGAATGGCAAGAAGTAAAATATTCAGCCTAACTCTTTCTGTTTTTGAATCATCAGACAGTATCTTGTTTCATAATTCATTCTTTCATTCATCCAAATCATCGCTTTTGACAATCTGCACCAACATCAAAAGCTCAGGACCTACAATGACATACTCCATCTTGATTTCTCATGTCATCAACTCTAAAAGTGTAAATATTTTGTTTCAGTTTTTATTTTCAATCGTGTTCTCTTGTGCTTTCGAATCAGAGGGACCTAAACGGAGCAACGACCCTGATGAATATTCGTTTCCTCCTCCTCCAGTCCCTGTCTGCAGTCTGAGCCTCCCCAACTCTCCGGCTCTGCACAAAAAGACCAGCAGATATGAACCTCATTATCGGACAATCCCTGCTCTGAGCTACACCTCGAACTCTCTACCCTGCAGTCCAGCCATGCATCGCTCTATTCCTCCACCAGGGGACAGCACTAATCCCACACAACACGGCTTCCTCCCCAGAGGTAGCCAAGAAGATTGTCAAAACATCTATTGCAACTTCTCGCAAATCCAAATGAAGCAATTCAACCAGAAACGCCCCATGTTACACAAGCAACGTAGCATCGACGAGCTAAGATCTGTCGTGCAAAATGTGGCTAGAGCTTTTAGCAATGAGGACGTCCACCATCTTGGGCACAAAATGGCCGCTGCAACAGAGCTGATGACAGATAGCGTAGAGGAGAACGCTCAAGCGCTGAACTTACTAGTTGACGTTGTGGATAAACTTCAAGGGTTGATTGTCGCAAATAAAAGCCAAACTTTGTCACCGCAAAGTCGTCCAAAACAAAAACAACGAACCCCTCCCCAACCTCCACGACGAGTTTCATCTTTGTCTCCTAAAATAATTCGTAAAGCCCCAAAGCCGCACCAGCATCCACTGTCATCCTCTTCCTCCTCTAGTTCTTGTTCTAATTCGTCAAATTCATTACATTTTTGCCCAGATGCCTACAAACCGTCAAGAAGAAGTGACCCCAAAAAGTCAGTGACATTTGGCGGCAGGAGTAATGGACAAATAAGGCTAAACAACGGCTCGGTGTCAAGTGCGCCCTCTAGTGACCAACAGGACTGTAACACCAGCTGCTTGATGACAAAGAAGAAGAAAAAGAAGTAGTTAGCATTTGTCATTATGCTAACAGGAAGTAGTGGACATTATGCTTTATGATCGCTGCAGTGTGGCTCTATTCGTTCTTATTTATCATATGAAAAGGGTTTATGCATTTATTATGTGTCACTATGTAATAAATCATATGCGAATTTGTAAATGAAGAAAAATGCAAGTTCTAAACAGAAAGAAGAAAAGGTAATAGTGAACAAGCCATTTTGTTTAGGTGGTTCTTTTTGTTTTTTGTTATTTCAGGGTCCATATTACGCTATTTTCTGATCTGTTATAATTGCTGTGTTTTGTTTCATTCATTAAGACACAAATCCTGCATGTTCAGGCTGAGTTCTTCTCTCAAACAGAAAACACTCTGTTCCACCCTGTGATGTCATCATGTGGTAATACAGGAAGTGCTCCACTGTGTTTTTAAACCCACACCTTCACTAGAATCATTTGAATCATTTCAGCCCTGGAATTTTCCATTTCTGCTAAACAAAAGGTAAAAGGAGCTGTACACTTGAAAACTACAGCTTCATGACATCACAAGGTGGAACAGAGTATTCTGAGCTTCGGCGTAGTAGACAGACTAATAATAAAGGAAAATTCAAACATGTAAAACAAAACACAACTCCAGGTGTTTTTGATGAGGTAACAATATTCTAAATGGCTTAAAGTTTGCTTCGCTCCTCAAGTAAAAATTTTGCCATACTGAACGCTGCTATGTATAAATGTAGATTGTTTTATTATCTAATAAATAAATCTAATTTTGATTGATGTGTAGTAGTTCCTCGTTCAGACCTTAGACCTCGTTAAGTCATGTTTTTCAATGTAATAATTTTGACACTGCAGGTAAGTAACAAAGTGAAAATGTATAGCTTTTGGTCATACATTCATTTATTAAGTACACATTCTCTTTTTACTATTGTTTATTGATTTGTACCTGTTAGCAGCATTAGCACTAGCATTTTGTGTGATTGTTTAATAGGGCGCAACAATTAAACGGGATGAAAAAAATGGGCAGATCTACATCGCCAGAGTCATTCACGGAGGACTGGCTGATCGCAGCGGTGAGGCACAAACGCACTTTAGAATAAACCCTTTAGAATAGCGCGCTAGCTAGCTCAATGTGTCTCAGAGCTAACAGTCGCTTCTATTACAATCAGAAAACATAAAATAAACAAACTATTCAAATTCAAATTAATTACAATAAAGACTAAACAGTTCTTTTTCTATGTTGAATACTTCAGTTTGTGTTGTTGTTTTAATATTTATTGTACCTCAAAATTAGCATTAGCATTAGCACTGAGACACAAACATCTCTCTTTCTAAACACAGAAGTGTCCTCCAGTGAAGTATTCATTTTATTTGTGTAGTTTTTAACATGTTGTCCGTGAGATCCACCCACAGCCCCCGTCCACTGCCTGATCTTTAATTATTTATTCATTTTAGCACAACTCAGCAAAAACCTCATGGGTAAAATTGGACAGGAAGTAGTGACGCTAACAGTGAGGTTACCAGGAGCTACTGTGAACAGAAACTATTCCAATATTAGCACATTGGGATGATATGAAGAATAACTATTGATATCGTTTAAAATGCCAATATTCGTCACTGAATAAAGTAAATAACGATAAATTATGTGTAAAACTTTTAAGTTACTCATCAGGGCAAATATTTAAGTTAAGTGGATATATTATGAATCAGCCTGGAAGAAAGCAGGCGTCAATCCTGGTTTAGTCCAGCTTTAGTCTTGGTTTAATTCTGGTTTAGTCCCAGTTTAATCTTGGTTTAGTCCTGGTTTAGTCCAAGTTTAGTCTTGGTTTAGTCCAACTTTAGTCTTGGTTTAGTCCTGGTTTAGTCCAAGTTTAGTCTTGGTTTAGTCATGGTTTAGCCCATGGATTAGTCCTAGTAAAGTCATGGTCAGGTGTGGGTATTGTCCTGGTTTAGTCCTTATTCAGCCCTGGGATCCAGGTTTAATTCTGGTTTAATCCTCTAGTCTTGGTTTAGCCCAGGGTTAGTCTTGGTTTAGTCCTGGTTTAGTCCTGGTTTAGTCCTGGTTTAGTCCTGGTTTAGTCCTGGTTCAGTCCTGGTTTAGTCCTGGTTTAGTCCTGGTTCAGTCCTCGTTTAGTCCTGGTTCAGTCCTGGTTAAGTCCTGGTTTAGTCCTGGATTAGTCCTGGTTTAGTTACGGTCAGGTGCTGGTATAGTCCCGGTTTAGTCCTGATTCAGCCCTGGGATCCTTGTTTAATCCTGTTTTTTTCCTGGTTTAGTCCTGGTTTAGTCTTGGTCTTGGTCTCCAAAGATTTGATTTAACTTTTTAGCATTATCTGAAGGAACTTGTTCATGTATTGTCCCTTTCATTTTTGTATCAGGTCTCCTTAATGCTGGCGATGTTTTGCTGGAGGTGAATGGAAACTCAGTGGCAGGTTTAGATCCAGAACAAGTCATAAAAATGCTGGTAATAATGATCTAAATCAAAACAACTGGGCTGATTTTTAACAATTAGAAAATTATTGATTGTGAATTTTCTCTTTCAGGTTAAATCACGTGGCACAATCTTGTTCAAAGTAATCCCGAATTCAAGTCAAAACTGCAGCAGTCAAAAGTCAGTAAGTGTTTATCTAAAATCCTTAATGCTTTAAAGGTGTACTATGTAACTTCTCTGGTGGAGGGTCAGTCACTTGCTTGTCTGCTTGTTTTAGTTGTGCCTAGGATTTTCCACAGTATAGCATTAAACCTCTGTTTACCATATATTGCTGTTTATTCCTTAAAAATATCTTAACTGGTGGTTGACTCTATACCAGAAAAGTTGCATAGTGCCCCTTTAAAGTTGGAAGATTGGGTTACGTAACATCACGACATTAACTGCCCCTGGTTTAACATTGAGCTGGATCTGGACAGCTCAGGTTTAACAAATGACACGATTCATGTTTTGTTCTGGTTTATGGTCACTATTGTGTTCTCATGAAACAAAAATTAGTACAAGGCTAGCATCAGTGTACCGAAAATAAATATAAACCATTTTAACATCCCCAAAAAGCATGAAAACCCAACACATTTTTGATGCATTTCTGTGAGGTGTACATGAGGGCGATGGTGGACTACTGCCCCCTGGAGGACAGCTCTATCCCCTGTCCCGCTGCAGGTGTGGGCTTCTCTCGGGCCGATATTCTGGAGGTGGTGGACCAGTCGGACGGACAGTGGTGGCAGGCTCGGAGACTCCCCTCCTCTGGGTCCTGTGCTGGACTCATCCCATCGGCCAGCAACCTGAAGAGGTATAAACCCTTTAGAGTGTGTATGACAGGTCAGAGTACTTTTTTCACCAAAACATAGTCACGATGAATATATTTAAGATTTGACTACAAATTTGTGCCGAGTTTTGCCTGGTGAGGTTTATAATTTTACTTCCTGGTTGAGCCACAGAGATGACATACAGAGAGGCAAGTCCAGTTCTGTTACCTAGCAACCATAATGTTAACATAATTTGACATTTTATATTTTCTTTACACTCCTTTTAAGTTTTTCGCTTATCAAAATTCACTGTGTAACTTTTCTGGTGGTTGAAACATCTTCTGATTGTTCTTCTTGATATTATTACTTTTTCAATTATAGGTGTTTTTATTGCTCAAAATATACCTTGAAATTCATGTGTTCTTACTGTGAGCGGGGCACCTCTGCACAGATCTGACTTATAACTTCTTGTGGCAACTCCATAGATAGATAATACTTCTGTGGAACATATGACTCTTATTATCTTAAAGTTTCACTATGTAACTTGTCATCATAGCCATAGTATTGCTTTGCTCTGGGTCTATTCTTAATGAAAGATAATTGGCTCCATGCACAACCCTGTGACATCACTAGTTAGCGTGCGACTATGCTCAGAGCGTACTGTAGAGGAAAAAAAGCGCTTTAACTTTTGTTCTTGTCTGTTGTTTTGCAGTAAGCAGAGGGAGCAGTGGTGGTGTCAGCCGTTACAGTCTCACACCTGCATCAAACCACGTGAGTCCCTCCTCAGGTTTATGTAGAACTGTGTGTGCGCTCTGAATGTTTTACAAAATCTTCTACAGTCAACACCTGAACCTGTGTTTCCTCATCCTCAGTACATGGACATTGATTGACATTACTTTTTTCTGGGGATGTAGTTTGGTCAGGCTTATGAAATCTATAAATGTCTGTGTGATTCCTCAGTCGTCCAGGTGTGATCCACAGGAAGACAAATTCAATTCTGTGAACTGGATAAAACATTTTAGAGTGAAGATGTTTTGCTGTTCATCCAAGCCCCTTTGTCAGTTCTTTAACTAGAAATCAAAAAATCAATATCTCACATACAGTGCATTTAAATCATGTCTGAAGTCATTTTGTTTTACTTTTTTTAATCAAACATTTTGTCTGTTTTTTCTGCTTCTTATAGTGAGTTTGGGTGACAATGGTGAGTGTCTTAAGGCCTTATACTTATACCATAATATTCGCTTTCCCCCCTTGTAATTTTCTTGTGTTTTCAGAGAAAGACCAAACACAAATCGATGACGAAAACATAGCTTCAGGTAAGTTCAAATGTGTGCAAAGCTGGAATTTTTTTTTATCACAACTTTTTCTTTTTCTTATTTCTTCCTCAGATGCAGAAGATTTAACTATGGGTGGGTAAGTGTGTTTCAGTAGCTTAGCGTTTAGTTTTAGTACAGTGGTGTAAATTCATGAACGTAGTCACCTTTGAGTGAAATCGTGTTTATTATTTATGTATTTATTTATCTGCACTCTGTTTTTATAGATGAAGTTGATGCAGATGAAATGGACAAGCTGTACATTGGTATGACTGATTTCTACAACTCCAAAATGTAGTTGGTTTATATCTGATTTACTACAAGAAATAAAAATGCAATTTAGTTTTCCATGTTTGAACCATAGACTGTATATACAAACGGACATAACTAACCCGTTAACGTTCCAAATAGGAAGTGAGCATGGGCACATCTTCCGACTCCATTGACTCCAGTTTAATTTCTATTGAAAAACTATCACCCCTCTCTCTGGAACTGCTGCTGACAGGCTCGTGATCTTAAAATGGTTGTTTCAACCCACTTAACTTCATTTTTATTTTGCTATTTTGTCGATAAATCAAGATATGAACATTAATAACAGATAAATCAGGCACCTTTTTTTCATCAGTCTTACTAAGTTCTTGCTCCTGCTAAACCAGTGGTGCGAGCAGGAAGAGGCGTTACTTTCAACAGCCTCTCTCAGGATTGGTTCTTTGGTTGCTATGATACTTGTGGACGGAATTCCAAATATGGAACTTTGCTTCAAATTGGCCGCTATAAATGCTCTGGCCTCGATGAGCTTCATTTAATTGGGACCAAACGCCATGGGTGACGTCACACTCACTTAGTCCACTTCTTTATACATGGTCTATGTCTATGGTTTGAATCAGAGGCTGTAGTACGAAGCTCGCCAAACGTATCCAGGATGTTTCTCTTACCTGGATTGATTAACCCAAACATCTGTGTCTCTGGATGAGCGACATTGAGAAGCAGGTTCACAACTCGCTCTGTAAGTCCTGGATTTTCTGAATGATGCTGTGTCACAGAATGAGGACGGGGTTAGCGCTAGCCGACAAATCAGAACAATAGAAGATGGGAAGCGCTGCGTGCTTCACACATAAAAAACTCGCAAATTCATTTGTTGAGGGAATTTTTAAAGATTAAGTTCAAGCCAAAGGAAACGTTTTTGCTGCATTCATGTGGAGTCAGCACTGGGTGACCAGTCACATTAATGCAAGTCACGGCATGGAGAAAGTTTATTTGAGTCTCAGACTAAAACAAAAATGCACTAAAGTCATGAATAACATCAAACAGCACCATGGATGAACTGAAATAGCAGAAGCACTGACCTTTTGAAAGTTCTCCTGCTCTATCACTGTTTAAACCCTCATTTAAACTCCAAACCTGGGTTAGTCCTATAATTCTGTTCTGGTTTAGTCCGTATTTTATCCTGGTTTGGTTTAGCTCGGTCTTAGTATTGTTTCCTGTCTCTTCTCAGCTGGTTTTCGCAGAAGTTTTCGTTTCTGGCGGAGGAGCTCGTTGAGGAGGAGGAGACAGTCATGTTCATCCTGTTGCCCTGGTAACAGTGCTTTGGCCACACCCTACGAGGAAGTGACTCTTTACCAGCGCCCTCTGCAGGACATGCACAGACTCATCGTTCTTATGGGTGAGAGAAAAATACTCCTTAATCTTCTATCTATATTCTTATATTATGCATTATACAGCCATTTTAAAGATTTTTAGATTTCAATTTGAATCCTACATTTTTAAACACACATCACACATCAAATCACAATACTTATAAATTATACTAACTCTGTCATCTCTGAATGACTTGTGCCTTATTCTCCCTCTGCACAGGTGCGTCTGGTGTTGGAGTCAATGAACTGAGGAAAAGACTGATCAGAATTAACCCTTTAATTTTCCAGGGACCTGTTCCACGTATGTCCAAATTTATCTTTTAACACATTTTATAAACAAGATTCCAAAATGCTGCACATAATAGCAATAAACCAACCTTTAGCTTTAAAAGTCATATTTACTGTGACTCTTATGCATTCGCCGTTTATCAGACACAACTCGGCCAATGAGAGCAGAGGAGCAGGCTGGACGCGAGTACCTCTTTGTGAATAGAGAGCAGTTTGATCACATGATCTCCAACCACAGGTACAGTGTTGATAATAATCCTTAGCTCCTTAGGGAAAATAAAACTTTATTAATACAAGAAAAAAGTTTGGTACCTTTAATGCCTGATCATATGAATTGATTGATCGTACTCATAGATTGTGTTGTGTGTAGGTTTGTAGAGTACGGGGAGCACAGGGGACATCTGTATGGAACCAGTTTTGACGCGATAGAAGAAGTTCTTCAACAGGGACGAATCTGTGTCATCGACGTCGAACCAAGAGTGAGTGAATCTAACTACCTCTGTATCCTCTGCTCCATCTGACCCTCTCCTCTCCATCCTCTGCTCCATCTGACCCTCTCCTCTCCATCCTCTGCTCCATCTGACCCTCTCCTCTCCATCCTCTGCTCCATCTGACCTTCTCCTCTGCATCCTCTGCTCCATCTGAGCTTCTCTGGAACCACTGCTCCATCTGACCCTCTCCTCTCCATCCTCTGCTCCATCTGACCCTCTCCTCTCCATCCTCTGCTCCATCTGACCCTCTCCTCTCCATCCTCTGCTCCTTCTGACCCTCTCCTCTGCATCCTCTGCTATCTTAATGAAAAAAACACCTTACAAAGCCTTTTCTAACATATTTTTCAGAGTATCCAGTCCCTACGGACAAAGGCGCTAAAACCATTTGTCATTTTCATCAAAGTCCCAGATTCTCATAAACTGAGGGAAACCCGGAAAGAGGCTCATATTTTAACCAAGAACGGCCATAACCGGACATTTACGGTAAAGACACCAGGGCCAGCACTGTAGCATTAGCCACATTAGCCACATTAGCCACTTTTAGGCTTGTACCTCTTAGTGGTCACCCATGATGACTCACATGACAGTTTTTACAATTTTCCATAAATATACAAAAACATGATACAAAACTATACACAACAACTTCGCAAACCTGATGCACAGATTGTGTCGTGATTGTGATAACGCTCTGAAAGGGCAGTGACTATAAATGAAAGTGAAACTTATAAAACAAGTTGATACATTGTTTTCGGTGAATATACTTTCAAACCAATAAACATGATGATCTAAATATGTTGTGTGTAAGAAGTTAATACCCCATAGAAATAAAATATTCCCACTATAACATTGTTTTGTGATTTCAGGAGGAGGACTATGTGGAGTTGGAGGAAACATCGAAACTCATTGAACTAAAGTACAGGCAGTTCATTGACTCTGTTTTAGTGAATGGAGATCTGAACCAGTCCTGCCTCCAGCTCTGCGCCATGGTCCAGCACGCCCAGGACCAGGAGAACTGGGTCCCTGTGAGCTGGACCAGAGAAGACCTGTGAGGAACAGGAACAAGACCAGACCAAGACCAGACCAAGACCAGACCAAGACCAGACCAAGACCAGACCAAGACCAGACCAAGACCAGACCAGGACCAGACCAAGACCAGACCAACACCAGACCAAGACCAGACCCAAGACCAGAGACCAGACCAAGACCAAACCAAGACCAAGACCAACCCAGACCAGACAAGACCAACACCAGACCAAGACCAGACCAGACCAGACCAGACAGACAAGACAGACCAGACCAAGACCAGACCAAGACCAGACCAAGACCAGACCAGGACCAGACCAAGACCAAACCAGGACCAGACCAAGACCAGACCAGACCAGGACCAGACCAGGACCAGACCAAGGCCACACCAAGACCAGACCAAGACCAGACCAAGACCAGAACCAGACCAAGACCAGACCAGGACCAGACCAAGACCAGACCAGGACCAGACCAAGACCAGACCAAGACCAGACCAGGACCAGACCAAGACCAAGACCAGACCAGGACCAGGACCAGACCAAGACCAGACCAAGACCAGACCAAGACCGGGGTTTAATGCCATACTGTGGAACATTCTTGGCAAAGACTTGGAGACAAGCAGGTGATGGACGTCCCATCAGAAAAGTGACATAGATATCCATCAATGATGAACTTAGACCAGAGAGGACCAAGAGCATACACTTGAAATTTTAAGGACCTTATTATTTATTTATGTACTTATTTATTTAGTTTCTGATCATGTTATCTCTCATACTGTCTTCTCATTGAAAACACCTGCTTCATTCACCCGCTCCCCTCCAGAGCTCAAACTGTCCAAATGTCCACACTATTCCCTACTCAGGCACTATTTAGGGATCATGCCATCTTTAGTGGTGTCCAAAAGCCCAGTTAGTGAGAAATCAAAATTTTATTGATGATTTATGCATTTCTTGTGTGTATAAAATTCTATAATTCAATAAAAATATTCTATTGAGGAAATGAAAGTCCCTGTGTTTTGTAAATAAAGACGGTGCATCAGAACAGTTTGGCCTGATTAAAGCTTAAGTAAAACTGTCCATCTGTCAGTGCTGAACTTTCTCTTTATTTCTTCAGGTTAATCCTCTGAAGTAGATCACAAGTTTAAATACAACACTGGTCACTGAGCAGGATGCAGAGGAGAGGGTCAGAAGATACAGAGAGGATCTGATGGAGCCAGGAGAGGATTAGACAGGACAGAGCATGAAGAGGAGAAGGTCAGATGGAACAAAGCAAACAAACGAGAGGAGCTGAGGATGCAGAGGAGAGGGTAGAATGGAGTAGAGCAGTGGTGCCCAGACTACGGCCTCCACATTTGGTCCGGCCCCCTGAACAATACCAGAGAGCATTTTGATTTTTTTTTTTTTTTTCATATATGTGTGTTTGTATTTGATAATAAAGTTGGACTTTTGCAATAAAATGTTCCTTAGTTATGAACTATTTTCATTATTAACTATTAGTAACTATTTTATAAACGCATATAACGTGACATTCTGTTCCACCCTTCTGCGGTCTGTGCCCCTATCTGGCAACCCCCAGAAAAAAAAATCCTAAACCCGCCCCTCTCAAAGAGAACGGAATCATGGTGAAAAGGTAAGAGAAAAATTGACTCAGAGGGCATTTAAACTGAAGTGGACAAACGATTATTGATTGATGATTAGAACCCAGGGAGGGTTATTTTTTATTTCATTAATAGTGTTATTATTTATTTCCTGACTTTTGTTCTGTGAAGAATCCAGAAAGGGTTATTTGATTATGTGTGGCTTTCTGGAAAACAATTCATTTTTACGTTTAGGCTCCTGCAATCGTCACTTTTTCTGTTACAAACTCACCCCAGCCCCCCATCAGAGAAGCGAAACGTTATGTGGCCCTCACAGGAAAAAGTTTGGGGACCCCTGGAGTAGAGGGTATAGAGGAGGAGGTCAGATGGAGCAGAGAATGCAGAGAAGAGGGGCGGAGGAGCAGAGGATGCAGAGGAGAAGACAGATGGAGCAGGGAAGAGGGTCAGAGGAGCCAGGATGTAGAGGTGGAGGTCAGATGGAGCAGAGAGGAGGGTGAGATGGAGCTGAGGATGCAGAGGAGAGGCTCAGATGGAGGAGAGGGCCAGATGTCATTGTCTCACAGTGGACACCTTTACCATATGGACAGTATAACGCATCGTGCCATGTGACCTCAGCAGCCAATCAGATTAGTTGATTCCCGGCTCAAGCCACCTGCTGTTTGTAAGCCCTAAGCCTCCTCTTCTCCCCTCCTTCACTGTGGCTTGTTGTCAGCACACTTGTTAGATTTCCATACAACTTTGAAATGTTTTATATCTACTATCTTTTTGGAGTGACTTTTGGAAATATTACCAAAACATTGTAAAATATTTTTTGAACTTCCTGACCCACATAGTAAACCATAGCACCCAGGTAAGTCTTATGGACTTTCTGTTCCAGTCATTAAAATAGAACTAGAATGCTCTGCTATGAAATACTTAAGATAATTCAAGGTTTTGTTTAATTTTCTATTTATTTTCAACACTTTTATTCATGGTTAGACCTGGTTTAGACCCAGTTCAGTCCAGGTCCCTTGAGCTGGTTTTGCTCCATGGAAACAAGCACCTTCCAATAGAATAGTCACTTTTACATTTTTTGACCCAGTTTTACATATTTCACAACCATATTACTACAGAGCCTTCTTTTTCAATACTAATTAAATATTCAAATCTGTCAATAAAAACCTGTTATTCCATTTATGCAAGTGAGATGAGCAATGCTATACTGTGGAACATTACAGGCGAAGCAATAGCATTTCCCTAGAGACAAGCAGGTGGTGACCCTTCGTTAGAAAGGTCACGCAGTTCACCTTTTTGAAACATCCTATACATTAGAATGAGGCAGGTAATCATGTTTTAGCACAGTGTCCTCTTTAGCTTCTCTGCCATGTGTCTCCACAGATCAGACTTAAACCAATTACACACAGACTGAAGACGTAGAAGGAACGCACGACAAATGTGCAGAATAAAACTAAATACTTTTCATTTGAACTATTTATTCTACAGGAAATATCATGCCGACGGTAAAAGGCAAGAAGAAGAAACCAAAGAAGGAACAGAGTCTAGAGGATCCTCCAGCAGAAGGTTAGTCCTGGTTTAGTCCTGGTTTAGTCCTGGTTTAGTCCTGGTTTAGTCCTGGTTTAGTCCTGGTTTAGTCCTGGTTTCATCCTGGTTTCATCCTGGTTTAGTCCTGGTTTAGTCCTGCTTTAGTCCTGCTTTAGTCCTGGTTTAGTCCTGGTTTAGTCCTGATTTAGTCCTGGTTTAGTCACGCTTTAGTCCTGGTTTCATCCTGCTTTAGTCCTGCTTTAGTCCTGCTTTAGTCCTGGTTTCATCCTGCTTTAGTCCTGGTTTAGTCCTGCTTTAGTCCTGCTTTAGTCCTGCTTTAGTCCTGGTTTAGTCCTGGTTTCATCCTGGTTTAGTCCTGGTTTAG
The DNA here is from genome assembly GCA_019594935.1 of Periophthalmus modestus. Taxonomy (NCBI): domain Eukaryota; kingdom Metazoa; phylum Chordata; class Actinopteri; order Gobiiformes; family Gobiidae; genus Periophthalmus; species Periophthalmus modestus. The sequence goes on from JAIEZT010000009.1 coordinate 1,607,367, forward strand.
TCCTGGTTTCATCCTGCTTTAGTCCTGCTTTAGTCCTGCTTTAGTCCTGGTTTCATCCTGGTTTAGTCCTGCTTTAGTCCTGCTTTAGTCCTGCTTTAGTCCTGCTTTAGTCCTGCTTTAGTCCTGGTTTAGTCCTGGTTCAGACCTGGTTTACTTTTGGCTTAGTCTCGGTTTAACTCTGGCTTAGCTCTGGTTTAGACCTTTTTTGTCCTGATGTAGAACTAGTTTAGACATGATATAAACCTCGTGTAGACCTGGTTTAGACCTTGTTTAATCCAGGTTTAGTCCTGGTTTAAACGTGGTTCACTCTTGACACCCAGGTTTGACCTGAATAAGAACTGCTTTAGTTATTTTGACATTATTTAGACATTATTTAGTCCTGGTTGAGTGAGACATTATTTAGTCCTAGTTTAGTCATGGTTTAGACCTGGTTTGGTTCTGCAATCTGGTTTAATCCTGGTATCTGGTGTATTCTTAAGATCTCATTTAGTCCTTGTTTAGCCCTGGTCATGAAAACTGGTTTGAGTCTCTTTTAGTCATCCTTTAAAGTCCTGGTTTAGTCCCGGTTTTGACCTGGTGTAGACCTGGTTTCTCCTGGTTTAGACCTGGTGTAGTCATGGCTTAGTTCTGGTTTAGATCTGAACTTGAACGGGTTTTGTCTGGCTTGGACCTGGTTTTGACTTGACCTCTGTAATTAAACACCCAGCACATTGTCTGAACCACACAATAGTGAATAATCTTTTCATTTAAGTTTCATTTTATGCTTTATTATCTGTTTCTCATCAGTTGCTGTGGAGATGGAGGAAGCCAAGAATAGGAAGAACTCCGAGAGCACCGAGCGTTTGACCCCTGACCCCTGTGACCCTGCGCCACACAAGAAAAAGAAGAAGAAGAAGACGCCCACCATTGGTAAAATGTTAATGCTCTAGCAAGTTAAAAACATGCTAATAAACATGCTAATGAACAACATATAGGCCTATCTACGGTAGTTTTCTACTACTTCAGTGACAGTGGTATTTGAACTATTGTATATGTTTTGTAAATGTGCTGCTCTTAACAGTTTATTAGAACACTTGGAGGCATCCTCGGCCTTCTGCTGGCAAAAGTTGAACTTAAGAGGGGAGTTAAAAAGGTCATTTTTGTTAGAAAAGACCATCCTTGAGCAGGGATGGGAGTCTTAGGCATCATTTATCTCCTGTTTATTACTCCATCCTCAGACCTAAATCAAAACAGGTCAGTATGACAGTAACAGGTGCAAACAGGTGAAAGAGCCAGTGGTGGAAGGTTACAAAGTACAAGTAGTAAAGTACTGTGCTTAAGTTGATTTTTTAGGTTTCTGTGCTTCACTTAAGTCCTTTTTAAGTAGATACTTTTACTTTTACTTCACTGCATTTGAGATCTGTACTTTCTTCTCTACTGCATTTTTTATTGGACTGAAAAGTACTTTTCATAGGATTTGAGGAGTTATTTTTACCATGTTCGTGGAAACCTCTTGACTAAAGATTTTGAGTTCAAGCTTCGACTTTGAGCAAAACTAAATAAATGCACAACATTCATAAGAAAAATTAAGACAGTGTTACCGATTAAGACATTGTTACCGTCGACCAAAATATATATAATTTTTTAATCAATATCACTACATTTAACACTTTAACAACACTTGTTTGAAATACTTTTACTTTTTACTATTTAAGTACATATAAACAAGTACTTATGTAGATACTTTTAATTTTAGATTTTTTCTTGTGATATTTTTATTTTTACTTGAGTAACTTTTTACCTTAGTATCAATCACTTAAGTAGCAAAATGTAGTATTTCATCCAACACAGGAGAGAGCCCTCACTAAGGGCCTGAGCGAGTACACAAAACACGACTCACAGTTCACATGTGGTGCAGCTCAGTAGAACAAACAGACAAAAAATATAAAAAACAAAAGCTGTAAAGTTTCAGTGTATTTAACCCCTCACTTTAGATAAGGCAGTGTCCACCAGCGATCTGACCAGGACGGAAGAAGCTTGGATGAGCAGCCAAACGTCTTCACTCTAAAACTTCAGTCCAGTTACAGAATTAAATGTTTCTTTTGCTCTGAACTTGAACTGACGAATTAGCAGCATGGCATAACGTGTGAATGAAACCAAAACTAATGTATGTTTTATAAACGCTAAACATATTAAAGCACAGATGAAGACTCCACAAAGCTCATGATTTTTGACTAGTACTTCCCTCTCCCCAGACACTTCCTTCCAACATAGTGGATTATTATGTACAGAGTAGTGTTATCACTTTTCAAAAACACAGAATGTAAATTTCAACCCAACATAATAGTAGTTTCTTCAGTTTTCATGTGGGCGAGATTATTCTAAAACTTTTCAGGAAAGCTTCAGTTTTGTCCTGTTTAGTTTTCTTTTTCTTTTGTATTGATTTGTTTGTGGGTATCGATTCTTTGATAATCTTCATGCATGTTTTATTATAGTAAAGTGTATAAATGTTTTTCAGATGTGGAGACAGAGCCTGACGTTCCGAATGGGGAGATGAATGATCAGACTGAGGAGGAGCTGTCTGTCCCTGTGACCAAGAAAACTAAACGCAAGAGGTGCTCCCACGCTCACTCATTATAACATTCACTGACTAGAAACTCATTTGGTGCAATATCAAGACTTTTCTCCCCAAACACATCACAGACTCATCCACACCAAACAAAAGCCATCTCTTTAAATACGCTTTTCTTCTGTTTGTGTCTTTGGGTATGTTGAAAAGCCCTAAAAAAGTATTATTATTATTATTTAACACAGATGGAAGATTGACAAACCACCTTTAGTGTGACACCTTCCTCAATAAGGTCAAGGAATAAGGGATTTTTCTCGAACAATATATTTTCCACCACTGAGATAAAGGCTCAGACGACACTAGACCCAACACTTAAACCGATTCCAGCACATAGTCATATTGCATACATAGTCACATGTGTAAAATGCACTGTGCCCGGTTGTTTCCAGGAAGGCCCGTACCACAGACAGCTGCAGTACCGACCTTCTGCCAGAAGAGGACGATGTTGTGGACACTCGCTCGTCCCCTCTGCCTCTGCCCCCTGTCCTCTCCTCTGCTCAGGCTCACAGCCAGAGCTCCGGCCGGGTCTTTGTGGAGAGGCAGCGTGAGTCTGTTGTCAGTTTGTAGATTTGACGTGGTTTATGTTTAATATCCCATTTATTTTTAATTCAATTCAAGATTATTTATATGCCACATTTAAAACGACTCCAGCAGACCAAAGTGGTTCACATATAAAGTCAACAAACCCCCTCCCCAGCGTACAGATAACACAACAGATAGGAAAAGAACAATAAAACACCAACATATCCTGACTAGCTTGTATTAAACACCATTGTACATAATATTGTATTTTATTTATTAGGACAAAGTATAGTTACATTAAACATAAAAGCAGAGATGTTTGTAGCACACTGCAGTTTGTAAGTTTGTAGTAGTGTAAGTTTGAAAGCTTGCTCAGGGCTAATCAGCTGTGTGCTTTAGTGAGCACATAGCTGGTTGGACACCACGATGCCTTGGAACTGTTAATATTTGAGTTTTTAGAAAAGAAATATGGGAAAATTGATGTAAAATGTACTTCCAAGACAGGAGGAGCATCCATTTTCCTGTGTAGTCCTCAGGGGGAGGGGTGAAAGTGCATAACACATACAGTGCAAACAGTGCATTACTCCTTCAGCATCACAGTGTCACAAATAACCTCAGTACTCACACTTGACTACACTAATTTAACACAGACTTATATATAACAGCTACATTTGATTCAAACTCCTACAGTCATACAATTGAAGCAAACAAATGCAAGCGTCTCTGGTTTTGTAAAAAAAAAACAAAAGAAGTTGATTATCTATTATCTCTCCTTATGGAACACCCGTCCATTAGAACTACACCAGGGCAAGAACTTAAGAGTTTCAAATCATTGCTTAAAATCTTTAATAATCACAGGCTTTGGGATTTTTCCACTAACCTAAGTTTTGAGTTGTCTCCCTCTAGTGGACAATCTGAGTACTGGACATAAGGGGAGAAGCAGGAAGCTCTTTGACCTCCATCTCCTCCTCCATCTTAGCCTTGCTGCCTTAGTTATAGTTCATCTTGGTTTATCCACCAATGCTAAATTTAATTCATTGGTTGAGTATTTATTTTCACATATTCTGGACTCTGGAATAAATATAAGAATAAGAATGTTTTTGTCAGACCTATTTTTTCACTCAGTCACTAGGATCTAAAGCAGTAGAACTGACAGTACAGCTTGTATTATTTAAAAAAGTGCTATATAAATAAAGTTTATTATTATTATTATTATTATTATTAGGCCCGAGCCGGAGACAACGTCCCGGCGAGGGACTCATTAAAACCGCGTCCGAAACGGGGAAAATGGCAAAAATCAAGTGGTTAACACGCCCCGACATGCCAGTGAGTGGTGTCAAAAATTAGAACTCGCCAAGCTCTAATTGTCACCGAAGACCCCGAAAAAAAATAACGAAAGACGACTCGGTAGCGCCACCTCAAACTTTGATTTTCATGGGGCCTATGGGAGCCCGACTCGGAAAAAAGTCAACCGAAAAATCTGAAACTCGCATCGAAAAATAGAACATGTCGGGACATGACAAAAATGATATTATGGCCCCGCCCTAAAATGTACAGGAAGTCGGCCATATTGGATCAAACCGGGAATGACAAAAGCGCACACCCTCACATTCAGGACATCTCCTCGCACAGTTTTCATCACAAGCACTTCAAATTTGGCCACAACCCACTAAACCCATGGTGACATTAAAGATCATCAATTATATTTGAATATGACTTGGGTGTGGTCATGGTGAATTTTCTACAAAATTGCAAATTTTGGAATATTTCGAAAAAATATTTCTCTTTCACACATTTTTTTGTTGGGAAAACGCTAATACAGCGTTTATGCACATTTGTGAGCTGAACACAATGATATGCAAATCATGGCTTTATCTCACAAAGTGGCTCTCTAGCGCCCTCTTCAAATTTCATTTTCAAAAATTCGTAGAAGACAACCGATTTGTCGTGGACTTGTGAAAAAATTCACAGGGGCCTTATTTGTGATGGGGCAAAATGTGAGAAAGTCACATGACTGTAGCTGTTATGGTTTAGGAGAAAAAAAAAGGGGAAAAAATGAGTTTCCATTATTATTATTATATTATTATTATTATTATTCTTATTTTGGGTTGCCAAATTCAAGCCATTTTTGACCCCCTGAACGTAAAAAAAAAGTCCATTTTTATTGGACCCAAAATTCAAGGTTGGTGAAAAATTTATTATTTTAATGTGCAAAAAAATTCACATATCAAATTGACTCAATAGCGCCACCTCAAAAATCAAAATACATTACGGCAATGACAGACCTTTTTCATCGTAGACAAATGAAATTTGGTAGAAACATAGAAACATGTCATGACAAGTAAAAAAAATATATTATGACCCCACCCTAAACCCTACAGGAAGTCGGCCATTGTGGGCGGAAACACCATTTTTTTGAAATTTTAACTCTCACATTTGGATTTTTTACGCTGTGGATTTTAATTCAAGAAACTTGAAAATTGGTGAAAATGAACTAGACTCATGTGGGATTACAGTCTTCTACCTTGGATTTTTCTAAGTCATAATTTGTGGTGTGTGGCCAGCCTGCCAAAAAAAAAGCTATTTTTTCAAGTAATAAATGGTACGTAACTCAAAAACCTGCATTGTCCTATTTCCCGGCATTAATATACATTTTGTTCAAAATCTTGATCTGAGTGCATAGACATACAATTTACATAGGTTTAGAAATTACATTGCTCCACAGCGCCCCCTTGAACTTTTGAATGGGACCAAAAAAATTACTTTGTCTAAAACATTTGAAATTTGACAGGGACATGTGGCTTGACATACTGAACAAAAAAAGCCAATGAGAACATACCTCTATTTGTAACTATGTTAACGTGGTAACGTCATAAATGTGCCATTGAAATGAATGGGGTCAGAGTACTGGACTTTGTTATAGACTAAATAGATGCTCTGTACTAATCCAACTATGACCCAAAATTCAAGATTGGTGAACAAATGTGTAATTTGATGTGCAAAAAAAATTTATGTTTCAAAATGACTCAGTAGCGCCACCTCAAAGTTCAAAATACATTACGGCAATGAGAGACCTTTTTCATCGTAGACAAATGAAATTTGGTACAATCATAGAACATGTCAAGACAAGTAAAAAATTGTATTATGACCCCACACTAAACCCTACAGGAAGTCGGCCATTGTGGGCGGAACCCCATTTTTTTTTCAAATTTTAACTCTCACGTTTGGATTTTTTACGCCATGGATTTTAATTCAACAAACTTGCAAATTGGTCAAATTGAACTAGACCCATGTGGGATTAAAGACGAGACACTTGGATTTTTCTAAGTCATAAAATGTGGGCGTGGCCAGCCTGCAAGAAAAAAGCCATTTTTTGAAGTACTAAATCGTACGTAACTCAAACATGCAGTGTTCTATTTCCCGGCATTAATATACGATTTGTTCAAAATCTTGCTCTGAATGCATAGACATACAATTAAAAATTTTAAAACATTATATTGCTCCACACAGCCCCCTTGAAAATTTGAATGGGACAAAAAAATTTTACTTTTCAAAAACATTTGAAATTTGGCATGGACATCCCTATCCCCATACTGAACAAAAAAGTCAAAGAGAACATACCTCAATTTTCAACTGTGTTACCGTGGTAACGTCATAAATGTGTCATTGAAATGAATGGGGTTCAGAGTACTGGACTTTGTTGTCGACTAAATAGATGCTCTGCACTAATCCAACTATGACCCAAATGTCAAGGTTTGTGAAAAAAATTTGTGTTTTGATGTGGAAAAAAAATTAATATTTCAAAATGACTCAGTAGCGCCACCTCAAAGTTCAAAATACATTACGGCAATGAGAGACCTTTTTCATCGTAGACAAAATGAAATTTGGTAGAACCATAGAACATGTCAAGACAAGTAAAAAAATTATATTATGACCCCACCCTAAACCCTACAGGAAGTCGGCCATTGTGGGCGGAACCCCATTTTTTTGAATTTTAAACTCTCACGTTTGGATTTTTTTACGCTGTGGATTTTCATTCAACAAACTTGAAAATTTGACAAAATGAACTAGACCCATGTGTTATTAAAGGCGACTCACTTGGATTTTTCAACGTCATAAAATGTGGGTGTGGGCAACATGCAAAGAAAAACGGTGTTTTTTCAAGTATTAAATTGCACCTAACTCAAACATGCAGTGTCCTGTTAACCGGCATTAATATACATTTTGGTCACAATGTTTATCTGAATGTAATGATATACAGTTTACATAGATGAGACAATCCATTGCTCCACAGCGCCCCCTTGAAATTTTGAATAGGACCCAAAAATTTTACTTTGTCAAAAACATTTGAAATTTCATATGAACATCCCTATCTCCATACTGAACAAAAAAGCCAATGAGAACATACCTCTATTTGCAAGTGTGTTGCCATGGCAACGACCGATATTTCTCATTAAAATACATGGGTTTTGGTTAACTGGGATAAAAAAATGTACTTTGTCATTGACCATTGAAATTTGGTACACATATTCCACTCATCATACTGAACAAAAAAGCCAATGAAGACATACCTCTATTTCCAACCGTGCAGGCGTGAAAATGTCATAAATGTTCTCATTGGAATGAATGGAGTAGTATTACTCAGTCGCTGATTTTGGTGGGAGGGGCGATGTAAGCGGGAACGTGAGGCGCGAACTCCGCGGTGGGCGCGAACTCCGCGGTGGCGTGTGCCCCGCGGGTCGCAAGGGTGGCGAGGGCCTTTATCACTGCTTGCAGTTTTAATTATTAGGCCCGAGCCCGAGACAACGTCCCGGCGAGGGACTCATTAAAACCGCGTCCGAAACGGGAAAATGGCAAAATCAAGTGGTTAACACGCCCCGACATGCCAGTGAGTGGTGTCAAAATTAGAACTCGCCAAGCTCTAATTGTCACCAAAGACCCCGAAAAAAAATAACGAAAGACGACTCGATAGCGCCACCTCAAACTTTGATTTTCATTGGGCCTATGGGAGCTCGACTCGGAAAAAAGTCGACCTAAAATCTGAAACTCGCATCAAAAAATAGAACATGTCGGGACATGACAAAAATGATATTATGGCCCCGCCCTAAAATGTACAGGAAGTCGGCCATATTGGATCAAACCCGGTGATGACAAAAGCGCACACCCTCACATTCAGGACATCTCCTCGCACAGTTTTCATCACAAACACTTCAATTTGGGCCAAACCCACTAAACCCATGTGAGATTAAAGATCATCAATTATATTTGAATATGACTTTGGGTGTGGTCATGAGGAATTTTATACAAAATTGCAATTTTTGGAATATTTCGATAAAATATTTCTCGTTCACACATTTTTTTTTGTTGGAAAACGCTAATACAGCGTTTATGCACATTTGTGAGCTGAACACAATGATATGCAAATCATGGCACTATCTTACAAATTGACTCTCTAGCGCCCTCTTCAAATTTCATTTTCAAAATTCGTAGCAGACAAGTGATTTGTCGTGGACTTGTGAAAGAATTCACAGTGGCCTTATTTGTGATGGGGCACAATGTGAGAAAGTCACATCACTGTAGCTTTTGTGGTTTAGGAGAAAAAAAAAGGGGAAAAAATGAGTTCCATATTATTATTATTATTATTCTTATTATTTTGGTTGCCAAATTGAAGCCATTTTTGACCCCCTGAACGTTAACAAAAAGTCCATTTTATTGGACCCAAAATTCAAGGTTGGTGAAAAATTTATTATTTTAATGTGCAAAAAAAATTCACATATCAAATTGACTCAATAGCGCCACCTCAAAATCAAAATACATTACGGCAATGAGAGACCTTTTTCATCGTAGACAAATGAAATTTGGTAGAACCATAGAACATGTGAAGACAAGTAAAAAATTGTATTATGACCCCACCCTAAACCCTACAGGAAGTCCGCCATTGTGGGCGGAACCCCATTTTTTTGACATTTTAACTCTCACGTTTGGATTTTTTACGCAATGGATTTCTATTCTAGAAACTTGAAAATTGGTCAAAATGAACTACACCCATGTGGGATTAAAAGTTCACTGTCTTGGATTTTTTTTTTACGTCATTAAATGTGGGTGTGGCCAGCCTGCAAAGAAAAAAAGCATTTTTTGACGTTTTAAATTGCCAATAACTGAGACATGCAGCGTCCTATTTCCCGGCATTAATATACGTTTTGTTGAAAATCTTGATCTGAATGCAATGACATACAATTTACATAAGTCAGACATTACATTGCTCCACAGCGCCCCCTTGAACTTTTGAATGGGACTAAAAAAAATTACTTTGTCAAAAACATTTGAATTTGACATGGAAATCTGGCTTCACATACTGAACAAAAAAGCCAATGAGAACATACCTCTATTTGTAACTATGTTACCATGGTAACATCATAAATGTGTCATTGAAATGAATGGGGTTCAGAGTACTGGACTTTGTTTTAGACTAAATAGATGCTCTGCACTAATCCAACTATGACCCAAAATTCAAAGTTGGTGAAAAAATGTGTAATTTGATGTGCAAAAAAATTAATGTTTCAAAATGACTCCATAGCGCCACCTCCAAGTTCAAAATACATTACGGCAATGACAGACCTTTTCCATCGTAGACAAATGAAATTTGGTAGAACCATAGAACATGTCAAAACAAGTAAAAATTATATTATGACCCCACCCTAAACCCTACAGGAAGTCGGCCATTGTGGGTGGAAGCCCATTTTTTTGGAAAATTTTAACTCTCACATTTGAAATTTTTTACGCAATGGATTTTCATTCTAGAAACTTGGAAATTGGTCAAAATGAAATAAACCCATGTGGGATTTGAGGCCAATGTCTTGAATTTTTTTATGTTATAAAATGTGGGCGTGGTCAGCCTGCTAAGAAAAAAGCCCTTTTTTGAAATTTTAATTGCGCATAACACAAAAATGCAGGGTCCTATTTTCCGGCATTAATATACGTTTTGTTCAAAAAGTTAAACTGAATGCAACAACATACAATTTACATAAGTCAGACATTACATTGCTCCACAGCGCCCCCTTGAACTTTTGAATGAGACTGAAAAAAATTACTTTGTCATAAACATTTGAAATTTGACATGGACATCTGGCTTGATATACTGAACAAAAAAGCCAATAAGAACATACCTCTATCTACAACTATGTTTACCGTGGTAACATCATAAATGTGTCATTGAAATGAATGGGGTTCAGAGTACTGGACTTTGTTGTCGACTAAATAGATGCTCTGCACTAATCCAACTATGACCCAAAATTCAAGGTTGGTGAAAAATGTTGTATTTTGATGTGAAAAAAAAATTAATGTTTCAAAATGACTCCATAGCGCCACCCTCAATTTTCAAATACATTACGGCAATGAGAGACCTTTTTCATCGTAGACAAATGAAATTTGGTAGAACCATAGAACATGTCAAGACAAGTAAAAAATTATATTATGACCCCACCCTAAACCCTACAGGAAGTCGGCCATTGTGGGCGGAACAATTTTTTTTTTTGAAATTTTAACTCTCACGTTTGGATTTTTTTACGCCATGGATTTTCATTCAACAAACTTGCAAATTGGTCTAAATAAACTAGACCCATGTGGGATTAAAGGCGACTCACTTGGATTTTTCTAAGTCATAAAATGTGGGCGTGGCCAACATGCGAAGAAAAACTGCGTTTTTTTGAATTATTGAATTGCACCTAACTCAAACATGCAGTGTCCTGTTAACCGGCATTAATATACATTTTGGTCACAATGTTCATCTGAATGTAATGATATACAGTTTACATAGCTGAGACAATCCATTGCTCCACAGCGCCCCCTTGAAATTTTGAATTGAACCCAAAAATTTTACTTTTTCAAAAACATTTGAAATTTGGCATGGACATCCCTATTCCCATACTGAACAAAAACGCCAATGAGAACATACCTCTATTTGCAAGTGCGTTGCCACGGCAACGACCGACATTTCTCATTGAAATACATGGGTTTTGGTTAACTGGGATGAAAAAAAATCACTTTGTCATAGATCATCAAAATTTGGTACACTTATTTCCACTCATCATACTGAACAAAAAAAGCCAATGAAGACATACCTCTATTTCCAACCGTGTAGGCGTGAAAATGTCATAAATGCTCTCATTGGAATGAATGGAGTAGTATTACTCAGTCGCTGTTTTTGGTGGGAGGGGCGATGTAAGCGGGAACGAGAAGCGGGAACGAGAAGCGGGAACGAGAAGCGGGAACGAGAAGCGGGAACGAGAAGCGCGAACTCCGCGGTGGCGTGTACCCCGCGGTCGCAAGGGTGGCGAGGGCCTTTATCACTGCTTGCAGTTTTAATTATTATTATTATTTTCCTCACGACTTCAAATCCATTTTTCACCCCCTGAACGTTAACGAAAAGTCAATTTTATTGGACCCAAAATTCAAGATTGGTGAAAAATTAATTATTTTGATGGTCAAAAAAATTACACTTTCAAAATGACTCAATAGCGCCACCTCAAAAATCAAAATACATTACGGCAATGACAGACCTTTTTCATCGTAGACAAATGAAATTTGGTAGAACCATAGAACATGTCAAGACAAGTAAAAAATTATATTATGACTCCACCCTAAACCCTACAGGAAGTCGGCCATTGTGGGCGGAACCCCATTTTTCTGAAATTTTAACGTTCGTGTTTGGATTTTTTACGCCGTGGATTTACATTCAAGAAACTTGGAAATTGGTCAAAATAAACTAGACCCATGTGGGATTACAGCCAACTTATTTGGATTTTTCTAAGTCATAAAATGTGGGTGTGATCAGCTTGCAAAGAACAAAGCCATTTTTTGAAGTTTTAAATTGCGCGTAACTCAGACATGCAATGTCTTATTTCCCGGCATTAATATACGTTTTGTTCCAAATTTTGGTTTGAACGCACAGATATACAATTTACATAAGTCAGATTTTACATTGCTCCACAGCGCCCCCTTGAACTTTTGAATGGGACCAAAAAAATTACTTTGTCGTAAACATTGGAAATTTGGCATGGACATGTGGCTTGACATACTGAACAAAAAAGTCAATGAGAACATACCTCTATTTGTAATTATGTTACCGTGGTAACCGTGGAAATGGTCATAAATGTGTCATTGAAATGAATGGGGTTCAGAGTACTGGACTTTGTTGTCGACTAAATAGATGCTCTGCACTAATCCAACTATGACCCAAAATTCAAGGTTGGTGAAAAAATTGGTATTTCAATGTGAAAAAAAATTAATCTTGCAAAATGACTCAGTAGCGCCACCTCAAAGTTCAAAATACATTACGGCAATGACAGACCATTTTCATCTTAGACAAATGAAATTTAGTAGACTCATAGAACATGTCAAGACAAGTAAAAAATTATATTATGACCCCACCCTAAACCCTACAGGAAGTCGGCCATTGTGGGCGGAACCCCATTTTTTTGACATTTTAACTCTCACGTTTGGATTTTTTACGCAATGGATTTTCATTCAACAAACTTGCAAATTGGTCAAAATAAACTAGACCCATGTGGGATGAAAGGCGACTCACTTGGATTTTTCTAAGTCATAAAATGTGGGTGTGGCCAACATGCGAAGAAAAATGGCGTTTTTTCAAGTATTAAATTGTACGTAACTCAAACATGCAGCGTCTTGTTAACCGGCATTAATATACATTTTGGTCACAATGTTTATCTGAATGTAACGATATACAGTTTACATAGATGAGACAATCCATTGCTCCACAGCGCCCCCTGGAAATTTTGAATGGGACCCAAAAAATTTTACTTTGTCAAAAACGTTTGAAATTTGGCATGGACATCCCTATCTCCATACTGAACAAAAAAGCCAATGAGAACATACCTCTATTTGCAAGTGTGTTGCCATGGCAACGACCGACATTTCTCATTGAAATGCATGGGTTTTGGTTAACTGGGATAAAAAAATGTACTTTGTCATTGACCATTGAAATTTGGTACACATATTCCACTCATCATACTGAACAAAAAAGCCAATGAAGACATACCTCTATTTTCAACTGTGTAGGTGTGAAAATGTCATAAATGCTCTCATTGGAATAAATGGAGTAGTATTACTCAGTCGCTGTTTTTGGAGGAGGGGCGATGTAAGCGGGAACGAGAGGCGGGAACGAGAGGCGCGAACTCTGCGGTGGCGCGAACTCCGCGGTGGCGTGAACCCCGCGGTCGCAGGGTGGCGAGGGCCTTTATCACTGCTTGCAGTTATTAATTATTATTATTCTTATTATTTTGGTTGCCAAATTGAAGCCATTTTTGACCCCCTGAACGTTAACAAAAAGTCCATTTTATTGGACCCAAAATTCAAGGTTGGTGAAAAATTTATTATTTTAATGTGCAAAAAAATTCACATATCAAATTGACTCAATAGCGCCACCTCAAAAATCAAAATACATTACGGCAATGAGAGACCTTTTTCATCGTAGACAAATGAAATTTGGTAGAACCATAGAACATGTGAAGACAAGTAAAAAATTGTATTATGACCCCACCCTAAACCCTACAGGAAGTCCGCCATTGTGGGCGGAACCCCATTTTTTTGACATTTTTAACTCTCACGTTTGGATTTTTTTACGCAATGGATTTCTATTCTAGAAACTTGAAAATTGGTCAAAATGAACTACACCCATGTGGGATTAAAGTTCACTGTCTTGGATTTTTTTTTACGTCATTAAATGTGGGTGTGGCCAGCCTGCAAAGAAAAAAGCATTTTTTGACGTTTTAAATTGCCAATAACTGAGACATGCAGCGTCCTATTTCCCGGCATTAATATACGTTTTGTTGAAAATCTTGATCTGAATGCAATGACATACAATTTACATAAGTCAGACATTACATTGCTCCACAGCGCCCCCTTGAACTTTTGAATGGGTTTAAAAAAAATTACTTTGTCAAAAACATTTGAAATTTGACATGGAAATCTGGCTTCACATACTGAAACAAAAAGCCAATGAGAACATACCTCTATTTGTAACTATGTTACCATGGTAACATCATAAATGTGTCATTGAAATGAATGGGGTTCAGAGTACTGGACTTTGTTTTAGACTAAATAGATGCTCTGCACTAATCCAACTATGACCCAAAATTCAAAGTTGGTGAAAAATGTGTAATTTGATGTGCAAAAAAATTAATGTTTCAAAATGACTCCATAGCGCCACCTCCAAGTTCAAAATACATTACGGCAATGACAGACCTTTTCCATCGTAGACAAATGAAATTTGGTAGAACCATAGAACATGTCAAGACAAGTAAAAAATTATATTATGACCCCACCCTAAACCCTACAGGAAGTCGGCCATTGTGGGTGGAAGCCCCATTTTTTGGAAATTTTAACTCTCACATTTGAATTTTTTCCGCAATGGATTTTCATTCTAGAAACTTGGAAATTGGTCAAAATGAAATAGACCCATGTGGGATTTGAGGCCAATGTCTTGAATTTTTTTATGTTATAAAATGTGGGCGTGGTCAGCCTGCTAAGAAAAAAGCCCTTTTTTGAAATTTTAAATTGCACATAACACAAAAATGCAGGGTCCTATTTTCCGGCATTAATATACGTTTTGTTCAAAAGGTTAAACTGAATGCAACGACATACAATTTACATAAGTCAGACATTACATTGCTCCACAGCGCCCCTTTGAACTTTTGAATGAGACTGAAAAAAAATTACTTTGTCATAAACATTTGAAATTTGACATGGACATCTGGCTTGATATACTGAACAAAAAAGCCAATAAGAACATACCTCTATCTACAACTATGTTACCGTGGTAACATCATAAATGTGTCATTGAAATGAATGGGGTTCAGAGTACTGGACTTTGTTGTTGACTAAATAGATGCTCTGCACTAATCCAACTATGACCTAAAATTCAAGATTGGTGAAAAATGTTGTATTTTGATGTGGAAAAAAAAATTAATGTTTCAAAATGACTCCATAGCGCCACCCTCAAATTTCAAAATACATTACGGCAATGAGAGACCTTTTTCATCGTAGACAAATGAAATTTGGTAGAACCATAGAACATGTCAAGACAAGTAAAAAATTATTATATTATGACCCCACCCTAAACCCTACAGGAAGTCGGCCATTGTGGGCGGAACACAATTTCTTTGAAATTTTAACTCTCACGTTTGGATTTTTTACGCCATGGATTTTCATTCAACAAACTTGCAAATTGGTCTAAATAAACTAGACCCATGTGGGATGAAAGGCAACTCACTTGGATTTTTCTAAGTCATAAAATGTGGGCGTGGCCAACATGCGAAGAAAAACTGCGTTTTTTGAAGTATTGAATTGCACCTAACTCAAACATGCAGTGTCCTGTAACCGGCATTAATATACATTTTGGTCACATTGTTCATCTGAATGTCATGATATACAGTTTTACATAGATGAGACAATCCATTGCTCCACAGCGCCCCCTTGAAATTTTGAATTGAACCCAAAAAATTTTACTTTTTCAAAACATTTTGAAATTTGGCATGGACATCCCTATTCCCATACTGAACAAAAACGCCAATGAGAACATACCTCTATTTGCAAGTGCGTTGCCACGGCAACGACCGACATTTCTCATTGAAATACATGGGTTTTTGGTTAAATGGGATGAAAAAAAAATCACTTTGTCATAGATCATCAAAATTTGGTACACATATTCCACTGATCATAATGAACAAAAAAGTTAATGAAGACATACCTCTATTTCCAACCGTGTAGGCGTGAAAATGTCATAAATGCTCTCATTGGAATGAATGGAGTAGTATTACTCAGTCGCTGTTTTTGGTGGAGGGGCGATGTAAGTGGGAACGAGAAGCGGGAACGAGAAGCGGGAACGAGAAGCGGGAACGAGAAGCGGTGAACGAGAAGCGGGAACGAGAAGCGGGAACGAGAAGCGGGAACGAGAAGCGCGAACTCCGCGGTGGCGTGTACCCCGCGGTCGCAAGGGTGCGAGGGCCTTTATCACTGCTTGCAGTTTTAATTATTATTATTATTATTATTATTATTATTATTATTATTATTATTATTATTATTATTATCACTATTATTATTATTATTATTATCATTATATTATTATTATTATTATTATTATTATTATTATTATTATTATTATTATTATTATTATCATTATCTTATTATTATTATTATTATTATTATTATTATTATTATTATTATTATTATTATTATTATTATTATTATCATTTCATTATTATTATCATCATCATGCCCAAAAATGTTCTGAAGCCCAAACCTAGCTAACGTTGACCTAACCTAACTGTTGTTGTCTGCATGTGTGTCTCAGGGCGTTTCCAGTTGGAGCAGAGACACTCAGACCTGATGGAGGAGTACATGGACCCACGAGCCAACTGGAGCACCCGAGACGTAGCGATGAGAGTACACAGTGGATTCAGGTACAAACACTCCCCAAAACACAAAGCAACCAGAACAAGTTTTATTTCCACTGTGCTGTTTACCCAGGGCCTGGTGCAGGGAGGTGCCCTTTAAAAAATCTGTAATGGTGATACAAAATGAGAAAATGTGTGTTTTCATCTGCCCCCTATCCCTGTACGTGCCACCCTCTCTCCTCAGAGTTCTAGGCCTGTTTTCTCACGGGTTCCTGGCTGGCTTCACTGTCTGGAACATTATCGTGGTGTATGTTCTGGCCGGGGAGCAGATGACCACTCTGCCCAACCTACTGCAGCAGTACCACGCTCTGGCCTATCCCGCTCAGTCTCTGCTCTACCTGCTGCTGGCTGTGAGCACCGTCTCTGCCTTCGACCGGTAACACTATACAAAAGACTGTTGAATTCAGTTTGACTTATATAGTACATTTAACCAACTTCGGCTGCCCAAATTGCTTCTCATAAAAAATCTACAATACAAATGAATCTGCAAATAACACCAGACACAGGCAAAGAACGATAAAACACCAAGACATCCTGCCTAGCTAGTGTTTAAAGTATTAAGTTCTGCAGACACAGCTGACCTCAGGGCTCTGGGTGGAGTACAGGGCTGCAGTAACTCCCTCAAGTAAAGAGGACACATAGAGCACAGATATCGTTTTGAGAGTGTATTTATTTATCGTGCTGGCTCTCACACTTTTCATACCAAACACGACCAAAGAAAAGATTTGGCTTTCAGGGTACCATCAGATCTAAACCCGGTCTATAACAGCACTATTCCAGGTCTAATCTAGGGCTAAACCAGGTCCAAAAGTGGACTACATCATTTCCAGTGTAGTTGTACACAATAAATGATTCAAAGGAGGACAAAAAGTGACAAAAAGAGACTGAAGAGCTGTCCACTTGAAGAAGCTCACGTACCACAGTTTGAGCAACACTGGTTTATCGTAAAAAAAACCCACATCTGATCCATGAAAATAGACTCAGCGCAATACTGCTGTTAAAGTCACTACTTTACACTAAAATGAATAAATATTTAAAGATCAGGCAGTGGTCAGGGAGCTGCGGGTGGATGTCACTGAAAACATGTTAAATGACACAAATAAAATAAATACTTCAGGCTCCTGTGTTTAGAAAAAGAGATGTTGTATGTGTGTGTGTTTAAAGGCCAAAATAAACGTCGTATGTCCATATTAAGAGCTGAAGTCCCAAAACCGTTGAAGCTGGAGGTGCATTATGGTCAGTGTACTCTGAGGACAGGGTCATGTTTATACATCGTATGAGTGTATTTGTGATCTGTGCATTTTCATTTGTTTCCTTTTGTTTTTTTCCAGGGTGAATTTGGCCAAAGCGTCGATGGCTCTGAGGGGCTTCCTGACCCTGGACCCTGCAGCTCTGGCCTCTTTCTGTGAGTCACAAACACTTTCCAGCAGGCAACTGTGGGAATATGGGGCAATATTCATAAAGCTGGGGATGTTAATACATTGTCTGAAATGTTCCACAGCATGGCATTAAACATACAGGGAGTCCATAAAGTCATCCTGAAAACATTTTTTGAGTTCAAACTTCAGCTTTGAGAAAACAAAAACAAATACCCAAAATTTATAAAAAAAAATAAAATAAATAATAATAATAAAATAAAATAAAAAATAAATACATAAATAATTAAATAAAATCAAATCAAATCAAATCAATCAAATTAAATTAAATTAAATTAGATTTGTTACTGTGACCAAAATCTGTAATTTTATTTTATTTTTATTTATTATTATTATTATTTTTTATTTATTTATTTATTTTTATCAATATCACTACATTTAACACTTCAACAAATAAACACTTCATAAACACTTGTGTGAAATACTTTTACTCTTTACTCTTTAAGTACATTTACTTAAGATTTTTTCATGTGATACTTTTACTTTCACGTGATTAACTTTTTACCTCCGTTTCTGCACTTTTACTTCAATAACTAAACTGAGTACTTCATCTGACACTGTACTTTGGTCTGGTGCTGTCACCTCCTCTCCATGGGGTGAAATATGTTTAATGCTGTACTGTGGACCATTCCAAGCAAAGGAATAACATCTGCATGGAGACAGAACAGTTAGTTAGAGCACGTTTAATGTTGTATATCATAATATTAAAGGTTCATGGTTGGTTTTGTTTTTTCCAGTGTACTTTGTGGCTCTGATTTTGTCCCTGTCTCAAGCAAATGACGAGTGACCGCATCAACCTGTATCCCACGGCCAACACAACTCTGTGGTATGAACACGCTAAGGATTGTGATTTTTTTTTTTTTCCTTTTTTTGGTATATATATTCTGTCACTGATGAAAAAAGAGTCTAAGCGCTCTCATTGCGTCTCCATGTATAAGTAAAGTCCAAATAAAAGTTCATGTGATGTTCATGTCGCTCAGGCCTCCCGGTTCCGAGCAGCAGATCCTGAGGCCGTGGATCGTGGTGAACCTGGTGGTGGCGCTGTTGGTTGGTTTGGCATGGGCTGTAGTCTCCACCCAACCGGACATCGACTACACCGAAGGTACAGCACTGTGGGCACATAAACATATAAATAGTATAATGTGCAAATATCTACAGATAAGCACTGAGTATTTAAATGTTAAAGGGCTACAAACGTGAAAAACAGAACTACGGTAGTTAGTTTTAAACGTTTGCAGTGGTCCAAAGCTTTTCGTAACCTACCTTATGCATTCTGAGCATCCTAATTACTCACCGCGATTCAGGACTTTATTTTCAGTATTGAAATGTGTCCTTAGCTGTGGTGTTTCCTCTTCGTCAGTGCTTTTGTCCATTTTGCTGGACTATTTCAGGTGGTCTACTTTGTGAACAGTCACATTTCAAGCATAGTTCACTTTTCAAGGCACTCAAAAGCGCTTTACACCAAGAAACCACTCACCCTTTCACACATGTTAATACACCAATATAAACAGACACTGGGGGCGTGGTGGGTTAAGTGTCTTGCCCAAGGACAAAATGACAGCATTCGTCCAACTGAGCTACTTTTTTTTTTTTTTTTTACAACATTAGAATTTGCCTATGTGCACTTTTGAGCGCCTCTGCCGGTCAAGCGGACACTGACTTACACATTTGGCTCAGATACGTGTCCAAGAAAAAGTCAGGTATATGCCCTGTAAGTATAGGATGAGTCTAGTAAAGTTAGACTAAAGGATATTTTACTTAATTTAAATATAAACTTCTAAACCAGGCATGGCCAAACTGTA
Source organism: Periophthalmus modestus (assembly GCA_019594935.1). Taxonomy (NCBI): domain Eukaryota; kingdom Metazoa; phylum Chordata; class Actinopteri; order Gobiiformes; family Gobiidae; genus Periophthalmus; species Periophthalmus modestus. The sequence continues at coordinate 1,627,210 of JAIEZT010000009.1, forward strand.
GCCCAGGGTCCAAATGTGGCTCTCAGACTTATTTTTCTTGGTCCTCAAGCTTCCAGGTGAATTGGCCCATATTACCTTAAACAGTACTCTTTACTGTATATTCCTGAAAATCTACTTTAACAAGTGCATATCAAATATTCAATGTGTCCCACTAAGAATGAAAGCACAAATAAAGGTCTAGTAGTTCAGTCTAAGTTGTAATAATAACGCAGATTTGAAGTATTCACTGTACCGGTGACCAGTCTATGGCCCTCGATCGGCCCTCAGCTTTGTCTGTGTTTTTATATGTGGCCCTTAATGAGAAAAGTTTGGACACTCCTGGTCTAACCTAATCTCTTTGTTTTTCAGATTTTTTGTTGACGATGGAAGTGGAGGGATATCCTCGCGGAGCAGAGGACATCCCTGCGTAAAAGAATCTGCTTTAAAATGAAACTGTCCTTAAAATCAGGCAGCCCTCCTCACCCTGATCACGCTGTTTTCTGAATGTCTTTTTTGTAAATAAATACACCACTGACTGCAGTATATTAGGCTGTGGTTTGTTTTTTATGTAATTACAGCTGCTGGCCACACGTCAGCGCTGTTGTTGAAAGAGTGCTACTCATTCACCTTTGACAGTATGGGATGAAGTCGGGCTAAAATATGTTATCACTGAGATGACATGGTCTGACAGCTATTAAATTTTTTGTTTTTTTAGCTTCCTGCCACGTTATAACATTGTTCCCTCATCAAAAACATGCATGAAAAGGTTTTAAATGTCATCCATGCATGTTTGAGTAATTTAGCGCTCTCTCCCGAGCCCTATTCAAACCCTCCTTGTGGTTAGCTGTAAGATTTGTCCAATGCTCCACCCACAATCAATGTTTCTACACGACAATTTTCCATAAATATACAAAAACATGATAGAAAACACTACACTACAGCTTCACAATCCTGATTTGATGTGCAGTAGTTTTAATAATGATGTGAAAAGGAAAGTGACTTTTGTGACTTTCCTCAAAAGCGAAAATGAATATTATAAAACATATTAATATTGTTTTTGGCAAATTAGGATTTTGAAAAGAATAAAGGGTAACATGTTGATCTATGTGTCAGCAGTTAATGCCCCATAGAAGGAAAAACGCTCTATAATATCATTTTAGCCAATTTTACAGAGCCATGCCTACATATTTATGTATTTTTTAAATGGGATTACACAGGCAGGTGTCTGATGTCTGGAGAGGGGAGTTAAAGAAGCTATTTTTGTTAGGAAAGACGATCCTTCCTTAAACAGGAATGGAGGCCTTAGACATCATCTCTCACAGATCTATGAATCCATCCTCAGACCCAAAGCAAACAAAAGAAATAAACGAGAACAATAGGAGGGCCATTAAAGGCTGAATAGGGCCATTAAAGGCTGAATAGGGCCATTAAAGGCTGAATAGGGCCATTAAAGGCTGAATAGGGCCAATAAAGGAAAGTTTACAGTTCCAGTGTGGTTAGCGGCTAACCACACTGGAACTGTAAACTTTCAGGGTTGGGCAAACTTTGTGACACACAGACCACAGTGGGTTTTAAAATTTGACAGAGAGGCGGGGGCCAGGATATATATCTGTATATATTACAATAGAGATTTGGTCTGTAACATGTAGTAAAGCATGAATACGAAAGGCTCATTGTACAAATTGTTTTCCAGATGCATTCTTTGAAAAACTTGCCATTGGAGAAAGATTTGCTAGCTTTTGATAATTTGAATGCCAGCAAAAAAACTTGCCTTGGTACTTTGATCAGACTTTGGTGAAAAAATATTTTGTTGTCCACTCTATTAAACACTTGGCTCTCACTATCCACTTTTCTTTTCTTTGAAAAGATCATTTTAGCAGAAGGGCTGATAAGAGAATAAGACAGAAATAAACGGAAACAAGGTTGATATAGTTGAAGTGCGCGGGCCGGATTAATAAGCCCGGCGGACCGTGTGTTGCCCCCGGGCCGTAGTTTGTCCACCCCTCCACCTTCTCCATAGAGATGCTACTGCTTTGCTTGGAATGTTCCACAGTATGGCATTGAACCTAAACTCTATTTTGTGTTTATTCAGTTAATCCCGCAGCTGTTTTTGTTGCTCTAAAACATGTGAGCAAAGTTATAGCTGCTGCTTGTCTCCCTGGAGAGGCCTATATCATGTTTAATGCCATAGTGTGAAACATTTCAGGCAAAACTAGAATAACATTTACCTGGAGACAAGCAGGTGGCGGAAACTTTACTACAAAAGTCTCACAGCGCACGTTTAAGGGGTTGTTTTCTATTGTTGCATTCGCTTCTGTCCGCTTCAGATTCGCTCCTGTGCGCGCCGCGGACGGAACACATTTGCACACATCTCCTAAAAAAAAAAAAAAAAAAAAAAAAAAAAAAAAAAAAAAAGCAGATGATGACGCAGCAGGTCGGACTGAATGACGCAACGGGATCAAGGCTTGTAGTTTGTAGTAAACACGTGTGATGACGCAGCGCCGCCGGACTGAGCACGGAGCGCATCGGGACGCGTCATAGTAAACCGCACGCTGACGAAACGCACCGGGGCGCTCTGGGAGTAGAAGCATGTAAAGATGGCGGAGTTACAAATGCTGTTAGAAGAGGAGATCCCGGCGGGGCGCAGGGCTTTACTGGACAGTTTCACGAACCTGGAGCGCGTGGCGGAATACTGCGAGACCAACTATGTCCAGGTGAGCGCGCGGGAGGGGGTCCGTGGGGCAGAGGAGCGCGCGGAGGAGGAGAGAGGAGGAGGAGAGAGGAGGAGGAGAGAGGTCTGGAGGAGCGCTGGACACGGCACAACTGTACGTGCCGTTATGTGCAGCCGCGTAAAGGTTATAGAGAGTTAGGTTTATGATACTGGACAATAGATCTGCAGATTATTAAAAAAAAAACCTTTTGCAGGAACTTTATGTACGTGTGATTTTAGTAGAGACAGAACCATAAAACCACAGGATAAACTGATGGAACAAAGGACAAGAACAGTGACCTAAACCTGAGGAAACTGACAGAGAAAAAGACAGGCAGACAGTGTGTGAAAGAGAGAGATAGAGGAGGGAGACAGGGAGGAGGAATGAGAGAAAGAGAGAGGGGGGATGAGAGAAAGAGCGGTAGAGAGCTAAAGGCAGGAGAGAGAGGAGGAAGACACAGAGAGGGAGGAGTGAGAGAAAGAGCAGTAGAGAGATAAAGGCAAGAGAGAGGGAGAAGGAGGAGGAAGGAGAAAAGAGAGAGAAGGACAGAGAAAGAGAGAGAGAGGGAGTGAGAGAAAGAGAGAGGGGAAGAGGACAGAGAGAGAGGGGGGTGAGAAAGAGCGGTAGAGAGATAAAGGCAGGAGAGAGGGAGAAGGAAGGAGAGAAAAAAGAGAGAGAGGAGGAAGACAGAGAGGGGTGTAGTGAAAGAGCAGTAGAGAGATAAAGGCAGGGGATGAGAGAATGGAGAAGGAAGGAGAGATAAAGAGAGAGGGGAAGAGGACAGAGAGAGGGGGGGGGGGGAAGGGACAGAGAAAGAGCGGTAGAGAGATAAAGGCAGGAGAGAGGGAGAAGGAAGGAGAGAAAAAAGAGAGAGAGGAGGAAGACAGAGAGAGGGAGGAGTGAGAGAAAGAGCAGTAGAGAGATAAAGGCAAGAGAGAGGGAGAAGGAAGGAGAGAAAGACAAAGAGAAGAAGGACAGAGAAAGAGAGAGAGAGGGAGTGAGAGAAAGAAAGAGCAGTAGAGAGATAAAGGCAGGGGACAGGGAGAAGGAAGGAGATAAAGAGAGAGAGGAAGAGGACAGAGAGAGGGGGGGGGTGAGGAAAGAGAAGAGTAGAGAGATAAAGATAAAGGCGGGAGAGAGGGAGAAGGAAGGAGAGAAAAGAGAGAGAGAGGAGGAAGACAGAGAGAGGAGGAGGAATGAGAGAGAAAGAGCAGTAGAGAGATAAAGGCAGAAGAGAGAGAGAGGAGAAGGAAGGAGAGAAAGACAAAGAGGAGAGAGAGGACAGAGAAAGAGAGGAGAGGGAGTGAGAGAAAGAGCGGTAGAGAGATAAAGGCAGGGGACAGGGAGAAGGAAGGAGATAAAGAGAGAGAGGAAGAGGACAGAGAGAGGGGGGGGGGTGAGAAAGAGCGGTAGAGAGATAAAGGCAGGAGAGAGGGGGAAGGAAGGAGAGAGAGAGGAGAACAGAGACAGCGAGAAACCAAAGGAGGAGAGACTGTCTGTGTGAGAGAGAGACGCACACACACAGAGAGAGAGGGGGAGGGGTGACTGAAAGAGAAGAAAGAGAAGAGGTAGGAGAGGGAGAGAAAGGAGGAAGAGAGGAGAGAGAGAAAGAGAAAACCAAAGGAGAGGTGAGAGAGAGAGAGAGAGAAAGAGAGACTGTGTGTATGAGAGAAAGAGAGACTGTGTGTGTGAGAGAGAGAGAGAGAGGACTGTGTGTGAGAGAGACATGGACACAGAGAGAGGGGGGGGGGAGAAAGAGCAATGGAGAGATAAAGGTGGGAGAGAGGGAAAAGGAAGGAGAGAAAAAGAGAGAGAAACCAAAGGAGGAGGTGAGAGAGAGAAAGAGAGACTGTGTGTATGAGAGAAAGAGAGGAGGGGGGGGGGGAGAAAAGGGCAATATAAAGATAAAGGTGGGAGAGAGGGAGAAGGAAGGAGAGAAAAAGAGAGAAGAAGTGAATCTTGAATTAAAAACATGTCTCTGTTCATAAAGACAAACACGGTGAGAGTCGTCTGCAGAGATTCTCACATATGTAACACTGAGAGAGGTATTTTCAGATCTGGCTTTGATACAACTGCGAGCTGTGGAGGAGTGAAATGATGGAGAGAGAGAGACGGGGGAAAAGGAAGGAGAGAGAGAGGGAGGAGGAGTAGAGAAAGATAGACAGTGTGTGTATGTAAGAGAGAGGGAAAGGGAGAAAAGCAGGAGAGAGAGAGGGAAGGAGGAGGAGAGAAAGAGAGACTGTGTGTGTGTGTGTGTGTGTGTGTGTGTGTGTGTGTGTGTGTGTGTACGTGTGTGTGTGTGTGTGTGTGTGTGTGTGTGTGTGTGTGTGTGTGTGAGAGAGAGAGAGAGAGAGAGAGAGAGAGAGAGGGGGGGGGGGGGAGAGAGAAGTAGAAAGAGAGAGACAGACACCCAGATAGAGAGGGAGAGGAGAGAGAGGAGACAGAAGAGAGAGGGAGAGAGAGGAAAGAAGAAAGGGAGAGAGAGGAGAGAGAAGAGAGAGAGGGCAAGAGAGAGGTGAGGGAGAGGGAGAGAGAGAGAGGAGAGAGAAGAGAGAGGGAGAAGCAGAGAGAGAGGGAGAGAGAGGAGAGAGAAGAGAGAGGGAGAGAGAGAAGAGAGAGGGCGAGGCAGAGGAGATAGAAGAGAGAGGGAGAAAGAGGAGAGAGAAGAGAGAGGGAGAGAGAGAGGAGAGAGAAGAGAGAAGGAGAGACCAGAGGAGATGGAGTGGGCGGCTTGGCTCTGCACCTGTTCGCAAACTCAGATATTTTTATTTGTGCTGCAAAGAAATGAATCTGCAGGAATCCTCAGACATGTTTTTGATTTGAAACCATACCATCCCTCCATTTTGTCCCCACTCATCTGAGGCGGGGTCATGGGAGCTGGAGTCTACACACGGATGCCTAGACTTCCACCTCCCCAGACACTTCCTCCGGCTCCTCTTAATGTGGAGGAGCAGCAGCTCTAACGCAGGCTCCTTCAGAGAGACTGTGTGAGGCAGTTCAGTCATGTTTTAGCCCTGGTTTCATCAGAGTTTAGTTCCTTCTAAACACTTGAAATATGAACTGAAACTAATACAAGAATCCCATGTATTTCAGAACATGTTTGTAGAGGAGATAAGACCAAATAAATAGGTCAAATGAATTCTCTTTAATCCCAGCATTACATGAACATAATAGTATTATCTTGTTAGTGCTCCTCTAACTCTCTCCTCTGCCTCCTCTGCTCCATCTGACCCTCTCCATCCTCTGCTCTGTTTAACTGTATAAATCGGTTGTAAGCTGTTGTAGCCTTATGTTTTTGCTCATGTTAGAAAATATGGGGCAGGAGAAGTAGAGCGTGTCTTTAGCCTAATTCGATTTACTATATTAAACTGAAGTGGGCCTGGCACAGATATATAGTAGCACATGTGGTCATCTGTTTAGTTCTGGTTTAGACCTTGTTGAATCCTGGTTTAGTCCTGGTTAAGTCCTGGTTAAGTCCAGGTTTAGCCCTGATTTAATCCAGGTTTAGCCCTGATTTAGTCCTGATTTAGTCCTGGTTTAGTCCTGGTTTAGACCTGGTTTAGTTCTGATTTAGTCCTGATTTAGTCCTGGTTTAGTCCAGGTTTAGCCCTGATTTAGTCCTGGTTTAGTCCAGGTTTAGCCCTGATTTAGTCCTGATTTAGTCCTGGTTTAGTCCTGGTTTAGTCCTGGTTTAGTCCTGATTTAGTCCTGGTTTAGTCCTGGTTTAGTCCTGGTTTAGTCCTGGTTTAGTCCAGGTTTAGCCCTGATTTAGACCTGATTTAGTCCTGGTTTAGTCCAGATTTAGCCCTGGTTTAGTCCTGGTTTAGCCCTGATTTAGTCTTGGTTTCCTGATTTAGTCCTGGTTTAGTCCTGGTTTAGTCCTGGTTTAGCCCTGGTTTAGTCCTGGGTAGTTAGGTTTAGGTTTAGCCCTGATTTAGTCCTGGTTTAGTCCAGGTTTAGCCCTGATTTAGTCCTGTTTTAGTCCTGGTTTAGTCCTGGTTTAGTCCAGATTTAGCCCTGATTTAGTCCTGGTTTAGCCCTGGTTTAGCCCTGGTTTAGTCGTGGTTTAGTCCTGGTTTAGTCCTGGTTTAGCCCTGGTTTAGTCCTGGTTTAGTCCTGGTCCTGGTTTAGCCCTGGTTTAGTCGTGGTTTAGTCCTGGTTTAGCCCTGGTTTAGTCTGGTTTAGCCCTGGTTTAGCCCTGATTTAGTCCAGGTTTAGCCCTGGTTTAGTCCCGGTTTAGCCCTGATTTAGTCCTGGTTTAGTCCTATAGATTTGGTCCTAGATTCATGTGTTGTTCAGGTCCGGTTTAATCCTGATTTTAGTCCTGGCTTAGACCTGTTTTTTTCTGAATTTATAAGGTTTAACACTAATTTAGTCCTGGTTAAATCCTGTTTTAGTCCTGGTTACGTCTTTGTTCAACCCTTACTACTGGTTTTGGTAAATTTATAGTTTAAGAATGGGAAGAAATCAGGGAACAAATTTATCTGCGGTGTCAGTTAAAAGTTTAATTATGTATGTTCTGATCTATGTTCTAATGTTCTTTCCTCATCACAAACAGACCTGGAGTTGTTTCATTCACACACGTTTAACAGTTCGTTAAAGGAGCTGCTAACCTGAAAACTACCACTTCATGACATCACAAGGTGGAACAGAGCATTTTGAGCTTTGGAGATGGAGACAGACTAATAATAATGGATTTCTCAAACACATATGAATGAAATAAAACACTACTCCAGGCATGTTTCTGGAGGAGGGGGTAATAACATTATAATAGGGTTTAAAGATCACAGCAGTGCACTAAGATGCCACATGCAAATATATGTGCATAGTATTATCATATGATTGTTGCCGTGGTGATGTAGTGTAGTGTGAAATGTCTGAATGATGTGACCTAGATTCTGCCCCTCCCGTCTCTCTGCTCCGTCAGCAGCACATGTGGACAAACCCAGCGCACCACGTGGTTTTACTCCAGGCACATGTGCGAGAACGACAGGATCTGAGAGAGGGAGAGGAGGGAGACGAGGGAAGAGACAGAGAGAGGGAGAGGAGGGAGAGATGGGAGAGAGAGGAGAGAAGAGGAAGAAAGAGACAGAGAGAGGGAAGACACAGAGAGAGACAGAGACGGAGAGGAGGGAGAGGAGGGAAGAGACAGAGAGAGGGAGAGGAGGAAGAGATGGGAGAGAGAGAGAAGAGGGAAGAGACAGAGAGAGACAGAGACGGAGAGGAGGGAGAGGAGGGGAAGAGATAGAGAGAGAGAGAGGAGGAAGAGATGGGAGAGAGAGAGAGAAGAGGGGAAGAGACAGAGAGAGACAGAGACGGAGAGGAGGGAAGAAACAGAGAACAGAGAGAGGGAGAGGAGGAAGAGATGGGAGAGAGGGAGACGAGGGAAGAGACAGAGAGAGGGAGAGGAGGAAGAGATGGGAGAGGAGGGAGACGAGGGAAGAGACAGAGAGAGGGAGAGGAGGAAGAGATGGGAGAGAGGGAGAAGAGGGAAGAGACAGAGAGAGACAGAGACGGAGAGGAGGGCGAGGAGGGAAGAGACAGAGAGGGAGAGAGCGAGAAGAGGGAAGAGACAGAGAGAGGGAGAAGAGGGAAGAAACAGAGAGAGGGAAGAGAGAGAGAGACAGAAAGAGAAAGAGACGGAGAGCAGGGAGACGAGGGAAGAGACAGAGAGAGGGAGAGAGGGAGAAGAGGGAAGAGACAGAGAGAGGGAGAGAGGGAGAAGAGGGAAGAGACAAAGAGAGGGAGAGAGGGAGAAGAGGGAAGAGACAAAGAGAGGGAGAGAGGGAGAAGAGGGAAGAGACAGAGAGAGGGAGAGAGGGAGAAGAGGGAAGAGACAGAGAGAAGGAAGAGACAGAAAGAGGGAGAGGAGGGAGAGAGCGAGAGGGAAGAGACAGAGAGAGGGAGAGAGGACGATGAGGGAGAAGATGGAAGAGACAGAGAGAGGGAGAGAGAGAGAGGAGGAAGATGAGGGAAGAGACAGAGAGAGACAGAGAGAGGGAGAAGAGGGAGACGAGGGAGAAGACGGAAAAGAAAGAGAGAAGGAGAGGAGGGAGAAGAGGGAAGAGACAGAGAGAGGGAGAGGAGGAAGAGATGGGAGAGACGGAGAAGAGGGAAGAGACAGAGAGAGGGAGATGAGGAAGAGATGGGAGAGAGGGAGAAGAGGGAAGAGACAGAGAGAGGGAGAGGAGGGAGAGATAGTGAGAGGGAAGAGACAGAGAGACAGAGAGAGGAAGAGGAGGGAGTGAGAGAGAGGAGAGAGGGAGAGATAGAAAGAGAGGGACAGAGGGAAGAGACAGAGAGAGGGAGAAAGAGAAAGCGCCGGTGTGTAACATCTGTCAGAATGAGATGAGAGATAGAGAAGAGGAGGTAAAGTGCATGTGCATGTTCTGGGTTTATGGGGGATAACTGGAGTGCCCAGATGAAACCCAACATGGGGAGAACATGCAAACTCCACACAGAAAGCTCAGGGAGGCCCAGGAATCAAACCCACAACCTTCTTGCTGTGGGGTGTAAATGCCAGTCTCAGCCACCTTGCCTCCATTATCATCCTATGGTTTTAAAAATACCATTTGTATTGTGTTTCTGACATTATTGGAAGTTGCAGTAACAACTCTCGTGTCCTGTTTGCAACAGTAAACAGATTAACAAACCCTCCAGCTCCGCTGCCATTAGAACTGATTTCCATATCCAAGTGCAATGAGTTTGCAGTATTCTTTAATGACAAGGTTCAGGCCATTAAAAATGCCATCAATCCCACAAAGCAAATAACATCCCTGCAGCCACCTAGACACTTAGAGCTGACTCACTTTGCACCTGTAACTGACAAAACTGTTCAAGAGATCGTCACCAGTCTGAGTTCATCTACATGCTGCCTCGATGTGTTACCCACTAAATTTCTAAAGTCTGTGCTCAACAGTTTGCTGTCACCAGTCGCTTGCATAGTTAATATGTCACTTCAATCTGGAACATTCCCAAGAGCTTTGAAAACTGCAGTTATCAAGCCTCTCCTAAAGAAGAGCAGTCTTGATGCCACAATATTGAACAATTACCGACCAATCTCTAATCTGCCGTTTTTAGGCAAAGTCCTTGAAAAAGTTGTTTACCAACAGCTTATTAACTTCCTCCAAATTAACAACTCTTTCGATACTTTCCAGTCGGGTTTTAGACCCCACCACAGCACTGAGACTGCTCTTATCAAGGTGACAAATGACATCCGCCTGAACACTGATGCAGGCAAAGTCTCAGTCTTGATCCTGTTAGATCTGAGTGCTGCTTTTGACACTGTGGATCATGGGATCCTCTTACAGAGACTAGAGGACTGGGTGGGCATCTCTGGTACAGCACTAAACTGGTTCAAGTCCTATCTAGAAAACAGGGAGTTCTTTGTTGAAATTGGAAAATGTGTCTCAGATAAAATGTCCCTGAGCTGTGGGGTGCCCCAGGGGTCAATTTTGGGACCCCTGCTGTTCAATCTGTACATGCTGCCGCTAGGTCAGTTAATACGCAGCAACAATGTGTCTTACCACAACTATGCAGATGACACTCAGATCTATGTCACACTGGCAGCAGGTGAATATGGACCAGTGGATTCACTCTGCCACTGCATCCAACAGATCAGTGAGTGGATGCAAAACAACTTTCTTCAGCTAAACTCAGACAAGACTGAAGTCATAGTCTTCGGCCCACAGAAACATAGAGAAAGTGTCAGCAGTCACCTCCAGTCTCTTTCTCTAAAACCTTTCAAATCGGGCTAGAAATTTAGGGGTAATAATAATGGATTCAGACTTGAACTTTAACAGCCACATCAAATCAATAACATCTGCAGCTTTTTACCATCTAAAAAACATTGCAAAAATCAAAGGTATACTGTCAAAACCAGACTTAGAGAGACTTATCCATGCATTTGTCTCCAGTAGGTTAGACTACTGTAACGGCCTGCTCACTGGCCTCTCCAAACGGGCCTTAAGACAGCTGCAGTACATCCAGAACGCTGCTGCTCGGGTCCTGACCAGAACCAGGAAGTACGAGCACATAAGTCCTGTGCTCAGGTCTCTGCACTGGCTTCCTGTAGCTCAAAGAATAGACTTTAAAGCAGCTCTGCTTGTGTACAAGTCTATTCATGGCTTAGGTCCAAAGTACATCTCTGACATGTTAGTGCCATATGAACCATCTCGCACTCTGAGGACTTCAGGGACCAGCCTCCTGCTGGTGCCCAGAGTCAGGACTAAACATGGGGAATCAGCGTTTCAGTTTTATGCAGCTAAAACCTGGAACAGTCTTCCTGAAGATGTGAGACAGGCCTCGACTTTGACAATGTTTAAATCCAGGCTCAAAACGGTTCTGTTTATCTGTGCATATGACTGAGAGGGTCTTATTTATTTTTTATTCTGCACTCTTTGTTTTAATGTTTTAATGTCAATTTTATGATGATTATTTGTGTTGTGTGATTTTAATGTTTTTCTTATTCTGTAAAGCACTTTGAATTACCTTGTGTACGAATTGTGCTATACAAATAAACTTGCCTTGCCTTGCCTTGCCTATGCAGTCTGCAGATAAAGAGCACGCCCTGGAGGAGACAAAGTGCTACACCACGCAGTCTTTGGCCAGTGTGGCGTACCTCATCAACACTTTGGCCAATAATGTTCTGCAGATGCTCGACATCCAGGCCTCACAGCTGCGCCGCATGGAGAGCTCCGTCAACCACATCTCACAGGTGACTGCGAGGAGAACCTCTTCTAAAGGTTCTGGTCATTCTGGTCTGAAATATGATTCATGTAAACGTCATAATACCAATCATACACTGGTCTGATAAAGCACTTTTCCAGACGCTTAAAGTCACGTTTTGTACATTATTCATTCACTCCATCAGCCTCTCTGACCATAACCAACACTCACACCCCATTCATATTAGGTAAGTGTCTTACCCAAGGACACAACAAATTTTTACCACTAGCACCCCATTGTGGCACCTCCAGCAGTCTCCCATCCTGTACTAAAAAGGCCCAGACCTGCTTAGCCTCTGACATCTGACGAGATCAGGCTTTGACGAGGAGGTTTGGCCATTGCAGATGGAGGCAGAGGGCTACAACTCTGAGATTCACTGGTTTCGGAAGAAATATCTAGTCGTATGTTGAACTCGTATGTTTTTCACTTTTGTTTATTTATACTGACAGAGACTATACTGAACTTGTAATGTGCTTTACAGGCTTGTCAAAGCCTCTCAAAGCACTACACTGTAGTCATTATTCACACCACACTTGGTGGTGGTGAGGTACTACTGTAGCCACAGCTGCCCTGTGGCAGACTGATGAAAGTGAGCCTGCCACCATCGGCCCCTCCAAAGATGTTATAGCTGTGCCTGAATGATCCACAGAATGTCATTAAACTTATCAGTTGCATTTATTTAATTACAGGTGTTTTTATTGGTCAAAAAGACCTTAGAAAATCATGCATTCTTACTGCGGAGAATTCCAGGCTAAACAGTAACATCTTCATGGAGACAAGCACCTCAGTCAGTTGCCCATAGAGTAGTGCTGTCACCATACTAAAAATTAAAAATGCAAATTGGATACAGAGGAATTTACTCTATAGTCAATACCGAATACAGTACCACAGTGAAGATAAAAGGTGCTCATGCTTCTTAGTAACAGAATGTAATTTTTTTTAACAACAATAGTACTAGTTTCTTTATCTTAGCATGAGGTCTTATATATGTTATGATGAAGCTCAGAATCATACTAAAACTCCTCAGGAAAGCTTGTTTTAGTATCGAGACCTGCTCATATGAGTATCTAGATTCTGATTAGTATCTGATTTTCGATTCTTTTGATAACCCTACCATAGAGTTTACATGTACGCCTTCTATCTGAACTGATCTTTAAATATGTGCGTGTAATCTATTGTACGAGTTCAGATTGAGTCTCCCACAGTGGACATAATGGACTTATATTAAGAGCACTGTGAGATTTTGATCAGACATGATGAGATTACACTGCATAATCAGACTGGCCCTCGCAGCTGTTCTGTGGGCGAGATTCACACAGATCACTGCCAATCACAGACGCACGAAGATGGAGACTGTCAGGAGCAAAGAACTTGAAAGAAATAAGCTACTACATCATAGTGTTTTGATGATACTAAGGAAGAGACTCAATACTCAATACCGAATCCGATACCATGATGATGATAAAAAAAAACACTCTTTCTTTAGACAATAGAATGTAATTTTCAACATTAAATGGTAGTACTTTCGTTTATATTCCCATGTGGCCTCATATCTGTGTAATCCCTCAGTGTCCAGTAGGTTCATAGTGGTCCATGTGTCGTACATGTTCTGATACAGCTCAAGATCATCCTAAAGATACTCAGGAATGTGACTTTTTTAGTATCAAAACCTGCTCAAATGAGTATATAGTTTTGATATAGTTTTTGTATTGATTAGTATCTGATTTTTGATACTTTTGACGACCCTGCTGCATCATTTCATGGTGGAGCAGTAGGGAATATCATGGTTGTGGCTAAACCTGTACTATGTCACTTTTCTGCTTGAGAGGCCACCTGGAATGTTCCACAGTGTGATAGTGAACTGTGTCCAGACGTGACTGCCAGCCATGTTACAGGTCAGATCTGTGGAGAGGTGGACCTGTAAAAACTGATATGCTAAATGCCATACTTCGGGACATGGAAATGAAATTGAAACAAGCAGGTGATGGAACGGCCATTAGAAAAGTTACGTAGCGCACCTTAAAGGTATTACGCAAGGAATCATGTTATAATTGTCCCTCATTCATATAAAAAAAAGTACGACTAAAACAGCGAGACTTACTTAAAGAGGGGGTGTTATGCAAAATCTCTGAAAATTTCTACCATGTTATACCATCGTTCCCTCGTCAAAACCATGCATAAAGAGGATTTAGATGTCCTCCATGCATGTTTGAGTAATCTAGAGATCTCTCCCGAGCCCTATTCAAACCCTCCTCATGGTTAGCTGTAAGATGTGTGGGGAGAGCAAAGGGAGGGGAGTCTCAAAAATGAAAGTAAAAACTGTTAATACATCGTTTTTTGGCAAATTAACACAGTGGTAACACGGTGATCTACAAATATGTTACATGTTAGCAGATAATATCCCATAAAACAAAAAAAAAAAACACTTTAATTCTAAATATGCATCAATTAGTTTCTTCATTCACACAAATTTCACACAACTCCAAGAGGGTAAAAGAGAAGAGAAACAATTATAGCACGGTTAAAAGCTCGATTTTGGACTTCCGGTTTGGCTAATGGCGGAGTAGGTACAACACCGGGAGAACTCTGCTGAAATCCTTAAAATACTAGTCAAAAATCCTGCTAAAACACAGTGTGGCTACATCCAGAATATCTCTTAAGATGGGTAAGACAACAAAGAAGCCTATTTCAGTCCAAGAAGAGCCGGTGGAGTTAGAAATACCTCATACTAGCGACAACCAAGACATCGCATGTACCGACAGTGCCGCTAGCAATCAAGGCGCTATGCTAACACGAGCCGACATGGAAGCGATGCTGCTACAGCTGGAAGAACGAATAATTTCAACTTTGTCAGCCAAACTCTCAGCAGATCGTGCGTTGATTGACAGTCACGACCAGGCAATACAACAAATTGAGACATCACTAAACGACATGGAAAGCCGTGTATTGGCGCTGGAGTCCACCTGTGCCCTCTTAAAAAAAGATAACGAAGCACTAAAGCTTAAAACAGATGACCTCGAAAATCGTTCACGGCGTAATAACATCCGTGTTACCGGCTTACCTGAAAGAGCTGAAGGCCCACGTCCGTCTGCTTTTCTCGCTGAATGTCTGAAGGAGGTTTTCGGTCCGGACGCGTTCCCCTCCCCGCTGGAAGTTGACCGGGCGCACCGTGTCACTGTCCGCACACGGAACCGGGATGCTCCGCGCCCGCTTATTGCCAGGATTCACCACTACCGGAATAAAGAACTCATTCTGAAGCTCGCTCGGGGAAAAAAAAGGACGACTCCTCTACCGCGGTACAGAAATCCACGTTTTTCCAGATTACAGCCCAGAGGTCTCCCCAGAGAGCGGCGTTCTCCGAGGTCAAGTCCCAGCTGAGATCCGCTGGATTCCCGTACAGGAGGATGTTTTTTCCGGCGAAGCTTCAGGTCACAGACAAGAATGGACAGAATATATAACTTTCTCCACTCCAGATGATGTGCGCTCCTTCCTCGCCAACGCGCTGAAGGACTGATGGCCCACTACTGTCGCTGTCTTGGCTGCGGTCAGGTGAGCTCAGACCGGGCCGCTCCTCGGCGCGCATTTCCCCGCTCTCTCCTCCCTCCCTGATGTGCGGCTCTCGGTTCGTCTCGCCAGTGTATCACCACTGCCCGGTATGCATACTGTATTTGGACTGATAGTTCTGCCCTAGACTTTAAAACTCTTATTTTAGGATTTTTATTTTACGGAAACAAAAGAGTGATTCCACAAATTTGTTATATACGTAGGCTGTATTCTCTACAATGGACAAATCTGTCCAAGTTTGTTTTAGCTTTGGCCAGCGTTGTATTTTTATTATCATGTCCTACAGTTACTTTTCCTCTCCTTTTTTCTTTTACTTTAAACCATACAGTACAGTATGGCATTGTTTCTGTATTACATAAGGAGATGGGCTACGTGTGTTTCACATTACTCAATAGTCTGTAATGTGACATTCATTTATGTTATCAGAGTTCAAGAAGTTTAGTGTGTAGTGAGTTTTTTCTTTGTCACTCACTAAAGGACTGAGTTTGCATATTTACTATGTTGGTATCTAATATTATAGTAGTATTGCAGTTTTTATGTCTTGCTTTTTATTATTTTATTTTTATTATTTAAATGTTTCCCTTACACTTTTTCATTCCAACCTCCTTGTGTGTGTCCACACAGACTTGCTACAATTTACAAAGTTTCCAGGCTCATTTTGAGATTATCACAATACTTTTCTTATTATGGCAAGTATAACCAAACATGAAAAAAAATCATAGCATTACGTTTGTCTCTTTAAATGTGAAAGGTGTTAATAATGTGGTTAAAAGACAGAAAATAGATACTTATCTTAGACAATTGGGAGTGGGTGTGGCCTTCCTCCAGGAAACACACTTGGGGCAGGGCCAGTCCAAATTACTTAAGAAGAATTGGGTTGGCCATGTTTTTCATTCAAATTTCAGTGCTAAGGCTAGGGGCACTGCGATCCTAGTGCATAAGGACATACCATTTCAGTTAGAGGAAGTCATCTCGGACCCAGCAGGACGCTATGTAATAGTTAGGGGTCATATGTTCTTACCCCTGTTATTCTACTGTCTATATATGCCCCAAACTGGGACGATGGTGGGTTTTTTTTCACTAAGCTCTTTGCTTCTTTGCCCAGCCAAGACAATTACAATATTATAATAGGAGGTGACTTTAACTGTGTTCTCGACCCAACCTTGACAGATCCTCCAATAAGCCACAATCACTGTGCAAGCCTGCCAAAGTTATTAATAATTTCAAAAAACGTGCTGGTTTATCTGATATTTGGAGGTTCCACAACCCTAAAAAGAAAGCTTTCTCCTTTTTCTCCAATGTCCACCACACTTACACTCGTATAGATTATTTTTTATTGAGAATAAACTTCTGGACAAGATCCACTCATGCACTTATCATAGTATAACTGTGTCGGACCATGCCGCTCTGTCCTTTATTTTGGAGTTACCGGACTGCCCCAGGCCAAGGCGTAGCTGGAGATTCAACACACTTCTTCTGTCAGATGAGGACTTTGTTAAAGTTTTAAATACCGAAGTTAAGTCCTTTCTTGATACTAATAATTCCCCGGAAATAAGTCAGTCACTCCTGTGGGAGACCCTTAAGGCATATCTTAGAGGGCAGATAATAGCCTACTGCTCAAGAACAAATATAAAGCAAGAAGTTCTAAACTCACTGATATAACAGGTATGATTGCAGATATAGATGAGCGACACTCAACCTCCCCGTCACCATCTCTTTACAAGGAAAGGCTGAAGCTGCAGACAGAGTATGACTTATTGTCTACTGACAAGGCTACACAATTGATACTCAAGGCCCGTCATAACAGCTACGAATACGGGGATAAGGCAAGTAAACTACTAGCCCACCAAATTCGGCAAAATAATGCTTCTCGTCTCATTACTAAAATACAAGATGATAGTGGGGAAACAATCATTAACCATGCCAAAATAAATGACGCTTTTAAAAAAAATTTATGCAGAATTATACACTTCTGAAAATCAGTGTGATCTTCCTGAATTAATTCCTTTTTTGATGAACTGGCTTTTCCCACTGTCCCTTCTGAAAAACTCCCAGCACTTGATGCTGAGATCTCCATAATTGAGATCAAGGATGCTATTAAGTCATTAAGGACAAACAAAACACCTGGTCCGGATGGGTTTGGTGCTGAGTTTTATAAGAAATTTGTGGAGGAGTTGTCCCCTCTTTTACAGGAAGTTTTTAATGAAGCTCTGTCAGTCGGCTGCCTTCCACCAACATTACGACAAGCTGCAATTACTGTTCTGCCAAAAAAAGACAAAGATCCACTGAAATGTAGTTCATATCGTCCAATCTCGTTGCTCAATGTGGATTATAAAATTTTAGCCAAATTTTAGCCTCTCGACTGGAGGGAGTTCTGCCACAGGTCATCTCGTTAGATCAAACTGGATTTATTAAAGGAAGAGATCCACTTCTAATGTTAGAAGACTTCTTGACATAGTGCACACTCCACCTGGTCAAAATACTGAAATTGTCCTTTCTCTGGACGCAGAAAAAAAGCCTTTGACCGGGTGGAGTGGGAATTTCTGTTTGCTACATTGAAGAAATTTGGCTTTGGAGACGGTTTCATTTCCTGGGTAAAACTACTTTACTCCGAACCAGTTGCGTCAGTTATAACTAACGGACAGCAATCTCGATATTTTCCTCTCGGTAGAGGCACACGCCAGGGATGCCCACTGTCCCCACTTCTGTTTGCATTAGTAATTGAACCGTTAGCTATTGCCCTCAAACAAGCTGTTAATTTTCAAGGCATAGAACGAGGTGGTGTACTCCATAAATTGTCTCTTTATGCAGATGATTTGTTGCTTTATGTGTCTGACCCGCAGTCCTCAATTCCTTTCATCATTGACTTGCTGGACCAGTTTGGGAGACTATCAGGTTATAAAATTAATTTTAATAAAAGTTTATGTTTTTCCTACAACAAGAAGATGCAGTGCACTCCCTAGATGTACTGCAGTTTAAAATAGCTAAAACCTCTTTTAAGTATCTTGGAGTGGAGGTAACGCGCACCTTGCCATCACTTTTCACTAAAAACTTTACTGTCCTATTAGAAAAATGCAAACAAGATTTAGAACGATGGAAGGAACTCCCCTTGTCAGTGGCAGGAAGGGTCAATATAATTAAAATGGTAATACTGCCAAAATTCATATACCTCTTTCAAAATATCCCCGTGTTTATTAGGAAATCATTCTTTAAATCATTTGACAAACTTTTAACCTCCTTCATTTGGAAAGGCGGATCACACAGAATTAAAAAAGCTGCTCTTCAAAGGCAAAAGAAAAGGGCTGGGCTCGCACTTCCCAATTTTCTCTACTATTATTGGGCATGTAACATACAAAAAATTCTTCACTGGGTCCATCTTGACACACACCAATCAACCTGAATCTTGGGTGTCCCTTGAATATGCCACAGCCATGTCCATTTAGGCTCACTTGTAAGTGCTTCTGCCTCTTCCATTGTACTATCAAACTCAGTTGTCAGTCAAACCATCAAAATATGGACACAGTTTAGAAACCATTTCGGTTTAAAAAATACATCTATTTATGCTCCTGTCTGGAGAAATCATAATTTCCCTCCTGCCTCTTTAGATGCTACCTATCGAACTTGGCACATGAAGGGTATTAAATCTATATGTAATTATTTTCTGATAGCCAATTCCTTTCCTTCTCTGATCTGAGTGAGGCATTTCAGCTATCAAAATCAGATTTCTTCAGATATCTACAAGTCAAGAACTTTGTACAAAAGAACTTTCCCTCTTTCCCCATTCTGCCAAATGATACTTTATTAGACAGCATTCTCTCACTTTCCCCAGCTAAAAAGAAGTCCATTTCCACTCTGTACAATTTAATAATTAACATTTGTCCATCCCCATTTGAGGAAATTAAAAGGCGGTGGGAGGCTGACTTGTGCCTTACATTGAGTGATGAGATGTGGAGGGCTTCACTTAAACGTATACATGGCTCCTCGATCTGCGCGCGGCATGGTCTTATACAGTTAAAAAGTGGTTTTACGAGCTCACCTTACCAATGCAAGATTGGCGGACATGTATCCTAACATTGATCCCCTCCTGCCCTCGCTGTAGAGAGCAACCAGCAGATCACATACATATGTTCTGGTCCTGTCCTAAACTTGCCCCCTTCTGGTGTGATATTTTTGAAGCATACACAAAGATTTTTGGCAAGGCTGTTTGCCCTAACCCCTTAAGTGCTATATTTGGGATTACCCCCACTGATTGCTCTCTATCAAGCAATGCTCGGGATGTGATGTCTTTACTTCACTCATTGCAAGAAGAGTCATTCTACTTAATTGGAAACAACAATCCCCGCCTACTTTCGCTAGATGGATAAGAGATGTTATGTATTTTTTGAAATTGGAAAAAATTAGATACACGATAAAGAGAACCATACAGCAATTTTTAGAGACCTGGACTCCATTTTTTAATTATTTTGAGGGACTACAAACACCTCTCAATGAAGGGAATACTGATTAATTTTATCTGTACATTTTTATTTATTTTTATTTTTTATTTTTTTTATTTATTTTTATTTATTTATTTAATTTTTTTTTGTGTGTGTGTTTATTATTATTATTTAAATTCTGTATTAGTGCTATTTTTTATGTTGTTATTGTGCATTTAATTTATTTATACATTTACTTTCAGTACTGTATATTCCATCCTTGCTTTGTTGTTTATTTGCAATACCATTACTTCTATAATGCAATGATGATAATGCTGTAAACCTCCTGCTAGAGGTATGTCTTGCTGGTCAGATGTACCTGAATATTGTATTGTGCATATAGTCAATAAATTACAAAAAAAAAAAAAAAAAACAAAACCTCGATTTTGCAGAATAGGTCTGCTATTTCACCCACCTTGTGCCCTCTGCTGGCATCAGACACCTTTTGCCTTGCGCCCTCTGCTGGCATCACAGACACATTCTCATCCTGTTTTTCAGACGGTGGACATCCATAAGGAGAAGGTGGCGCGGAGAGAGATCGGGATCCTGACCACAAACAAAAACACGTGTCGCTCTCACAAGATCATCGCTCCCTCGAACCCGGAGCGTCCGGTGAGGTACGTGAGGAAGCCCGTCGACTTCAGCGGCCTGGACGACATCGGGCACGGCGTCAAGGTGAGGACCAGGGACTCCGTGTCTAACAGGGTGTGTCAGGATTCAAAACCTAAAACTTAAGACCATAATACCAGTAAGATAGCACAATATTAGCGTTAGCATGGACTACAGAGGCCGGGTCAACATCGGACACAGGGTCAAGGTGAGGAAGAGGAGGAGGTACTCACTTTAAACGGCCTGTTTTACACTATTTCATTCTATTATAATGTTGTCGGAGTTGTGTTGTTTCATTCACACATGTTTAACACACAAAAACTGTTCTTCTCCCAAACAGACAATAGCTCAGGAATTACCACTCTTACAAAGGTCAAAGTTAGCTGATAACTTTGACCTATGACATCACAAGGTGGAACAGAGCATTTTGAGTTTGCAGATGTAGACAGACATACATGTGTGGAGGAAACAAAACACAACTCCAGGTATGTTTCTGATGACGTCACAACATCATAACATGGTTTAAAGTCACAGGAGTCACTTAATGTCCAAATGATCACAAGTAAATTCAAATGAAATAGTTTGGACTTTATCCCACAATGCACCTGGACCTTGATGAACTCCACAGAAGTTTGATTCAGATCTAGATCAGGACCACAGCGCTGTAATCTAACATTGTAACAGGAATCGCAACAACACAAGACTTAATATTGTAGTAATCTGATAGTTTGTGTTTAGCTCAGGGCTGACACCTTCTGTTGTTCTTGTAAATGTTTTGTGTCGTTCTTGTAACTGCTTTTGTATGTGACACTTGGTCGATGTGAAGGTCCTGTTCGTCTATTAGTTCCTTGTCTGTTTTGGAGACAAGGAACTAATAGAGTTGAGACGCTACAATATTTTAGTTTTATTCTAATTTTAGTCTCATTGTCTTGCAAATTAAATCAAGTAAATACGAAAATAAAACTTGCTCTCGTCTCATATTTTAGGCAAGGCAGGTTTATTTGTATAGTACAAAGTAATTCAAAGAGCTTTACAGAATAAGAAAGACATTAAAATCCCATCATAAGATTAACACTTAAGGAGAAAAGTGCAGAATAAAAACCTTTCAGCCTAAATATGCAGAGTTTACAAACCCAATATGGCGGCTTGCGGATAAAAGAGAAAGAAAAGCCTCCAATTAAGCATGTACGTAGGTGATTTTCTACTTCTCTCTACTTGTCGTAAAACTAAAATACATGATTTTTTTTTTTTTTTTTTGATCTCTGACCTTCTCTGTGTCTCCCTCTCTCTCCTCTGCCCTTGTCCTCATGTACAGTGGCTGCTGAGGTTCAAGGTAAGAATGCACTACCACAAATTTAGTCTAAACACTCTATACTCACTCAACTCAACACACTTCTACAGAATCTATCCCTGCATCTGTGTGTGCGCAGGTGAACGGGGATCAGAAGGGCGGGTCTCGGTCCAGTGCGGCCAATCAGAAGCCTCCCAGTCCCCCCCGAGCTGGAAAAGGCATCCTCCTCGGGTCAGTACTTTCAGTTTACTTCATGTATTATAGTTTGTCATGTGGTTTTCACTGCTCGTATCTGCTTAAAATGTGTCGACTGGCCGTTTTCACCTGATACCGATATCCGATATTGGTCTTGTTGCCATGGCGACTGACCACTGTTTGCCAATAACAATATCAGCCGTATAATTGTACTGTATTGTGATAAAATCAGCAGCAAAGCTCCATAAATTGATGTCGTTGTAGTCAAGTTCACCAAGTTACTTTTCAAAACCACATTTTCACTCTTATATTTCCATTGTAGTTCACTAGTGCAGTTATAAAGACAGTATTAGCGTCACTACTTCCTGTCCAATTTGATCTCTATGACTCTATAAATTAAATAAATCTTGGTATCCACATATTATTGGTTGGTCTGAGACTGTAGAAGGAGCTGAGTGTTCTCTGAAGTCCAAGTCCAGACTCTGTCATTACGGAGGCTCCAGGGCTGCATTTGTGTTAAAGAGAAGACACAGTACACATTCTCTCTCTATTTCTTGCCATTTCTTTTTCTGTTTTCCTCTCTCTTTCTTCTCTCTCTGTCTGTCTTTCTCAATCTCTCTCTCTCTGCCTCACTCTCTCTCTCTCTGTCTGTCTCAATCTCTCTCTCTCTCTCTGCCTCACACTCTCTCTCTCTGTCTTTCTCTCTGCTTCACTCTCTCTCTCTCTCTCTCTGCCTCACTCTCTCTGTCTCTCACTCTGTGTGTGTGTCTTTCTCTCTCTCTCTGTCTCTCTCTCTCTCTGTCTCTCTCTGTCTTCCTGTCTGTGTGTGTGTTTCTCTCTCTCTTTCACTGTCTTTCTCTCCTTTTGTCTCTCTTTATTGTCCCACTCTCTACCCCCTCCACACACTCTTCATTTCTCCTCTCTCTCTTTCTCTCTCTCTGTCTCTCCTTTTCTCTCTGTTTATTGTGCCACTCTCTACCCCCTCCACACACTCTTCACTTTTTTTCTCTCCCTCTGTCTCTCTTTCTCTCTCTCTTTATTGTTACACTCTCTACCCCCTCCAAACACTCTTCGCTCCTCTTCTCTCTGTCTCTCTTTCTTTCTTTACTGTCCCACTCTCTACCCTTCCACACACTCTTCACCTCTCTTCTCTCTCTGTCTCTCTTTCTCTTTATTGTCCCACTCTCTACCCCTTCACACACCCTTCACCTCTCTTCTCTCTCTGTCGCTCTTTCTCTTTATTGTTACATTCTCTACCCCCTCCACACACTCTTCACCTCTCTTCTCTCTCTGTCTCTCTTTCTTTTTCTCTTTATTGTCCCACTCTCTACCCCTCCACACACTCTTTACCTCTCTTCTCTCTCTGTCTCTCTTTCTCTTTATTTGTCCCACTCTCTACCCCTCCACACACTCTTATTGTCCCACTCTCTCCACACTCTTCACCTCTCTCTTCTCTCTCTCTTTATTGTCCCACTCTCTCTCTCTGTCTCCTCTCTTCTCTCTCTTTATTGTCCCACTCTCTACCCCTCCACACACTCTTCACCTCTCTCCTCTCTCTGTCTCTCTTTCTCTTTATTGTCCCACTTTCTACCCCTCCACACACTCTTCACCTCTCTCTCTCTCTCTTTCTCTTTATTGTCCCACTCTCTACCCCTCCACACACTCTTCATCTCTCTTCTCTCTTTCTCTTTATTGTCCCACTCTCTACCCCTCCACACACTCTTCCCTCCTCAGAGACAGGATAACCACTCTGCCACAGTTGCACAGGGAGGACAGGCACACTGTCAGAGGGATCGGGAGTCTAACCCACGAGCTCCTGGTGAGAGGGAGGAGACAGGATAACCACACATTTTCCATAGACTCCCTGCTGTTTCTTGGTCCAGTGTAATGTCCAGGTCCATCTGTTATTTTGGTTCAGGTTTGTGACACACTGAGACACCGGCTGCTCCTCTCGCTTCGCTCTTAATCAGCGAGATTTTTACACTAGTGGGAGGCCGATAATGCAAAATAATTGTATCCGAATGTCCGTACTCCCTTCAAGAAATAACTAAATATCTCCTAAGAGTACACGCTTCATTGTGATTGGTTAAATTGACCTGCCACTCACCTGGAGGCTGATGAACAGATGGAGCAGTTTGTGGGAAAAAAATGTTATATAAAAGAGTTGTGGTCGACTAGAGACATGTCCTGACGATCGATTGGTCGACTAAAAAGGGGGCGTGGCAAAAGCTCTGTGTATCTGACCCAAACTGCACTCACAAGACCAGTGGTGGATGAAGTACTCAGCTTTGTTACTTAAGTAAAAGTACAGAGACAGAGATAAAAAAAAAAAAAAAGTAGTACCTCAAGTAAAAATAAAAGTATCACGCAAAAAAATCTACTAAAAGTATTTAAGTACCCAGTTAAAATGTACTTAAAGATTAAAAAGGTAAAATATTGTAATAAATAATGTTGTGATATTGATTTTGGTCAAAAGTAACAAGACAAATCAATATTTACATTTTTTCTCATGAATTTTGTGTATTTATTTTTGTTTGCTCAAAGCTGAAACTTGAACCTGAAAACTTTAGTTAAGATGTTCAAATCATATGAAAGTACTTTTTACTTTTCACATCAGCTGAAAAATGTAGTAGAGTAGAAAGTACATATACCTGCTCTCAAATGTAGTGAAGTAAAAGTAAAAAAGTATCCACTGTAGTTTAAGTACAGTACTTTATTACTTGTACTTCGTGACCTTCCACCACTGCTCAAGACTACACATGGACGGGAGTTTATACAAAAACAATTATTTATGCAGAGAAAAGTACTAGGAAACAAAAAGTACACAAAAAAAACAAAAAAAAAAAAAACAACAATTAATCGACTAATACAAATTTTGGTCGACTAAACCTAACTCGACCGATTAATCGACTAAATGACTTTAAGCCAACATCTCTAATATAAAGTCTATTATACTGTATATACTTATAATATAAAGTGTATAATACACTTTATATTATAAGTTAATTAATACTTTAAAGTTTAAAGTATTGTATAAGTCTAAAAACCTTGAAAACAAAAGCTCTATGTACAGAATTTGAAATATAAAATGTAGTATTACATTTTTAGTGTCAACATATCTTTTGAATATGTTGACGCTATAGTAAAGAAGTTGTTCATATGTTGTGTTGTGCTGACAGAATAAGACAATGTGACTTTACTCAGATATACATTTATATTTTTGATGTTTAAAATTAGAGTCAGAGATGCAGCACAGAACAGGAGCACAGCAGACAGCCTCATTTAGTCTGAAATACACACACAATTTAATCATTATTATTATGAATTAATGATTAATACTACAATGTTTTGACATAGTTGAACAAAAATAAAATAAGTCAAATGACTCATTCAACTTGAACTAAAGACTAAATAAACTTGTTCGTTACATAACTGTGAACATAGGCAGAGTTTTAGGAGCATTCTTTTCTGTTCTGAGGACATTTGGACCATTTCAGAGTGAACTTGCAGCTTTGTGGTGTAAAAACGTTCAAATAAATAAATGATGGTTAAACTGTGCCTCTACAGTTTAATTCCACACTGGACACGAGAGCTGTGAGCTCCCATTTCTGCAGGACCTTCTGCAGGACTTAAATGTTCACACTTTATACATCATTCTTGTATGTGAAACCCTGATATTTTGGTCTCACCGGTCTCTTGATGCTGTGGGTATGGCGGGTTACAGTTAGATATATGTTGTATCTTCTTGCTGTTTTCCTTGCTAACATACACCAACACGGCAGGACAGTGCACAGCTCATGTCTTTATTTTAGCAACTCAACTACTTAACATGTGTGCGCCCTGAGCGCGTTCACACTTGGTGCGCTCCCCAAATGCGCTGTACTGCAACAACAATAGGAACCAAAATTATGATAAAAGTAAATGTAACTTACCCAACATAATATAATAAATAAATATGAATTGTTAACAAAATAAATACAAGGCAATAAACAAAATACTAATGTCCCAAATTAATGTTAATACATAAAATAACATACATCAAATAAATCAAAGGTTACATATGTTTTGGGATATTGTGACGTCAGTTGTTTTTCCTGTGGGTGTTTTGTCTTGTAGACTAACGCAATAAGACTAAACTTGTTGTTCCTAAAGCGGCGTTTGTCCGTTCCCTGTGAGACGAGAGCGCGCAGAAGAGACAAGAGAAAAAGGACAGAGCGCAGTGACAAGAAACGCCGCTTCAGATGCGTCACTTTGTACCCTAAAATCAGCAAAATGGATACACACAAAGCTCTTGTTTAGTACTCAAATGTATTTATTCCGCCTAGAATAAAATGCGGGACGTGTCGCTTGAGTTCCGCCTAGAAACAGAAAATGATAAAACAATAGACGCGGGACACTTCTCTTTCTTTTTGTCATTGCACTAAAAAAACTTCCTTTGAGCATTGTTCATTGATTTATATGTTTCTTTTACCTACTTTTCCTTAAATTTGAGTAAATTTGACCCTCAATGAAGCCGATCTCCAAACGTTCTTTTTCAAACCTGTGCCGCATGCGCAAAAGGACGGTTGCTATGGAAATGACCAAAGCTTTGATCATGATGTTCTAGAATGCAGCTCTTTATGACGTCAGCCCTGTGTTGTGTGAGTTTAATGTACTGCCTGAAAGAAGACACAACATTACTTCTGAAGAGATCAGCCACTTACTGATATCCAGAGAGAGAGATACTGCACACTTGTCTAACAGACAAACGCCTAATATCACAACAATTACAAGCCTCAACTTTCACAAGTTATTGAAAATAGAGAGCAAGATGGAGAGTCAAAGGCCAGAGGAAATTTACAAAAACGCCTTGGGTCTTTTGCACGAACTGGCTTTGGTGCACAATCTTCACGTCCAGTTTGATGAACTGGGAGAAGAAGGCCCGCAGAACAGGGCCGACCTTCCACATGGAAGCGCGAGCGGGGGGGGAACTTCTTTGCCTACGGCTCGGGTCCCTCAAAGAAACAGGCTAAATTAAACGCAGCCTCAAAAGTTGTGAAGGAGTTGAAGAAGCTCCCAGTGCCGGAGGACGCAAATCCGTATTGGTGCAAACCGCACCTTGACCTAAAGGACCCGCTGGAGCGTCCATACTTCTTCTACAATAAAAATCCTGTTAGTGCCCTGGTAGAAATCCTTACGGTGAGGAAGCAAAAGACGGCTGAGTTTAAGGTCGCGCTGTTCAAACCTTGCCCCAGTAACAGGATACGGTTCACTATGGAGGTTAGAGTGGGCAAAAATGTCGTGTCAGGCTATGGCACCCAGCAAAAAGAAGGCTAAGCTCTTGGCAGCGGAGAAAATGCTGGAGATGATGGGGTTTGCAGAGAGCAGATGGAAAGCCAAAACCCCCTCCAATGCAGCCGCACGAGGCGGCCATGTTCCAGAAAAACACGTTTACGAGCAGCAGGAACAACACAAGAGGGAACACCAGGAGGCCCTTAAGAGCCCTTACCGGCCGGTCCAGGAACCAGAACAAACCAGGAACCAGGACCAAGCCAAGAATCAGAACCAAATCAGGGACCCACGACAGTCCAGATCCCAGCTCCTCAGGATGCCATGAGGCCTATTAACCCTCATACTCCAGAGGTGGAGACTGTCTCTACAGTCCCAATCCCAGAACAGGTCACAAGTTGTCAGGATGTCACTATTCCAGCAGAAGGCCCTAGTGCACCAGAGATATTGAAACAGGGCCCCCTACTGCTGAAAATCACGTGTCTATCAGTCCGGCAGAGACACCTATTCCACCAGAGAACACAACTGTGGCCCATATCATTGAAAAGTTCTCTCTTCCTCCAGAAGTTACCAGTATTGTTAATGGCTGGTTTCAAGCAGTAGAGGAGACAGAGGACACCACTAGTCCTCCTGTCAGGTTAGCAGAGGAGCCAGTGTCTGCACCTCTTGAGCCTCTAAGTTCAGCAATGGACTCAATCCCACCAGAGGAGAATACAGCAGAGGTCCCAACACCTGAAGACATTTCTGTTCCTCAGGATGTTATTGATAGCTCGTTTCAAGGAGTACAGGACGTTGAGGAGGACATGACCTCAAGTCCTACTGAGCCCGTACCACCAGAGGAGATCACCCAACCTGTGGTAATTACACTGAAACAGGCCTCAGCTCCACAGGACGACTCTGCTGAGTCTGTAAGTTCAGCAGAGGTCCAACTAGAAGAGATCGAAACAGCAACCACCACCACAGTGTAACCCTACAGGAGGTTACCATATCTACAACTGAGACCCCCAGTGAACCGGCAGAGGACTGTATCCCATCCCCAGAGGAGATTATGGTTCCTCTGGCCTCCCACCCCTGAACCTTCTATAACTCCTCAGGGCACCGCTCATGAGGTTGTCAATCAAATAGAGGGTTCTATTGCACCAGAGGAGGTCCAACTAGAAGAGATCGAACCAGCAACCACCAACCACAGTGTAACCCTACAGGAGGTTACCATATCTACAACCGAGACCCCCAGTGAACCAGAGGAGGCATCTGAACCAGTTCTTCCCAGTTCACCACAGCCTGTAATTCCAGACATCACAAATGGTCAACCTCAAGCCTGTTCTACAGAGAGAAGTGTTGAATCAACTGGAAAAACCCGCTGCCCTGAAGCCACACACTGCATGATCACAGCAATGTTCAAAAAAACTGCTTCCAAAACTCAAGCCGTTTCCTGACCATGACCAACAGGTGGTGCTTGTCCCAAAGACTCCGAAAAGTGGAGAACCAGGTTGTGAAACCTGAGAACATTGAACTCAGAGCTAAAGATCTCAAAATCATCGGTAAAGCAGCTGCTAAAAGCCTTCTGCAAGAGATGGGCTCTGCGTCCTCACTGTTCTTAGACAGTAACACTGATTTCATTGAGTCCACGGTGAAACAACATCTCACCATTCAACTCAACACCTTCTTGGCCAATTCTAAGACAGGACAAGCACGTTTCTTTTCAGGAGTGAGTAAGATCTTCAGGAGTATCTTAATACCCAAAGGCCCTCTCAGCACCTATCTGCTGTCCAGGCCAAGGCATTAATTCAACCCCCTCCCCTGTCAGCCCCTGTCACCCGCCTAAACGCCTAAAGTCAACAAGATTCTTAGCATGATTGGATTCCTAATTTATTATGTATAAATGGATGAGACAGATACTAAAAACTAAAACAATTTGGCACTATTTAAATTCACCTCAGGAAATATACCAGATTTTCTGAAGTGAATGACTAAATTTACACAAAACTGTGTATCTGGCTCCTCCATGCATAATAATGTCTAAAATATAACCAATTTGGCACCTTTTAAATTCACCTCAATTAATATAAAAGATTTTTTGAAGTGAGTTAAAAAACAAAACAAAATTTAAATAAATAAATTAAAACACATCTTTGTACTTGATTTTATATTTTGTTTTCTTCTAAAAAAAATATGCTAAATATTGTTATATTGTGTATTTCTTATCTATGGACCATATGTGCTCTCTGTGCCCCCTCATAAAGAATACTACTACAACTACTACAACTAATATATATAAATAATAATGTGAAGAAAAAGTTCATTTTGTTTTGATGGGGGGATAGTGTAATCTGCTGTTTCACTGTTTGACTTTTTACAAGTTCATTAAATCAACATTTGACTTAAGCCCTGGGCAGGGCCGGCCCTAGCCTTCAGGGGGCCCTAAGCAAAGTTGTCCCCCGGGGGCCCTCTCCACTTCAGTGCCACATATTCATATTTGACAACATTAAAACATAATCACAACCAGTTGTTAAAAGACTGAAAAATTCTAGAGGCTCACAACAGCAATAGCCACAAGTCTAACAGTATAAAAACATGTAAGGAAGGGGGGTCTGCCAGAGACATTTTTAAATTCTGGCGCATTTAAATGTTTTCCAGTCGACTAAAATGGGCTTCTCATGAAGTGCAGTACTGGATAGAGTAGCCAAACAAGGGTACACTAACTTCAAAATCATATCACTCAAGAAGTACAAAGTAGTGCTCCAAGTCAAGAGTTGCATAAGAGAAACAGCCTGGACATAACGTCAGATTTATAATCATCAGATTTATAATCATCAGATCATTTGGAAGGACTGAACATTAAATAAAATCGGATTTCAGGATCACATAATTTTTATGTTTGTTGTCAGGCTTTGGATGGGAGATTTCGCCTAAATGCGCATATTAAATGAGTAGGATGCCCAGATACTGATACCAGCATTGTGCTGTACTGGTACTCATCAATGAGCTGCCGATACCAAAAGCCGATACCACTGTATCTGTGCTGCTGTTTGAGGCTCACAGCTCGCCTCTCCACAGAGCAGATCTCTGGACATAAAGCTGCACATTAAGCACAGCCGTGATCATATGTGACTGTCACATGACATATACAAATATATAGGACTCTAAAGGTGTTTATAGTTCACAGAGGACACTAGCGCAGTGCTTGTGTTTACAATAGTAGCATGCTAACGTAGCTAAGTGCGCTGGTGTTATTTTGCTTGTGCTGCGATGTAACTGTTATAATGGACAAACACATTTAGACGAGTTCAGAGCTTTTAAAAGACGAACAGCAGGAACATAAGTGTGAAAAAGTGGCCGTGGTACAAGTAACACAACAGTCACTGTTATGTTAACAGTGGCTCTGTAGCAGTAGCAGCGCGTTAGCAGCTAGCGTGTTAGCAGCTAGCGTGTTAGCAGTTAGCGCGTTAGCAGCTAGCGTGTTAGCAATTAGCGCGTTAGCAGTTAGCTCGGAGGAGCGCAGTCTGCAAAGAGGAAGCGGTAAAACCAGGTGCTTTAGACCAGATCTAAATAAATTATATTTGAATTATACCTAACTACAGTGATAAGTATTCTATGATGAAAAAGTGGCTATACTATAAAATGAAATGAATTAGACTCACTACTATAATCAAACACCAGTAAAATAATGTCTGGTATCGGTATCTTTACTCAGTATCTGCGAGTACTCAAAATGAAGTACTCGTACTCGTTTGCAAAACATGGTATTGGTGCATTAATGAGTCGTTAATAACGCATTCAGGAGTCGTTCACAGGTCGTTCTTTCGTTCAGCCGATGTGGTTTGTGCCCATAACCAACGTTGATGTGACACAGGAGCAGAGACTTTAACTCCACTCACATCGTCTGAGGTTTAGAGACAAAAAGAACAAGCCACAACCAAAAACAGCCAGTGGAATAAACGGACTCACCTGTGTCCTCTGTCCCTCTGAGGTGTGTCCTCTGTCCCTCTGATACATGTCCTGTCTGCACATTTACACACCTCCATTCTCTCTGTTTTATCTGCAGATCCACTGGTGTAAAATCGTGGCATGTTTCGAGTTCTCTCTGAAAAATCCTGTCCCCAAACGATCTTCCTCTGGGCTCTTCACACATTGTCCCATCGCTAACTTAAGTCTTTTAGTCTGTAAAACATTCACTCAAATGTCCCTCTGCTGCCTCAGCCCTCCCAGAATGCACCTGGAGGGAGGGGTCCTTCACACCGGTGTAAACACGTAGCTGTCCTCACCACTGCCCGATTAGAAAATGAATGTAGGAAGCACGTGTCTAGCTAATGGAAATAAAACACATCTAGTCATGTAAGAAGGATATTTAGACTAGTATACATACCCGGGCACTGTTTAGTTTTCAGAAAAAAACGTTTCAATCATTATTTTCAATATAAATGTATGGGCTCTTGGGGGCCCTCTGGTGGCCTCGGGGCCCTAAGCAGCTGCTTAGTCTGCTTATAGGCCGGGCCGGCCCTGGCCCTGGGAGGAAACTGCTGTTGTGATTTTGGTGATACACAAATACGTTGAACTGAATAAATACAAATATAATGTACTACATCACTGCAGTATTCTCACCAGTATGATATGGTTGATCTGTTACATACAGCACATCTCCCCCCGACTTGTTATTGGTAAGAAAAGTGACAAAAACTCACATCTCCTGCTCAACAGCCCTGTCCATTTTTAAAATTTAAATCAATCAATTGTAAAAGTTTAATAAACATGTCGACAGTGGTGGACAGTAACAAAGTACACGTAGTAAAGTACAGTACTTTTTACAGTGGATACTTTTTACTTTTACTTCAGTACAATAATTATCAATAATTGCACTTGAACAGCACAAACAAACACTTCAACAAGAAGAGAAAAATATTTGAAGGTCGCAGTAAAATTGTCAAACGTTGACTGGTCCGCGGTGAGAAAAAGGTTGGGGACCACTGCTTTAAAGTATTGCACAAGTCTAAAAACCTTGAAAACAAAAGCTCTATGTACAGAATTTGAAATACACACATGATTAAATCATTATTATTATGAATTAATGATTAAAAATACAATATTTTGACATAGTTGAACAAAAATAAAATTAGTCAAATGACTCATTCAACTGGGACTAAAGACTAAATAAACTTGTTCGTTACATAACTGTGAACGAGCAGCAGAGTTTTAGGAGCATTCTTTTCTGTTCTGAGGACATTTGGACCATTTCAGAGTGAACTTGCAGCTTTGTGGTGTAAAAACGTTCAAATAAATAAATGATGGTTAAACTGTGCCTCTACAGTTTAATTCCACACTGGACACGAGAGCTGTGAGCTCCCATTTCTGCAGGACCTTCTGCAGGACTTAAATGTTCACACTTTATACATCATTCTTGTATGTGAAACCCTGATATTTTGGTCTCACCGGTCTCTTGATGCTGTGGGTATGGCGGGTTACAGTTAGATATATGTTATATCTTCTTGCTGTTTTCCTTGCTAACATACACCAACACGGCAGGACAGTGCACAGCTCATGTCTTATTTTAGCAACTCAACTACTTAACAACATGTGTGCGCCCCCTGAGCGCGTTCACACTTGGTGCGCTCCCCAAATGCGCTGTACTGCAACAACAATAGGAACCAAAATTATGATAAAAGTAAATGTAACTTACCCAACATAATGTAATAAATAAATATTAATTGTTAACAAAATAAATACAAGGCAATAAACAAAATACTAATGTCCCAAATTAATGTTAATACATAAAATAACATACATCAAATAAATCAAAGGTTACATATGTTTTGGGATATTGTGACGTCAGTTGTTTTTCCTGTGGGTGTTTTGTCTTGTAGACTAACGCAATAAGACTAAACTTGTTGTTCCTAAAGCGGCGTTTGTCCGTTCCCTGTGAGACGAGAGCGCGCAGAAGAGACAAGAGAAAAAGGACAGAGCGCAGTGACAAGAAACGGCGCTTCAGATGCGTCACTTTGTACCCTAAAATCAGCAAAATGGATACACACAAAGCTCTTGTTTAGTACTCAAATGTATGTATTTATTTCCACCTAGAATAAAATGCGGGACGTGTCACTTGAGTTTCCGCCTAAAAACAGAAAATGATAAAACAATAGACGCGGGACTACACTTCTCTTTCTTTTTGTCATTGCACTAAAAAAACTTCCTTTGAGCATTGTTCATTGATTTATATGTTTCTTTTACCTACTTTTCCTTAAATTTGAGTAAATTTGACCCTCAAATGAAGCCGATCTCCAAACTTTCTTTTTCAAACCTGTGGCGTGACGGTTGCTATGGAAATGACCAAAGCTTTGATCATGATGTTCTAGAATGCAGCTCTTTATGACGTCAGCCCTGTGTTGTGTGAGTTTAATGTACTGCCTGAAAGAAGACACAACATTACTTCTGAAGAGATCAGCCACTTACTGATATCCAGAGAGAGAGATACTGCACACTTGTCTAACAGACAAACGCCTAATATCACAACAATTACAAGCCTCAACTTTCACAAGTTATTGAAAATAGAGAGCAAGATGGAGAGTCAAAGGCCAGAGGAAATTTACAAAAACGCCTTGGGTCTTTTGCACGAACTGGCTTTGGTGCACAATCTTCACGTCCAGTTTGATGAACTGGGAGAAGAAGGCCCGCAGAACAGGCCGACCTTCCACATGGAAGCGCGAGCGGGGAACTTCTTTGCCTACGGCTCGGGTCCCTCAAAGAAACAGGCTAAATTAAACGCAGCCTCAAAAGTTGTGAAGGAGTTGAAGAAGCTCCCAGTGCCGGAGGACGCAAATCCGTATTGGTGCAAACCGCACCTTGACCTAAAGGACCCGCTGGAGCGTCCATACTTCTTCTACAATAAAAATCCTGTTAGTGCCCTGGTAGAAATCCTTACGGTGAGGAAGCAAAAGACGGCTGAGTTTAAGGTCGTCGCTGTTCAAACCTTGCCCAGTAACAGGATACGGTTCACTATGGAGGTTAGAGTGGGCAAAATGTCGTGTCAGGCTATGGCACCCAGCAAAAAGAAGGCTAAGCTCTTGGCAGCGGAGAAAATGCTGGAGATGATGGGGTTTGCAGAACAGATGGAAAGCCAAAACCCTCCAATGCAGCCGCACGAGGCGGCATGTTCCAGAAACACGTTTACGAGCAGCAGGAACAACGGAAGAGGGAACACCAGGAGGCCTTAAGAGCCCTTACCCGGCGGTTCAGGAACCAGAACAAAACCAGGAACCAGGACCAAGCCAAGAATCAGAACCAAATCAGGGACCCACGACAGTCCAGATCCCAGCTCCTCAGGATGCCATGAGGCCTATTAACCCTCATACTCCAGAGGTGGAGACTGTCTCTACAGTCCCAATCCCAGAACAGGTCACAAGTTGTCAGGATGTCACTATTCCAGCAGAAGGCCCTAGTGCACCAGAGATAATTGAAACAGGGCCCCCTACTGCTGAAAATCACGTGTCTATCAGTCCGGCAGAGACACCTATTCCACCAGAGAACACAACTGTGGCCCATATCATTGAAAAGTTCTCTCTTCCTCCAGAAGTTACCCATATTGTTAATGGCTGGTTTCAAGCAGTAGAGGAGACAGAGGACACCACTAGTCCTCCTGTCAGGTTAGCAGAGGAGCCAGTGTCTGCACCTCTTGAGCCTCTAAGTTCAGCAATGAACTCAATCCCACCAGAGGAGAATACAGCAGAGGTCCCAACACCTGAAGACATTTCTGTTCCTCAGGATGTTATTGATAGCTCGTTTCAAGGAGTACAGGACGTTGAGGAGGACATGACCTCAAGTCCTACTGAGCCCGTACCACCAGAGGAGATCACCCAACCTGTGGTAATTACACTGAAACAGGCCTCAGCTCCACAGGACGACTATGCTGAGTCTGTAAGTTCAGCAGAGGTCCAACTAGAAGAGATCGAAACAGCAACCACCAACCACAGTGTAACCCTACAGGAGGTTACCATATCTACAACTGAGACCCCCAGTGAACCGGCAGAGGACTGTATCCCATCCCCAGAGGAGATTATGGTTCCTCTGGCCTCCACCCCTGAACCTTCTATAACTCCTCAGGGCACCGCTCATGAGGTTGTCAATCAAATAGAGGGTTCTATTGCACCAGAGGAGGTCCAACTAGAAGAGATCGAACCAGCAACCACCAACCACAGTGTAACCCTACAGGAGGTTACCATATCTACAACCGAGACCCCCAGTGAACCAGAGGAGGCATCTGAACCAGTTCTTCCCAGTTCACCACAGCCTGTAATTCCAGACATCACAAATGGTCAACCTCAAGCCTGTTCTACAGAGAAGAGTGTTGAATCAACTGGAAAAACCCGCTGCCCTGAAGCCACACACTGCATGATCACAGCAATGTTCAAAAAACTGCTTCCAAAACTCAAGCCGTTTCCTGACCATGACCAACAGGTGGTGCTTGTCCAAAGACTCCGAAAAGTGGAGAACCAGGTTGTGAAACCTGAGAACATTGAACTCAGAGCTAAAGATCTCAAAATCATCGGTAAAGCAGCTGCTAAAAGCCTTCTGCAAGAGATGGGCTCTGCGTCTCACTGTTCTTAGACAGTAACACTGATTTCATTGAGTCCACGGTGAAACAACATCTCACCATTCAACTCAACACCTTCTTGGCCAATTCTAAGACAGGACAAGCACGTTTCTTTTCAGGAGTGAGTAAGATCTTCAGGAGTATCTTAATACCCAAAGGCCCTCTCAGCACCTATCTGCTGTCCAGGCCAAGGCATTAATTCAACCCCCTCCCCTGTCAGCCCCTGTCATCCGCCTAAACGCCTAAAGTCAACAAGATTCTTAGCATGATTGGATTCCTAATTTATTATGTATAATGGATGAGACAGATACTAAAAACTAAAACATTTGGCACTATTTTAAATTCACCTCAGGGAAATATACCAGATTTTCTGAAGTGAATGACTAAATTTACACAAAACTGTGTATCTGGCTCCTCCATGCATAATAATGTCTAAAATATAACCAATTTGGCACCTTTAAATTCACCTCAATTAATATAAAAGATTTTTTGAAGTGAGTTAAAAAACCAAAACAAAATTTAAATAAATAAATTAAAACACATCTTTGTACTTGATTTTATATTTTGTTTTCTTCTAAAAAAAATATGCTAAATATTGTTATATTGTGTATTTCTTATCTATGGACCATATGTGCTCTCTGTGCCCTCAATAAAGAATACTACTACAACTACTACAACTAATATTATTAATAATAATGTGAAGAAAAAGTTCATTTTGTTTTGATGGGGATAAGTGTAATCTGCTGTTTCACTGTTTGACTTTTTACAAGTTCATTAAATCAACATTTGACTTAAGCCCTGGGCAGGGCCGGCCCTAGCCTTCAGGGGGCCCTAAGCAAAGTTGTCCCCCGGGGGCCCTCTCCACTTCAGTGCCACATATTCATATTTGACAACATTAAAACATAATCACAACCAGTTGTTAAAAGACTGAAAATTCTAGAGGCTCACAACAGCAATAGCCACAAGTCTAACAGTATAAAAACATGTAAGGAAGGGGGGTCTGCCAGAGACATTTTTAAATTCTGGCGCATTTAAATGTTTTCCAGTCGACTAAAATGGGCTTCTCATGAAGTGCAGTACTGGATAGAGTAGCCAAACAAGGGTACACTAACTTCAAAATCATATCACTCAAGAAGTACAAAGTAGTGCTCCAAGTCAAGAGTTGCATAAGAGAAACAGCCTGGACATAACGTCAGATTTATAATCATCAGATTTATAATCATCAGATCATTTGGAAGGACTGAACATTAAATAAAATCGGATTTCAGGATCACATAATGTTTATGTTTGTTGTCAGGCTTTGGATGGGAGATTTCGCCTAAATGCGCATATTAAATGAGTAGGATGCCCAGATACTGATACCAGCATTGTGCTGTACTGGTACTCATCATGAGCTGCCGATACCAAAAGCCGATACCACTGTATCTGTGCTGCTGTTTGAGGCTCACAGCTCGCCTCTCCACAGAGCAGATCTCTGGACATAAAGCTGCACATTAAGCACAGCCGTGATCATATGTGACTGTCACATGACATATACAAATATATAGGACTCTAAAGGTGTTTATAGTTCACAGAGGACACTAGCGCAGTGCTTGTGTTTACAATAGTAGCATGCTAACGTAGCTAAGTGCGCTGGTGTTTATTTGCTTGTGCTGCGATGTAAACTGTTATAATGGACAAAACACATTTAGACGAGTTCAGAGCTTTTAAAAGACGAACAGCAGGAACATAAGTGTGAAAAAGTGGCCGTGGTACAAGTAACACAACAGTCACTGTTATGTTAACAGTGGCTCTGTAGCAGTTAGCGCGTTAGCAGCTAGCGTGTTAGCAGCTAGCGTGTTAGCAGTTAGCGCGTTAGCAGCTAGCGTGTTAGCAATTAGCGCGTTAGCAGTTAGCTCGGAGGAGCGCAGTCTGCAAAGAGGAAGCGGGTAAAACCAGGTGCTTTAGACCAGATCTAAATAAATTATATTTGAATTATACCTAAACTACAGTGATAAGTATTCTATGATGAAAAAGTGGCTATACTATAAAATGAAATGAATTAGACTCACTACTATAATCAAACACCAGTAAAATAATGTCTGGTATCGGTATCTTTACTCAGTATCTGCGAGTACTCAAAATGAAGTACTCGTACTCGTTTGCAAAACATGGTATTGGTGCATTAATGAGTCGTTAATAACGCATTCAGGAGTCGTTCACAGGTCGTTCTTTCGTTCAGCCGATGTGGTTTGTGCCATAACCAACGTTGATGTGACACAGGAGCAGAGACTTTAACTCCACTCACATCGTCTGAGGTTTAGAGACAAAAGAACAAGCCACAACCAAAAACAGCCAGTGGAATAAACGGACTCACCTGTGTCCTCTGTCCCTCTGAGGTGTGTCCTCTGTCCTCTGATACATGTCCTGTCTGCACATTACACACCTCCATTCTCTCTGTTTTTATCTGCAGATCCACTGGTGTAAAATCGTGGCATATTTCGAGTTCTCTCTGAAAAAATCTGTGTCCCCAACGATCTTCCTCTGGGCTCTTCACACATTGTCCCATCGCTAACTTAAGTCTTTTAGTCTGTAAAACATTCACTCAAATGTCCCTCTGCTGCCTCAGCCCTCCCAGAATGCACCTGGAGGGAGGGGTCCTTCACACGGTGTAAACACGTAGCTGTCCTCACCACTGCCCGATTAGAAAATGAATGTAGGAAGCACGTGTCTAGCTAATGGAAATAAAACACACATCTAGTCATGTAAGAAGGATATTTAGACTAGTATATACATACCCGGGCACTGTTTAGTTTTCAGAAAAAAACGTTTCAATCATTATTTTCAATATAAATGTATGGGCTCTTGGGGGCCCTCTGGTGGCCTCGGGGCCCTAAGCAGCTGCTTAGTCTGCTTATAGGCCGGGCCGGCCCTGGCCCTGGGAGGAAACTGCTGTTGTGATTTTGGTGATACACAAATACGTTGAACTGAATAAATACAAATATAATGTACTACATCACTGCAGTATTCTCACCAGTATGATATGGTTGATCTGTTACATACAGCACATCTCCCCCGACTTGTTATTGGTAAGAAAAGTGACAAAACTCTCACATCTCCTGCTCAACAGCCCTGTCCATTTTTAAAATTTAAATCAATCAATTGTAAAAGTTTAATAAACATGTCGACAGTGGTGGACAGTAACAAAGTACACGTAGTAAAGTACAGTACTTTTTACAGTGGATACTTTTTACTTTTACTTCAGTACAATAATTATCAATAATTGCACTTGAACAGCACAAACAAACACTTCAACAAGAAGAGAAAATATTTGAAGGTCGCAGTAAAATTGTCAAACGTTGACTGGTCCGCGGTGAGAAAAAGGTTGGGGACCACTGCTTTAAAGTATTGCACAAGTCTAAAAACCTTGAAAACAAAAGCTCTATGTACAGAATTTGAAATACACACATGATTAAATCATTATTATTATGAATTAATGATTAAAAATACAATATTTTGACATAGTTGAACAAAAATAAAATTAGTCAAATGACTCATTCAACTGGGACTAAAGACTAAATAAACTTGTTCGTTACATAACTGTGAACGTAGGCAGAGTTTTAGGAGCATTCTTTTCTGTTCTGAGGACATTTGGACCATTTCAGAGTGAACTTGCAGCTTTGTGGTGTAAAAACGTTCAAATAAATAAATGATGGTTAAACTGTGCCTCTACAGTTTAATTCCACACTGGACACGAGAGCTGTGAGCTCCCATTTCTGCAGGACCTTCTGCAGGACTTAAATGTTCACACTTTATACATCATTCTTGTATGTGAAACCCTGATATTTTGGTCTCACCGGTCTCTTGATGCTGTGGGTATGGCGGGTTACAGTTAGATATATGTTGTATCTTCTTGCTGTTTTCCTTGCTAACATACACCAACACGGCAGGACAGTGCACAGCTCATGTCTTTATTTTAGCAACTCAACTACTTAACAACATGTGTGCGCCCTGAGCGCGTTCACACTCGGTGCGCTCCCCAAATGCGCTGTACTGCAACAACAATAGGAACCAAAATTATGATAAAAGTAAATGTAACTTACCCAACATAATGTAATAAATAAATATTAATTGTTAACAAAATAAATACAAGGCAATAAACAAAATACTAATGTCCCAAATTAATGTTAATACATAAAATAACATACATCAAATAAATCAAAGGTTACATATGTTTTGGGATATTGTGACGTCAGTTGTTTTTCCTGTGGGTGTTTTGTCTTGTAGACTAACGCAATAAGACTAAACTTGTTGTTCCTAAAGCGGCGTTTGTCCGTTCCCTGTGAGACGAGAGCGCGCAGAAGAGACAAGAGAAAAAGGACAGAGCGCAGTGACAAGAAACGCCGCTTCAGATGCGCCACTTTGTACCCTAAAATCAGCAAAATGGATACACACAAAGCTCTTGTTTAGTACTCAAATGTATTTATTCCACCTAGAATAAAATGCGGGACGTGTCACTTGAGTTGCGCCTAAAAACAGAAAATGATAAAACAATAGACGCGGGACACTTCTCTTTCTTTTTGTCATTGCACTAAAAAAACTTCCTTTGATCATTGTCCATTGATTTATGTTTCTTTTACCTATTTTTCCTTAAATTTGAGTAAATTTGACCCTCAAACGAAGTCGATCTCCAAACTTTCTTTTTCAAACCTGTGGCGTGACGGTTGCTATGGAAATGACCAAAGCTTTGATCATGATGTTCTAGAATGCAGCTCTTTATGACGTCAGCCCTGTGTTGTGTGAGTTTAATGTACTGCCTGAAAGAAGACACAACATTACTTCTGAAGAGATCAGCCACTTACTGATATCCAGAGAGAGAGATACTGCACACTTGTCTAACAGACAAACGCCTAATATCACAACAATTACAAGCCTCAACTTTCACAAGTTATTGAAAATAGAGAGCAAGATGGAGAGTCAAAGGCCAGAGGAAATTTACAAAAACGCCTTGGGTCTTTTGCACGAACTGGCTTTGGTGCACAATCTTCACGTCCAGTTTGATGAACTGGGAGAAGAAGGCCCGCAGAACAGGCCGACCTTCCACATGGAAGCGCGAGCGGGGAACTTCTTTGCCTACGGCTCGGGTCCCTCAAAGAAACAGGCTAAATTAAACGCAGCCTCAAAAGTTGTGAAGGAGTTGAAGAAGCTCCCAGTGCCGGAGGACGCAAATCCGTATTGGTGCAAACCGCACCTTGACCTAAAGGACCCGCTGGAGCGTCCATACTTCTTCTACAATAAAAATCCTGTTAGTGCCCTGGTAGAAATCCTTACGGTGAGGAAGCAAAAGACGGCTGAGTTTAAGGTCGTCGCTGTTCAAACCTTGCCCAGTAACAGGATACGGTTCACTATGGAGGTTAGAGTGGGCAAAATGTCGTGTCAGGCTATGGCACCCAGCAAAAAGAAGGCTAAGCTCTTGGCAGCGGAGAAAATGCTGGAGATGATGGGGTTTGCAGAACAGATGGAAAGCCAAAACCCTCCAATGCAGCCGCACGAGGCGGCCATGTTCCAGAAACACGTTTACGAGCAGCAGGAACAACGGAAGAGGGAACACCAGGAGGCCTTAAGAGCCCTTACCCGGCCGGTTCAGGAACCAGAACAAAACCAGGAACCAGGACCAAGCCAAGAATCAGAACCAAATCAGGGACCCACGACAGTCCAGATCCCAGCTCCTCAGGATGCCATGAGGCCTATTAACCCTCATACTCCAGAGGTGGAGACTGTCTCTACAGTCCCAATCCCAGAACAGGTCACAAGTTGTCAGGATGTCACTATTCCAGCAGAAGGCCCTAGTGCACCAGAGATAATTGAAACAGGGCCCCCTACTGCTGAAAATCACGTGTCTATCAGTCCGGCAGAGACACCTATTCCACCAGAGAACACAACTGTGGCCCATATCATTGAAAAGTTCTCTCTTCCTCCAGAAGTTACCAGTATTGTTAATGGCTGGTTTCAAGCAGTAGAGGAGACAGAGGACACCACTAGTCCTCCTGTCAGGTTAGCAGAGGAGCCAGTGTCTGCACCTCTTGAGCCTCTAAGT
The DNA here is from genome assembly GCA_019594935.1 of Periophthalmus modestus. Lineage (NCBI taxonomy): Eukaryota > Metazoa > Chordata > Actinopteri > Gobiiformes > Gobiidae > Periophthalmus > Periophthalmus modestus. The sequence goes on from JAIEZT010000009.1 coordinate 1,668,686, forward strand.
CAGCAATGAACTCAATCCCACCAGAGGAGAATACAGCAGAGGTCCCAACACCTGAAGACATTTCTGTTCCTCAGGATGTTATTGATAGCTCGTTTCAAGGAGTACAGGACGTTGAGGAGGACATGACCTCAAGTCCTACTGAGCCCGTACCACCAGAGGAGATCACCCAACCTGTGGTAATTACACTGAAACAGGCCTCAGCTCCACAGGACGACTATGCTGAGTCTGTAAGTTCAGCAGAGGTCCAACTAGAAGAGATCGAAACAGCAACCACCAACCACAGTGTAACCCTACAGGAGGTTACCATATCTACAACTGAGACCCCCAGTGAACCGGCAGAGGACTGTATCCCATCCCCAGAGGAGATTATGGTTCCTCTGGCCTCCACCCCTGAACCTTCTATAACTCCTCAGGGCACCGCTCATGAGGTTGTCAATCAAATAGAGGGTTCTATTGCACCAGAGGAGGTCCAACTAGAAGAGATCGAACCAGCAACCACCAACCACAGTGTAACCCTACAGGAGGTTACCATATCTACAACCGAGACCCCCAGTGAACCAGAGGAGGCATCTGAACCAGTTCTTCCCAGTTCACCACAGCCTGTAATTCCAGACATCACAAATGGTCAACCTCAAGCCTGTTCTACAGAGAAGAGTGTTGAATCAACTGGAAAAAACCCGCTGCCCTGAAGCCACACACTGCATGATCACAGCAATGTTCAAAAAACTGCTTCCAAAACTCAAGCCGTTTCCTGACCATGACCAACAGGTGGTGCTTGTCCAAAGACTCCGAAAAGTGGAGAACCAGGTTGTGAAACCTGAGAACATTGAACTCAGAGCTAAAGATCTCAAAAATCATCGGTAAAGCAGCTGCTAAAAGCCTTCTGCAAGAGATGGGCTCTGCGTCCTCACTGTTCTTAGACAGTAACACTGATTTCATTGAGTCCACGGTGAAACAACATCTCACCATTCAACTCAACACCTTCTTGGCCAATTCTAAGACAGGACAAGCACGTTTCTTTTCAGGAGTGAGTAAGATCTTCAGGAGTATCTTAATACCCAAAAGGCCCTCTCAGCACCTATCTGCTGTCCAGGCCAAGGCATTAATTCAACCCCCTCCCCTGTCAGCCCCTGTCACCCGCCTAAACGCCTAAAGTCAACAAGATTCTTAGCATGATTGGATTCCTAATTTATTATGTATAAATGGATGAGACAGATACTAAAAACTAAAACAATTTGGCACTATTTAAATTCACCTCAGGAAATATACCAGATTTTCTGAAGTGAATGACTAAATTTACACAAAACTGTGTATCTGGCTCCTCCATGCATAATAATGTCTAAAATATAACCAATTTGGCACCTTTTAAATTCACCCTCATTAATATAAAAGATTTTTTGAAGTGAGTTAAAAAAACAAAACAAAATTTAAATAAATAAATTAAAACACATCTTTGTACTTGATTTTATATTTTGTTTTCTTAAAAAAAAAAATATGCTAAATATTGTTATATTGTTATTTCTTATCTATGGACCATATGTGCTCTCTGTGCCCTCAATAAAGAATACTACTACAACTACTACAACTAATATTATTAATAATAATGTGAAGAAAAAGTTCATTTTGTTTTGATGGGGATAAGTGTAATCTGCTGTTTCACTGTTTGACTTTTTACAAGTTCATTAAATCAACATTTGACTTAAGCCCTGGGCAGGGCCGGCCCTAGCCTTCAGGGGGCCCTAAGCAAAGTTGTCCCCGGGGGCCCTCTCCACTTCAGTGCCACATATTCATATTTGACAACATTAAAACATAATCACAACCAGTTGTTAAAAGACTGAAAATTCTAGAGGCTCACAACAGCAATAGCCACAAGTCTAACAGTATAAAAACATGTAAGGAAGGGGGGTCTGCCAGAGACATTTTTAAATTCTGGCGCATTTAAATGTTTTCCAGTCGACTAAAATGGGCTTCTCATGAAGTGCAGTACTGGATAGAGTAGCCAAACAAGGGTACACTAACTTCAAAATCATATCACTCAAGAAGTACAAAGTAGTGCTCCAAGTCAAGAGTTGCATAAGAGAAACAGCCTGGACATAACGTCAGATTTATAATCATCAGATTTATAATCATCAGATCATTTGGAAGGACTGAACATTAAATAAAATCGGATTTCAGGATCACATAATGTTTATGTTTGTTGTCAGGCTTTGGATGGGAGATTTCGCCTAAATGCGCATATTAAATGAGTAGGATGCCCAGATACTGATACCAGCATTGTGCTGTACTGGTACTCATCAATGAGCTGCCGATACCAAAAGCCGATACCACTGTATCTGTGCTGCTGTTTGAGGCTCACAGCTCGCCTCTCCACAGAGCAGATCTCTGGACATAAAGCTGCACATTAAGCACAGCCGTGATCATATGTGACTGTCACATGACATATACAAATATATAGGACTCTAAAGGTGTTTATAGTTCACAGAGGACACTAGCGCAGTGCTTGTGTTTACAATAGTAGCATGCTAACGTAGCTAAGTGCGCTGGTGTTTATTTGCTTGTGCTGCGATGTAACTGTTATAATGGACAAACACATTTAGACGAGTTCAGAGCTTTTAAAAGACGAACAGCAGGAACATAAGTGTGAAAAAGTGGCCGTGGTACAAGTAACACAACAGTCACTGTTATGTTAACAGTGGCTCTGTAGCAGTTAGCGCGTTAGCAGCTAGCGTGTTAGCAGCTAGCGTGTTAGCAGTTAGCGCGTTAGCAGCTAGCGTGTTAGCAATTAGCGCGTTAGCAGTTAGCTCGGAGGAGCGCAGTCTGCAAAGAGGAAGCGGTAAAACCAGGTGCTTTAGACCAGATCTAAATAAATTATATTTGAATTATACCTAACTACAGTGATAAGTATTCTATGATGAAAAAGTGGCTATACTATAAAATGAAATGAATTAGACTCACTACTATAATCAAACACCAGTAAAATAATGTCTGGTATCGGTATCTTTACTCAGTATCTGCGAGTACTCAAAATGAAGTACTCGTACTCGTTTGCAAAACATGGTATTGGTGCATTAATGAGTCGTTAATAACGCATTCAGGAGTCGTTCACAGGTCGTTCTTTCGTTCAGCCGATGTGGTTTGTGCCATAACCAACGTTGATGTGACACAGGAGCAGAGACTTTAACTCCACTCACATCGTCTGAGGTTTAGAGACAAAAGAACAAGCCACAACCAAAAACAGCCAGTGGAATAAACGGACTCACCTGTGTCCTCTGTCCCTCTGAGGTGTGTCCTCTGTCCTCTGATACATGTCCTGTCTGCACATTTACACACCTCCATTCTCTCTGTTTTATCTGCAGATCCACTGGTGTAAAATCGTGGCATATTTCGAGTTCTCTCTGAAAAATCCTGTCCCCAAACGATCTTCCTCTGGGCTCTTCACACATTGTCCCATCGCTAACTTAAGTCTTTTAGTCTGTAAAACATTCACTCAAATGTCCCTCTGCTGCCTCAGCCCTCCCAGAATGCACCTGGAGGGAGGGGTCCTTCACACCGGTGTAAACACGTAGCTGTCCTCACCACTGCCCGATTAGAAAATGAATGTAGGAAGCACGTGTCTAGCTAATGGAAATAAAACACATCTAGTCATGTAAGAAGGATATTTAGACTAGTATACATACCCGGGCACTGTTTAGTTTTCAGAAAAAAACGTTTCAATCATTATTTTCAATATAAATGTATGGGCTCTTGGGGGCCCTCTGGTGGCCTCGGGGCCCTAAGCAGCTGCTTAGTCTGCTTATAGGCCGGGCCGGGCCTGGCCCTGGGAGGAAACTGCTGTTTTGTGATTTGGTGATACACAAATACGTTGAACTGAATAAATACAAATATAATGTACTACATCACTGCAGTATTCTCACCAGTATGATATGGTTGATCTGTTACATACAGCACATCTCCCCCGACTTGTTATTGGTAAGAAAAGTGACAAAACTCTCACATCTCCTGCTCAACAGCCCTGTCCATTTTTAAAATTTAAATCAATCAATTGTAAAAGTTTAATAAACATGTCGACAGTGGTGGACAGTAACAAAGTACACGTAGTAAAGTACAGTACTTTTTACAGTGGATACTTTTTACTTTTACTTCAGTACAATAATTATCAATAATTGCACTTGAACAGCACAAACAAACACTTCAACAAGAAGAGAAAATATTTGAAGGTCGCAGTAAAATTGTCAAACGTTGACTGGTCCGCGGTGAGAAAAAGGTTGGGGACCACTGCTTTAAAGTATTGCACAAGTCTAAAAACCTTGAAAACAAAAGCTCTATGTACAGAATTTGAAATACACACATGATTAAATCATTATTATTATGAATTAATGATTAAAAAATACAATATTTTGACATAGTTGAACAAAAATAAAAATTAGTCAAATGACTCATTCAACTTGAAACTAAAGACTAAATAAACTTGTTCGTTACATAACTGTGAACGTAGGCAGAGTTTTAGGAGCATTCTTTTCTGTTCTGAGGACATTTGGACCATTCAGAGTGAACTTGCAGCTTTGTGGTGTAAAAACGTTCAAATAAATAAATGATGGTTAAACTGTGCCTCTACAGTTAATTCCACACTGGACACGAGAGCTGTGAGCTCCCATTTCTGCAGGACTTCTGCAGGACTTAAATGTTCACACTTTATACATCATTCTTGTATGTGAAACCCTGATATTTTGGTCTCACCGGTCTCTTGATGCTGTGGGTTATGGCGGATTACAGTTAGATATATGTTATATATCTTATTGCTGTTTTCCTTGCTAACATACACCAACACGGCAGGACAGTGCACAGCTCATGTCTTTATTTTAGCAACTCAACTACTTAACAACATGTGTGCGCCCTGAGCGCGTTCACACTCGGTGCGCTCCCCAAATGCGCTGTACTGCAACAACAATAGGAACCAAAATTATGATAAAAGTAAATGTAACTTACCCAACATAATATAATAAATAAATATGAATTGTTAACAAAATAAATACAAGGCAATAAACAAAATACTAATGTCCCAAATTAATGTTAATACATAAAATAACATACATCAAATAAATCAAAAGGTACATATGTTTTGGGATATTGTGACGTCAGTTGTTTTTCCTGTGGGTGTTTTGTCTTGTAGACTAACGCAATAAGACTAAACTTGTTGTTCCTAAAGCGGCGTTTGTCCGTTCCCTGTGAGCGACGAGAGCGCGCAGAAGAGACAAGAGAAAAAGGACAGAGCGCAGTGACAAGAAACGCCGCTTCAGATGCGCCACTTTGTACCCTAAAATCAGCAAAATGGATACACACAAAGCTCTTGTTTAGTACTCAAATGTATTTATTCCACCTAGAATAAAATGCGGGACGTGTCACTTGAGTGAGTTGCGCCTAAAAACAGAAAATGATAAAACAATAGACGCGGGACACTTCTCTTTCTTTTTGTCATTGCACTAAAAAAAACTTCCTTTTGATCATTGTCCATTGATTTATGTTTTCTTTTACCTATTTTTCCTTAAATTTGAGTAAATTTGACCCTCAAACGAAGTCGATCTCCAAACTTTCTTTTTCAAACCTGTGGCGTGACGGTTGCTATGGAAATGACCAAAGCTTTGATCATGATGTTCTAGAATGCAGCTCTTTATGACGTCAGCCCTGTGTTGTGTGAGTTTAATGTACTGCCTGAAAGAAGACACAACATTACTTCTGAAGAGATCAGCCACTTACTGATATCCAGAGAGAGAGATACTGCACACTTGTCTAACAGACAAACGCCTAATATCACAACAATTACAAGCCTCAACTTTCACAAGTTATTGAAAAATAGAGAGCAAGATGGAGAGTCAAAGGCCAGAGGAAATTTACAAAAACGCCTTGGGTCTTTTGCACGAACTGGCTTTGGTGCACAATCTTCACGTCCAGTTTGATGAACTGGGAGAAGAAGGCCCGCAGAACAGGCCGACCTTCCACATGGAAGCGCGAGCGGGGGAACTTCTTTGCCTACGGCTCGGGGTCCCTCAAAGAAACAGGCTAAATTAAACGCAGCCTCAAAAGTTGTGAAGGAGTTGAAGAAGCTCCCAGTGCCGGAGGACGCAAATCCGTATTGGTGCAAACCCCACCTTGACCTAAAGGACCCGCTGGAGCGTCCATACTTCTTCTACAATAAAAATCCTGTTAGTGCCCTGGTAGAAATCCTTACGGTGAGGAAGCAAAAGACGGCTGAGTTTAAGGTCGTCGCTGTTCAAACCTTGCCCAGTAACAGGATACGGTTCACTATGGAGGTTAGAGTGGGCAAAATGTCGTGTCAGGCTATGGCACCCAGCAAAAAGAAGGCTAAGCTCTTGGCAGCGGAGAAAATGCTGGAGATGATGGGGTTTGCAGAACAGATGGAAAGCCAAAACCCTCCAATGCAGCCGCACGAGGCGGCCATGTTCCAGAAAACACGTTTACGAGCAGCAGGAACACACGAAGAGTGGAAACAGAAGAGGGAACACCAGGAGGCCTTAAGAGCCCTTACCCGGCCGGTTCAGGAACCAGAACAAAACCAGGAACCAGGACCAAGCCAAGAATCAGAAACCAAATCAGGGACCCACGACAGTCCAGATCCCAGCTCCTCAGGATGCCATGAGGCCTATTAACCCTCATACTCCAGAGGTGGAGACTGTCTCTACAGTCCCAATCCCAGAACAGGTCACAAGTTGTCAGGATGTCACTATTCCAGCAGAAGGCCCTAGTGCACCAGAGATAATTGAAAAAGGGCCCCCTACTGCTGAAAATCACGTGTCTATCAGTCCGGCAGAGACACCTATTCCACCAGAGAAAACACAACTGTGGGGCCCATATCATTGAAAAGTTCTCTCTTCCTCCAGAAGTTACCAGTATTGTTAATGGCTGGTTTCAAGCAGTAGAGGAGACAGAGGACACCACTAGTCCTCCTGTCAGGTTAGCAGAGGAGCCAGTGTCTGCACCTCTTGAGCCTCTAAGTTCAGCAATGAACTCAATCCCACCAGAGGAGAATACAGCAGAGGTCCCAACACCTGAAGACATTTCTGTTCCTCAGGATGTTATTGATAGCTCGTTTCAAGGAGTACAGGACGTGAGGAGGACATGACCTCAAGTCCTACTGAGCCCGTACCACCAGAGGAGATCACCCAACCTGTGGTAATTACACTGAAACAGGCCTCAGCTCCACAGGACGACTATATGCTGAGTCTGTAAGTTCAGCAGAGGTCCAACTAGAAGAGATCGAAACAGCAACCACCAACCACACAGTGTAACCCTACAGGAGGTTACCATATCTACAACTGAGACCCCCAGTGAACCGGCAGAGGACTGTATCCCATCCCCAGAGGAGATTATGGTTCCTCTGGCCTCCACCCCTGAACCTTCTATAACTCCTCAGGGCACCGCTCATGAGGTTGTCAATCAAATAGAGGGTTCTATTGCACCAGAGGAGGTCCAACTAGAAGAGATCGAACCAGCAACCACCAACCACAGTGTAACCCTACAGGAGGTTACCATATCTACAACCGAGACCCCCAGTGAACCAGAGGAGGCATCTGAACCAGTTCTTTCCAGTTCACCACAGCCTGTAATTCCCAGACATCACAAATGGTCAACCTCAGCCTGTTCTACAGAGAAGAGTGTTGAATCAACTGGAAAAACCCGCTGCCCTGAAGCCACACACTGCATGATCACAGCAATGTTCAAAAAAAATGCTTCCAAAACTCAAGCCGTTTCTGACCATGACCAACAGGTGGTGCTTGTCCAAAGACTCCGAAAAGTGGAGAACCAGGTTGTGAAACCTGAGAACATTGAACTCAGAGCTAAAGATCTCAAAATCATCGGGTAAAGCAGCTGCTAAAAAGCCTTCTGCAAGAGATGGGCTCTGCGTCCTCACTGTTCTTTAGACAGTAACACTGATTTCATTGAGTCCACGGTGTGAAATTCAACATCTCACCATTCAACTCAAACACCTTCTTGCCAATTCTAAGACAGGACAAGCACGTTTCTTTTCAGGAGTGAGTAAGATCTTCAGGAGTATCTTAATACCCAAAGGGCCCTCTCAGCACTATCTGCTGTCCAGGCCAAAGGCATTAATTCAACCCCCTCCCTGTCAGCCCCTGTCACCCCGCCTAAACGCCTAAAGTCAACAAGATTCCTTAGCATGATTGGATTCCTAATTTATTATGTATAAATGGATGAGACAGATACTAAAAACTAAAACAAATTTGGCACTATTAAATTCACCTCAGGAAATATACCAGATTTTTCTGAAGTGAATGACTAAATTTACACAAAACTGTGTATCTGGCTCCTCCCTGCATAATAATGTCTAAAATATAACCAATTTGGCACCTTTTAAATTCACCTCAATTAATATAAAAGATTTTTGTTGAAGTGAGTTAAAAAACAAAACAAAATTTAAAAATAAATAAATTAAAACACATCTTTGTACTTGATTTATATTTTGTTTTCTTCTAAAAAAAATATGCTAAATATTGTTATATTGTGTATTTCTATCTATGGACCATATGTGCCTCTCTGTGCCCTCAATAAAGAATACTACTACAACTACTACAACTAATATTATTAATAATAATGTGAAGAAAAAGTTCATTTTGTTTTGATGGGGATAAGTGTAATCTGCTGTTTCACTGTTTGACTTTTTACAAGTTCATTAAATCAACATTTGACTTAAGCCCTGGGCAGGGCCGGCCCTAGCCTTCAGGGGGGCCCTAAGCAAAGTTGTCCCCCGGGGGGGCCCTCTCCACTTCAGTGCCACATATTCATATTTGACAACATTAAAACATAATCACAACCAGTTGTTAAAAGACTGAAAATTCTAGAGGCTCAAAACAGCAATAGCCACAAGTCTAACAGTATAAAAACATGTAAGGAAGGGGGGTCTGCCAGAGACATTTTTAAATTCTGGCGCATTTAAATGTTTTCCAGTCGACCTAAAAATGGGCTTCCTCATGAAGTGCAGTACTGGATAGAGTAGCCAAACAAGGGTACACTAACTTCAAAATCATATCACTCAAGAAGTACTAAAAGTAGTGCTCCAAGTCAAGAGTTGCATAAGAGAAAACAGCCTGGACATAACGTCAGATTATAATCATCAGATTTATAATCATCAGATCATTTATAATCATCAGATCATTTGAAGGACTGAACATTAAATAAATCGGATTTAGGATCACATAATGTTTATGTTTGTTGTCAGGCTTTGGATGGGAGGATTTCGCCTAAATGCGCATATTAAATGAGTAGGATGCCCAGATACTGATACAGCATTGTGCTGTACTGGTACTCATCAATGAGCTGCCGATACCAAAAGCCGATACCACTGTATCTGTGCTGCTGTTTGAGGCTCACAGCTCGCTCTCCACAGAGCAGATCTCTGGACATAAAGCTGCACATTAAGCACAGCCGTGATCATATGTGACTGTCACATGACATATACAAATATATAGGACTCCTAAGGTGTTTATAGTTCACAGAGGACACTAGCGCAGTGCTTGTGTTTACAATAGTAGCACATGCTAACGTAGCTAAGTGGCGCTGGTGTTTATTTGCTGTGCTGCGATGTAACTGTTATAATGGGACAAACACATTTAGACGAGTTCAGAGCTTTTAAAAGACGAACAGCAGGAAATAAGTGTGAAAAAAGTGGCCGTGGTACAAGTAACACAACAGTCACTGTTATGTTAACAGTGGCTCTGTAGCAGTTAGCGCGTTAGCAGCTAGCGTGTTAGCAGCTAGCGTGTTAGCAGTTAGCGCGTTAGCAGCTAGCGTGTTAGCAATTAGCGCGTTAGCAGTTAGCTCGGAGGAGCGCAGTCTGCAAAGAGGAAGCGGTGTAAAACCAGGTGCTTTTTAGACCAGATCTAAATAAATTATATTTGAATTATACCTAACTACAGTGATAAGTATTCTATGATGAAAAAGTGGCTATACTATACTATAAAATGAAATGAATTAGACTCACTACTATAATCAAACACCAGTAAAAATAATGTCTGGTATCGGTATCTTTACTCAGTATCTGCGAGTACTCAAAATGAAGTACTCTCGTACTCGTTTGCAAAACATGGTATTGGTGCATTAATGAGTCGTTAATAACGCATTCAGGAGTCGTTCCACAGGTCGTTCTTTCGTTCAGCCGATGTGGTTTGTGCCATAACCAACGTTGATGTGACACAGGAGCAGAGGACTTTAACTCCACTCACATCGTCTGAGGTTTAGAGACAAAAGAACAAGCCACAACCAAAAACAGCCAGTGGAATAAACGGACTCACCTGTGTCCTCTGTCCCTCTGAGGTGTGTCCTCTGTCCTCTGATACATGTCCTGTCTGCACATTTACACACCTCCATTCTCTCTGTTTTATCTGCAGATCCACTGGTGTAAAATCGTGGCATATTTCGAGTTCTCTCTGAAAAAAATCCTGTCCCCAAACGATCTTCCTCTGGGCTCTTCACACATTCCCCCATCGCTAACTTAGTCTTTTAGTCTGTAAAACATTCACTCAAATGTCCCTCTGCTGCCTCAGCCCTCCCAGAATGCACCTGGAGGGAGGGGTCCTTCACACCGGTAGGTAAAACACGTAGCTGTCATCACCATGCCCGACTAGAAAAATGAATGTAGGAAGCACGTGTCTAGCTAATGGAAATAAAAACACATCTAGTCATGTAAGAAGGATATTTAGACTAGTATACATACCCGGGCACTGTTTAGTTTTCAGAACAAAAAACGTTTCAATCATTATTTTTCAAATACATGTATGGGCTCTGGGGGGCCCTCTGGTGGCCTCGGGGCCCTAAGCAGCTGCTTAGTCTGCTTATAGGCCGGGCCGGGGCCCTGGCCCTGGGAGGAAACTGCTGTTGTGATTTGGTGATACACAAATACGTTTGAACTGAATAAATACAAATATAATGTACTACATCACTGCAGTATTCTCACCCAGTATGATATGGTTGATCTGTTACATACAGCACATCTCCCCCGACTTGTTTATGGTAAGAAAGGAAAAGTGACAAAACTCTCACATCTCCTTGCTCAACAGCCCTGTCCATTTTTAAATTTAAATCAATCAATTGTAAAAGTTTAATAAACATGTCGACAGTGGTGGACAGTAACAAAGTACACGTAGTAAAGTACAGTACTACTTTTTACAGTGGATACTTTTTACTTTACTTCAGTACAATAATTATCACATAAATTGCACTTGAACAGCACAAAACAAACACTTCAACAAGAAGAGAAAATATTTGAAGGTCGCAGTAAAATTGTCAAACGTTGACCCGGTCCGCGCGGTGAGAAAAAGGTTGGGGGACCACTGCTTTAAAGTAAAGTATTGCACACAAGTCTAAAAACCTTGAAACAAAAGCATCTATGTACAGAATTTGAAATACACACATGATTTTTGTTCGTTATTAAATCATTATTATTATGAATTAATGATTAAAAATACAATATTTTGACATAGTTGAACAAAAATAAAATTAGTCAAATGACTCATTCAACTGGGACTAAAGACTAAATAAACTTGTTCGTTACATAACTGTGAACGTAGGCAGAGTTTTAGGAGCATTCTTTTCTGTTCTGGAGGACATTTGGACCATTTCAGAGTGAACTTGCAGCTTTGTGGGTAAAATTTAAAAACGTTCAAATAACCCAAACATACACCACCACCCCATGTTCAAATAAAAATGGAAACTGTGCCTCTACAGTTTAATTCCACACTGGACACGAGAGCTGTGAGCTCCCATTTCTGCAGGACCTTCTGCAGGACTTAAATGTTCACACTTTATACATCATTCTTGTATGTGAAACCCTGATATTTTGGTCTCACCGGTCTCTTGATGCTGTGGTTTTTTATGGCGGGTTACAGTTAGATATATGTTATATCTTCTTGCTGTTTTCTTGCTAACATACACCAACACGGAAAAAAAAAGAGGACAGTGCAAAGCTCATGTCTTATTTTAGCAACTCAACTACTTAACAACATGTGTGCGCCCTGAGCGCGTCACACTCGGTGCGCTCCCCAAATGCGCTGTACTGCAACAACAATAGGAACCAAATTATGATAAAAGTAAATGTAAACTTACCCAACATAATATAATAAATAAATATGAATTGTTAACAAAATAAATACAAGGCAATAAACAAAATACTAATGTCCCAAATTAATGTTAATACATAAAATAACATACATCAAATAAATCAAAGGTTACATATGTTTTTGGGATATTGTGACGTCAGTTGTTTTTCCTGTGGGTGTTTTGTCTTGTAGACTAACGCAATAAGACTAAACTTGTTGTTCCTAAAGCGGCGTTTGTCCGTCCCTGTGAGACGAGAGGCGCGCAGAAGAAGAGACAAGAGAAAAAGGACAGAGCAGAGCGCAGTGACAAGAAACGCCGCTTCAGATGCGCCACTTTGTACCCTAAAATCAGCAAAATGGATACACACAAAGCTCTTGTTTAGTACTCAAATGTATTTATTCCACCTAGAATAAAAATGCGGGACGTGTCACTTGAGTTGCACCCTAAAACAGAAAATGATAAAACAATAGACGCGGGACACACTTCTCTTTTCTTTTTGTCATTGCACTAAAAAAACCTTCCTTTGATCATTGTCCATTGATTTATGTTTCTTTTACCTATTTTTCCTTAAATTTGAGTAAATTTGACCCTCAAACGACGAAGTCGATCTCCAAACTTTCTTTTTCAAACCTGTGGCGGACGGTTTGCTATGGAAATGACCAAAGCTTTGATCATGATGTTCTAGAATGCAGCTCTTTATGACGTCAGCCCTGTGTTGTGTGAGTTTAATGTACTGCCTGAAAGAAGACACAACATTACTTCTGAAGAGATCAGCCACTTACTGATATCCAGAGAGAGAGATACTGCACACTTGTCTAACAGACAAACGCCTAATATCACAACAATTACAAGCCTCAACTTTCACAAGTTATTGAAAATAGAGAGCAAGATGGAGAGTCAAAGGCCAGAGGAAATTTACAAAAACGCCTTGGGTCTTTTGCACGAACTGGCTTTGGTGCACAATCTTCACGTCCAGTTTGATGAACTGGGAGAAGAAGGCCCGCAGAACAGGCCCGACCTTCCACATGGAAAGCGCGAGCGGGGAACTTCTTTGCCTACGGCTCGGGTCCCTCAAAGAAACAGGCTAAAATTAAACGCAGCCTCAAAAGTTGTGAAGGAGTTGAAGAAGCTCCCAGTGCCGAGGACGGAAATCCGTATTGGTGCAAACCGCACCCTTGACCTAAAGGACCCGCTGGAGCGTCCATACTTCTTCTACAATAAAAATCCTGTTAGTGCCCTGGTAGAAATCCTTACGGTGCGGAAGCAAAAGACGGGCTGAGTTTAAGGTCGTCGCTGTTCAAACCTTGCCCAGTAACAGGATACGGTTCACTATGGAGGTTAGAGTGGGCAAAATGTCGTGTCAGGCTATGGCACCCAGCAAAAAGAAGGCTAAGCTCTTGGCAGCGGGAGAAAATGCTGGAGATGATGGGGTTTGCAGAACAGATGGAAAGCCAAAACCCTCCAATGCAGCCGCACGAGGCGGCCATGTTCCAGAAACACGTTTACGAGCAGCAGGAACAACGGAAGAGGGAACACCAGGAGGCCTTAAGAGCCCTTACCCGGTCCGGTTCAGGAACCAGAACAAAACCAGGAACCAGGACCAAGCCAAGAATCAGAACCAAATCAGGGACCCACGACAGTCCAGATCCCAGCTCCTCAGGATGCCATGAGGCCTATTAACCCTCATACTCCAGAGGTGGAGACTGTCTCTACAGTCCCAATCCCAGAACAGGTCACAAGTTGTCAGGATGTCACTATTCCAGCAGAAAGGCCCTAGTGCACCAGAGATAATTGAAACAGGGCCCCCCTACTGCTGAAAATCACGTGTCTATCAGTCCGGCAGAGACACCTATTCCACCAGAGAACACAACTGTGGCCCATATCATTGAAAAGTTCTCTCTTCCTCCAGAAGTTACCAGTATTGTTAATGGCTGGTTTCAAGCAGTAGAGGAGACAGAGGACACCACTAGTCCTCCTGTCAGGTTAGCAGAGGAGCCAGTGTCTGCACCTCTTGAGCCTCTAAGTTCAGCAATGAACTCAATCCCACCAGAGGAGAATACAGCAGAGGTCCCAACACCTGAAGACATTTCTGTTCCTCAGGAATGTTATTGATAGCTCGTTTCAAGGAGTACAGGACGTTGAGGAGGACATCACCTCAAGTCCTACTGAGCCCGTACCACCAGAGGAGATCACCCAACCTGTGGTAATTACACTGAAACAGGCCTCAGCTCCACAGGACGACTCTGCTGAGTCTGTAAGTTCAGCAGAGGTTCAAACTAGAAGAGATCGAAACAGCAACCACCAACCACAGTGTAACCCTACAGGAGGTTACCATATCTACAACTGAGACCCCCAGTGAACCAGCAGAGGACTGTATCCCATCCCCAGAGGAGATTATGGTTCCTCTGGCCTCCACCCCTGAACCTTCTTTAACTCCTCAGGGCACCACTCATGAGGTTGTCAATCAAATAGAGGGTTCTATTGCACCAGAGGAGGTCCAACTAGAAGAGATCGAACCAGCAACCACCAACCACAGTGTAACCCTACAGGAGGTTACCATATCTCTACAACCGAGACCCCCAGTGAACCAGAGGAGGCATCTGAACCAGTTCTTCCCAGTTCACCACAGCCTGTAATTCCAGACATCACAAATGGTCAACCTCAAGCCTGTTCTACAGAGAAGAGTGTTGAATCAACTGGAAAAAACCCACTGCCCTGAAGCCACACACTGCATGATCATCACAGCAATGTTCAAAAAACTGCTTCCAAAACTCAAGCCGTTTCCTGACCATGACCAACAGGTGGCGCTTGTCCAAAGACTCCGAAAAGTGGAGAACCAGGTTGTGAAACCTGAGAACATTGAACTCAGAGCTAAAGATCTCAAAATCATCGGTAAAGCAGCTGCTAAAAGCCTTCTGCAAGAGATGGGCTCTGCGTCCTCACTGTTCTTAGACAGTAACACTGATTTCATTGAGTCCACGGTGAAACAACATCTCACCATTCAACTCAACACCTTCTTGGCCAATTCTAAGACAGGACAAGCACGTTTCTTTTCAGGAGTGAGTAAGATCTTCAGGAGTATCTTAATACCCCCAAAGGCCCTCTCAGCACCTATCTGCTGTCCAGGCCAAGGCATTAATTCAACCCCCTCCCCTGTCAGCCCCTGTCATCCGCCTAAACGCCTAAAGTCAACAAGATTCTTAACATGATTGGATTCCTAATTTATTATGTATAAATGGATGAGACAGATACTAAAAACTAAAACAATTTGGCACTATTTAAATTCACCTCAGGAAATATACCAGATTTTCTGAAGTGAATGACTAAATTTACACACAAACTGTGTATCTGGCTCCTCCATGCATAATAATGTCTAAAATATAACCAATTTGGCACCTTTTAAATTCACCTCAATTAATATTAAAGATTTTTTGAAGTGAGTTAAAAAAACAAAACAAAATTTAAATAAATAAATTAAAACACATCTTTGTACTTGATTTTATATTTTGTTTTCTTCTAAAAAACTCTGCTAAATAATACTACTACAACTACTTGTGTAATTTCTTAATAATATGGAAGAATAATGTTAATTGCTCTTTGATGGGATCAAGTAAGAATACTACTACAACTAAGTTGATTTTTATAAGTTCATTAAAAGTTCATTTGAGTTTGATGGGCGAGGGAAACTGCTGTTGTGATCTGCTGTTTCACTGTTTACATTGAACTGAACCATATAGATATTGAATATAACATTTGATGTTAAGCACTTTGAGAGCTTTGAAGGTGAGGAAACTTATATGATTGTGGTGATTACACAATAAACAAGTAAAGAGCAATATATTTGGTATATATTGAAAAGATTTATATTTGATGTAAAGTCTTTTCGAGCTCTCTGAAGGTGAGTATATTACATATGAAAACTCTTGACACAAAAGGAGCTAAATGAACTTGATAATCGTTTGAGATAGTGCTTGGAGCGTTATTTGAATGTCATGTCATTTTTCCAAACCCGTTAACCCCTTCTGTTTACTGGATCTTTACAGACATTTTCTCGACATGTGATCCATTGTGTTCGTCTCACAGTTAATAATTCACATGGAAAAACAAATAAATGCAATGTAGCTCCATTGTTAGAATCACATAGTAATATCTCAGGTGAACACTAACCCCCAGTAACCTCTAAAAGCTTTTTTTCATTATGGAGGTTTTTTATTCCACTGAAAAAAACAGAATACATCTCCACACAAAACAGGCTCTTATTTGGTCTGGAGGAGCCTCTCCATGGACATGTCCCTGTATGTCATAAAACCTCTGTGTCTCTGTGGATCATGTTCTAAATTATACATTTAATGTTTTATTACCATGGAATCATGCAGCAGATTTTTCTAATCATATATATATAAATCCAGAAAATGGCATTATAGCTAAGACAGACAAACTACTGGGAGCAAATGGCCCAAATATGAAGGCATGTCTGGAAGTTTCTCTCCCAGGGAGAATTTTGCACAAAAAAAAAAAAAAAAATTAATAAATAAAATAAAATCACAAAGGTTTCTGTATCCTGCCGCATTTTAGTTATTATATTTTGTCAGTAATAATTGGTTTATTACAATAAACTGAGCTGGTGAGACCTCCTCTCTGTTTAATGGGCCTGTACTACTATTTTACATCTAATCTAAGACCATTTATTCAAAGTAAAATGTTCAATTCAGTGATTCACGAGACTTCACTGTGGACCTCATGTGAACAATAATATACTAATATTATAGTATAATATACTATAATACAGAGTATTATACTGTATTATACTGTGTATACTTATAATATAAAGTGTATTATACTTTATATACTTATAATATAAAGTGTATTATACTGTGTATACTTATAATATAAAGTGTATTATACTTTATATACTTATAATATAAAGTGTATTATACTGTGTATACTTATAATATAAAGTGTATTATACTGTATTATACTATATATACTTATAATATAAAGTGTCTTATACTGTGTATACTTATAATCAGTGGCGGGCCGTGCATTTCACACCTAGGCCTTCAGTAGTGCTCCGTCTGAATCAATCCAACCCTCAATAACTTTAACAATTTAAAACAATAAAATTTATGGCTATAAAACTTTTACTGCAGCTACAACTGCGACACACACAAAAAGCATCAATAATAACCTCATAAAATTGCAATATTATTTAGGAATATAGCCACATTTTACTCACCAAAAATCCGTTTTATTTGTACACAAAATTCATCCTCCTTTCTTTCCTCAAGAAGATTTCAATTACTCTGTCGTACAGATTACAGATTTCAGTTCCATCAAGAAGTTCTTTTCTATCGCCATCGAAGCTAATGCTGAAAGTCGAGCCCTGTCTGTCCACGAGGGTCTTGCGGTTGACTCTTCGTGGCTCGGAGCCCGCGCTGCGTTCAGGGGCCTCGTAGACCCCCCCTCCCCCCCCCCCCCCGCGACTTCCTCGTATCGGCTCCTCTCTCGTTTCAGCTGTGTCACAAAACTCCTTTACCCTTGCCAGACAAAATTGTACATCCAGTTTTTGTCCTGTAGTATTGAAAAAGGGCACGTCTGAATGCTCAAAAAATGTGTGAAGCAAAAAAACAAAAAACACAAAATCATCCAGACGTGATGCAGATGCCGTGTCCCAATTCTCCACATGCACGGGTCAATGTGCTGTTCGAGGTGCAGGTTACAGGTCGAAGTATCCAAAATCCTCCTCGAACTGCTAAAATACGAATTTTTGACACGGCTGCAGTTTGGCTCGCTCTGGCTAGTTCACTCTCTCACTGTCCAATCATAGGCTGTGAAAACGCCGACGTTTCCGTGCGCCTGCTAGAAAGGACTCGGTGTCGCCAACTCTAAATCTGATTGGTTAAAGCAACAGTTTTACCGACACTTATTTTGTGCTACAGGGGCCCGCAGAACTGATTATGAAGGCCTCCAGGTAGATTTCTGACCCTGGCAACAAATATAATGGCTGAAATGTGATTGGTTAAATGCTTAAAATATGTCAAAACACACATCTGGAAGCAGCGCACCAGGGGAAAAGCAATGAAAAGGAAGCTCACAGACAAGAATTTGGAATGATTTAATAAGTATTCATGGACAAAATATAATTAACATTCAGTCTGTGATTCAGATATTTTTTTAGGCCAGCAGAGAAGGCCTTGCAGGCCCTGACGGTCCACGTCACTGCTTATAATATAAAGTGTATTTATACATTTATACTTATAATTTATAATACACATAAATTCTTTTACATTTAGTTCATTTTAAATTGCAGTATTGTCTGTGTAATCCCACAGTCGTCAGGTAGGATCCATAACAAAATAACAGAAGAGTTTACTTTCAGAACAGAAGAAGCCTCTTGGATGAGTGGTGACGAACTTATTCACTCTTAAAAACATTTGACAGAACACACTGACAGAATTCAGTTTGTTTATTTTTTATTCATATATTCATCTAAAACAACTTCATAACAGAAATGGTTCCTGTATATAAAAAAAAACAAAAAAAAAACTCTACATGTAACTCTATAATATTGATTTAAGTGTCATATGCAGTATGCAGTTACGTGGTAAGGCAGTGTATGACTTCCAGGTGTGTTTATTTATAAAGACCACTAGGGGGCCCCAAGAGCCCACACATTTATACAAAAAATAATGTAATATATTAAGTTTTATTGGGACACTGGGCTTGTTGTGTTTACAGCAGCCAAACTTTTATCCCTCTAAACAATTACATTTGTTTTATATCTATAGGGAGCAAAATATCTGCTGCTGCTAATTGTGTTTTGAGTCGGGCAGAGGTGAGGCCAGCTATGTGTTTACACTTTTAACATGTAAATTTAAGCCCTGTCGCAACACTGGAACACATTAAAATCCACCAGAAACGAAAACAGAAAAAATGTCTAGAATTTGAAAAAATCTTGAGCTGTGTACTGAGGGCCGTTCTTGTGACTGTAGTAGTTGTGACACGCTGATTGTGTGGTCATAGAAGCACACACCTCTATTTTTAAGCCAGTAGGGGCACACGTCACAGTTATTACCTTTAGCTTTGTGGGTTTATTGCATTTTACCCTCATCATTATAATCTCCCTGTTCCCTGTGACACCCCTCCACAGGAAAAGCTACCCCTACAGGACTCTGGAGCCTGAAAAGTGCGCCCCCCCTGTGGTGCCTAATGCGTCCAGTCCCAGTTGCGTGTGCTAACCTCCCCAGTCCAGTGATAACAAGTCGCCACAGTAACGCACCGCCCCCGAACCAGCAGGTACCAGCTTCCGTCACCGCCGCCGTCGCAGGACCCGGAGATGCTTTCAACTCTTATTTTGCTTTATGATTTCACTTTTTATGTTTTACTAATTCCATTCCTTTTTAACTTTATGCTGTGTGGACTTTTCATTTGTAATTACAGCCGTGAATGGTGTTTGATGTGGTTGATTATTTTAAGGCGTGTTTGATTCATGGTTCATGTGATTCTATGTCAGTGTAAATGGCAGAATTAAGTGACAGTCTTGGGGGTTTTCAGATTCTTTAATGTAATGTGCAACTCTCAAATGGAGGCAAGAGCCAGAACTTTGAACTTTGTCATGGAATATCCAAAAGGCAAATGCACCAATAATCAACCTGTGACTAGGCCAGAGGTGCCCAAACTTTTTTAATCAAGGGCCACATCTCAAAAACATATTTGAAGCAGAGGGCCACAGACCCCAGTGATCAATACAGTGCGGGCTTTAAAAACACAGCTTTGACAGACCAACCTCTGTGGATTCATAAGAAACACTTGAAACACATTCATTTTAGGTCTGTATCACACTGTAATGTGATGTTTGAGGATATAGTGGTATAAATAGTTTAATTTACTGTTAAAAAGTACTGCTTATGATCAATTAGGCCGGTTCAGCAGGAGGCTTGAGGGCCAATAAAATTAGGTCTGAGGGCCGCAATTTGCCCCCAGGGCCATAGGTTGACACCCCCGGACTAGACACAAAAACTCACTGTTATCAAACCTATAGAATGTTTAAACCTCGCTCTAATATCACCAGACTGACCAGTGTAGTCCTCTGAGTTCTACATCTGAAATGGCTCTCGCTGAAAATGATCAGAAACGAAGATCAGAAAGTTCAAACAGATGCTTCCTGCTGATTGGTCGAAGGTTCATAACAAGTCTAAACAAAATGGATTTCTGAAGAGTTTGTGAGCTCAGAAAAAATCGTGAGAGTTTATCTTACTGGAAAGTAGACAGAAGTGCTGTCATCTGAAACCCAGCAATATGATGTAATGAATGTCTCAAATCAGCTTCACGTCATTGACTGAAATGGACCATAACCTGCTTTTTCATCTCTGCAGCTTCCACATAAACAGTCCGTACTCTAACTCTAATCTCATAAACCAACCCCATCGCTTTTTGTGTGCACATTTTGGTTTGGGTTGTAATATTTTGGGTTCTTCTTGTTGTCTGCACGTCTGAAACAAATATAATGTAAATGAGTAAAAGTCATTCAGATTGTGACTGTGTTTCAGTGGCAGCAGTGGAGGCAGCAGAGAGAACAGCAGCTGTGGGAGTGTGGGGCTGCCCCATCGCTGTTCAGCCACACCCTCCCCCCCACCCACCCTACCCAGGTAAATAACCCACCTGACCAACCAACCCACCCTACCCAACAACCAACCCACCTTTGCAAAACAACCCACTTAAACAGATAAACAACCCACCTAAACAACTAACCCACCTATAGCCAGATAAACAACCAACCCACCTAAACAACCAACCCACCTATACACAGATAAACACCAACCCCACCTAAACAACCAACCCATCTATACCCACCTAAACAACCAACCCACCTAAAAACAACCAACCCACCTATACACAGATAAACAACCAACCACCTAAACAACCAACCCATCTATACCCACCTAAACAAACAACAACCACCTAAACAACCAACCCACCTACACACAAAAGATAAACAACCAACCACCTATAGCCAGATAAACAACCAACCCACCCTAAACAACCAACACATCTATACCCAGATATAAACAACAAACCCACCTAAACAACCAACCCACCTATGCGCAGATAAAACCACACTCTAGGTTAACATCATATGACCCACCTATTAGTAATGTCAAATCTAAATGTGATTTATATAGTTTGGTCTCGAGTTTCATATTAGTTTCTAAGTTTTTCTTGCTGGTTACAATTTTGATTTCTGGGATAAATCGTCCTGTTACTTACTTACTACTTACTACTTAAGACTCTTTTAAAAACATAGTTATTGCTTCTACTATGTTGATTTAGTTTTCTTGAAATCATCAAAAATATTGAAATGAGTCTGTCCTCTACTTTTTCAGAGGACTGGGGAAGTGCACTCCAACATACTGTATTTTCAACCCAACCCAAATCTCCAGTCTTAAACCTGAATGTAGTGAACTTCGTGTCCCACTGAGGGCGCTATAGAGTCCTCTAAAGAGTGCAGGGTGATGTAGTGAGGAGGGACTGAGGTGGACATTCAGAGAGCTCATGTATTCCTTTGGTACATGTACTATTTTCTATATCCTGCATGTGACATCTTTATCTCGCTCCATGTTTGTTCTCTTTTCCCTCCCTTCTTCTATTTTTTCTCTTAAGTTTCTCCGAGCGCTGCGCCCTCATCCTCTCCGTCCACCGCCCCCAGCTCCTCCCCCCTCTCCCTCCCCTTCCACCTCTTCCTCCTCCTCTTCTTCTTCCTCCACCATGACCCAGTCTCACCCTCTGGGACCTCCAGCTCACACCCCACTGCCCTCTCTCCTCACCCCAGCTCCCCCTCCTCAAACCGGGGCAAGCTCCGACCCACCTCCGGCCTCCTCCGACCCCCAGCTGGATGCACCTCCCCTGGAACGCTCCCCTCTGCTCTCCCCTGCTCCTCCGCCCCACTCTCTCCTTTGTGTCCTCACCCAGCGAAGGTGAGTGGATCCAAAATGGACGCCAGTGACACTACAACTTTTGATTTCTACACTTGAATCACCAAACATTCTGAGTGACAATTAATAGACCATAAACAGTAAAAAAAAAAAAAAAGTTAATTTAGGATGCAAACTACTTAAAAGTCCTTTACCAGATTTTTGCTGCATTCTGTTTGCATCTAATTAGAAAATCATTTTTACTGTCCATTTATCGGGAAGTGCACGTTAGCATGCTAGTTGTAGCTTCACCGTCACAGCAGACCTCTCAGAGCAGAGTTTTGCCTGTGATGGTAAAGCTACAACTGGCATGCTAACGTGCACTTACTGATAAATAGACAGTAAAAACTATTTCTAATTAGATTAACTCATCATGGTGAATAATCAGGATATCGGAACTGTGGACCACTTTGAACCATTTAAAATTAACTTTTTTTTTCTTTTTTTTTAATGCAGAAAAGTACAGTAGCACAGTACAGTAAAATCTTGCAAGTGTATAGCAAAAAATCTAAATACTGTCTGCATTGTATTATTTATCAGTGATTTTTATGCTCTTGCTACATTTGGTTAAAGTCTTTGTACCTGATTTTTATCGTCTTAAAAGTATAAAAAGCAGAATTAGTTCATTTTAAATGGTTTGCTGTGGACCAAAGTTATTCCTCACTTACCTTATTGATTCCGAACATCCTCATTATTCACTGCAATGAGTTTATAAGCACAACTTTTGGTTATGTATCAGTGACAATGCACATAAAAAACATTGACAAAAGGTGTTCTTCACTGTCACTAGTTAAGTCTACATAAAAAAAAATTAAAAAAAACTACACACAGCAGTCTCAATTTGACCCTAAGAGCTGCTTTTACAATACGTCTGTTCTGGGGCAAAACTTTAACCTTTGGATGTATCAAAAGAAATAGTAGCTGGATCCAAGATGGCTTATTGTGTCCTATAAAAATGTAAGGTAAAGCGAAACTATATGAGAAAGGTACTGGATTTTAAGCTAAAGTAGTGAGATTTCTGTGTTTTCTTCAGGAGCGATCGTGCCTCAGTTTTACAGTATGAACCGCCCTCAGCCGCGACACCAGGCCCCTCAGGTGGGCGGGTCCCTGCCTTACCGCCGCCCTCCCCTCCGTCACCGGGCAGCCAATCACAGCAGCTCAAAACAGAGCTAGTCCCGTCCCCGCCTCTGCACAGCCAATCACAGCTCAGAGCACGGTCAACGGGGGAACTTACTACAACCACAGTCCAGGTAAGAACATGTTTTCAGTTTGTATTTGTCATGTACAGGAGACACGGCACGGAGGAGACTGATGGACTATGGTCTACAGTTTCTTAGCCAATCAGGACGCAGAACACAAACCACGTTCATACTCTGTAAAAAACATGTAAAATTGCACTTTAAAAATCTGCAAACAGCGAGACCGCGAAAGGTGAACCACGATATAGCGAGGGACCACTGTATTTGTATTTGCCATTATGTTTAGGGTTGGGTCTTGAACTTGAACATCGTACGAGAAAACCAGGCTCCCACTTTCAGGACTAAACTGCTTGTGACGACATCTGAACCCGTTGTACTCAGAGTTACACGTGCTTGTGTTTGCAGCTTCTCCTCCTCCTCCGTCTCTGCTGCAGTTCACTCCACAGCTCCCCCTAATGGGCTTCGTCGCTCGCGTTCAAGAGTCCAGTGAGTGTGTTTATTATTGAAAATATTTGATGGTTATTGTCACCTTACTTGAACTGTATAAAATGACATAAATACTGTGGAAAATGTCAAAATAAAATAGCATGTCCAGAATGATATAGCTCTGGATTTATTGTACAGAAGGACATAAGTCTGGTCACTACTCCCTCTAGTGGACTTGAGGCAGAACCAACGAAATGAAATGAAAGACTGACCATGCGTGTCCCTGATTGGCTAATCCACCTGTCAATCACGCCTCAACACAGGGAGATTTGATGGTGACCAGACTCACATCTTCCTAAAGTATTGGAGAAAAGTAACACAGTGAATCTTTAAAATATCAGACTCAAAAACTCAAAGTGCAATCTGAACCCAAACCCTGACCATTTCCCGTGTGTAAAACCCAATCTGACCCAAGTTCATTGTTCAAACTGAACTGGAATAAAATTTATGAGTCAGACTTAGGCTCTGGTCATCTCAAGGGTAGTACTCCCAAAGTAAATTACAACATATTTTAAAAACAATAATTTGATTTGTCTGATTTATTCCCCAAAGTTTCAGATGGAGCTCCTCCCCCTCCACCTCAGAGCCAATCAGAGGAGCCGCTCATCTCTCCACAGCCCCCTCTAGTGGACAAACCAGACCAGGACACAGAGTTCACAGACCCCTACACAGAGGAGGAGCCGGCCTGGGCCCCGCGGAGCTACCTGGAAAAAGGTACAGACATGATGAACTACTTTTGTACACACTACTATTGGTATTTCACATTGTATACGTTAAAAGAGTGTAGAGAGACGACAAGATCTGCTGGCTACTTAGTGAAGGTGAATTGAGTGCTGAAATTAAAAAGATAACTGCTGTGAAAAGTGTATGGAGGAGCACTTCCTGGATCACCACTGGATGACAGTATATAGTGGGGACCGAGTAATTTCTGATTTGGAGAATAAGAAAGAGACTTCTTGGACACAAATGTTGATCTAAGAGAGAAATGATTGCTTGGTCCCTGTACCTCAGTTGCAGTATAAGTAGCTGTAATAGAGTAATAGTGGGGCGACAGTAGCTCAGTTGGTACAGCCTTTATCCACTGATCTGAGGGTTAGCGGTTTTTGAATCTTGATCCTATAGATTAAGGGTGTCCAAACTATGTCACCTGGGCCAAATGCGCGGCCCTCAGACCAGTTTTTATTAGCCCCTCTGGCCTTCAGGTGGACTGGCCCAATTGATCATAATCAGCACTTTTTACAGCAAAATTTGAATAATTCTACCAATATATCCTAAATAACATCAAATTGCATTTTCATACAGAACTAATATTAATATTTCAAGCCGTATTTCAGTATGATGACGTCAAAACTATCCACTGTATTGACCACTGTGGCCCTCCGTGTAGAATATTTTTCAAGATATGGCCCTCGGTGAAAAAAGTTTGGGCACCCCTGCTCTAGATGAATATTGTCATTGTGTCCTTGGGGCAAGACACATTAACCCCACCTCACTTCTGTGTACACTGGCGTTTGAATATATGTGTGAATGAGTGAGTGGTTCCTTGTTGTAAAGTGCTTTGAGTGTCTTGAATGTGACCGTTTACCATTTACTACAGAGTATGAATATGAGTATGAGAGTATGAGTATGAATGAATTAGTAAATATATTAACAAAGCAAAATAAAATGTACAAAATACAAATTACACTTAATTAAATCTGTATTCTGGGTTAAAAGCTCAAAAAGCTAATAGAACAGGCAGTACATAGTTTTTATATATCACATCCAGACACTCAAAGTTTATTTACAATTTTGTACATTATTAATTCACTTCATAGCCACAGCTGCCCTGGGCCAAGGCTGAACTCTGACACACACACACCTCATTCATACTAGGCAAACAACAAGCATGCTAAAACACACTTCCTGACTATGGGGCTAAAAAAAAACTGTTTCTAATTAGATGCAGACAGTTGACTTATTTTGACCTGAAAAGAGAACTGAACTGGGGCAAGATAAATGCAAACAAATTAGGTGTAGAATCTTTAAAACTTTGTGAGTAGACAACATGAGGCGTTTTTGAGTTGAATTGATATGTGTCGTGTCGCCCTCTAGTGGTGGCCATCTATGACTACACGGCGAGAACGAAGATGGATGGTATGAAGAGATATGAGACGCTACCACCGGACTGTTCCCTGGCAACTACGTGGGGGAGTCTATCATGCACTACCACGACTGAGAGAGAGGAGCAGAGAGGGAGAGGTATGGAGGAGAGTCGAGCGAGGGCCGGAGTAGGAGATGAAGAGGATGAAAGGTGAGCAACTATGTGGAGGTCTATACAGCGCACTACAACGGACTGAGAGAGAGAGAGAGAGAGAGACGAAGACGCAAGGGGAGGAGAGGAGAAGGAAAGATAGGAGATAGACCAAGTGTCGGAGAGAGAGGTGAGAGAAAGGAGGCAGGTAGAGAGGGAGGATTGTAAGGAGAAAGGAGCAGAACCACGTGGAGTCTATCCATGCACTACAACGAACTGAGAGAGAGAGAGAGAGAGGGAAGACACTGAGGAGAGAGAGAAAAGAGAGATAGACAAGGAGGAGAGAGAGAGAGGGAGAGAAGGAGGACAGGAGCGAGGGAGGAGAGGAGCAAAGGAGCAACTACGTGGATTCTATCATGCACTACAACGACTGAGGAGAGAGAGAGAGAGAGGAAAGGAAAAGGAGAAACGGGGCAACTACATGGAGTCTATCATGCACTACAATGACTTGATGCGAGAGAGAAAGAGAAAGATGAGGAGGAGAGGAGGGAGAGGGAGGGTGGAGAGGAGAGAGAGGGAGGAGAGGAGAAAGGGGCAACTACGTGGAGTCTACATGCACTACAATGCTGAGCTAGAGAGAGAGAGAAAAGAGAAAGAGGGAGATGAGGAGGGAGAGAGAGGGAGGGAGGAGAGATCGAGAGGGAGACATGGAGGAGAGGGAGAGACGAGAGAGAGAGGGAGGAAAGGAGAAAGGGAGGGCTACTACATGGAGTCTCTATCATGCACTACAATGGACTGAGCAAGCAGGACAGAGAGAAAGAGGGAGGCTGAGGATTAGAGAGAGGGGGGAGCGGAGAGAGGATGGAGGAGAGGAGCAAAGGGGCAAACGTGGAGTCTACATGACACTACAATGAACCTGAGAGAGAGGAGAGAGAGCGAATGAGGGAGATAAGGAGGAGAAAGAGGGAGAGCGAGTAGAGAGAGGGATGAGATGAGAAAGGGGCAACCTGTGTGAAGTCTATCATGCACTACAATGACTGAGAGAGAGAGGAAGAAAGAGGGAGACAAGGAAGAGAGAGAGAGAGAGGGAGGAGAAAGGAGCACTACTACGTGGAGTCTATCTTGTATTACAATGACTGAGGGAGAAGACAAGGAGGAGAGAGAACGACTGGAGAGAGAGAGAGGAGGAGAAGAGAAACTACGTGGAGTCTATCATGCACTACAATGACTGAGAGAGAGAGGAAGAGGGAGACAAGGATGAGAGAGAGAAAGAGATAAGAGAGACAGGAGAATGGAGGAAAGAGAGAGATTCTATCCTATTTGTGATTTTTTTTGTTAAATATTCAAAGTCACATTGAGAGTGCAGTACACACAAACTCAGTCAAGTGACATTTTGTGAGCTGTTGCCTGGTAAATTCAGACTGATATCTCTGTATATTGTGTTTTTACAGATTGGTATCAGTTCTGGTTCTCTCTTCCTCCTTATCTCACCTCACATTAACCGTGTTTCATGCTTCGCGCTCATTGATTCTGCAGAAATGTACCATGTTTTTAGCCCCACTATATCCCAGGAGAGTGGAGCTGAGAAATCACTGTTGAATTCTGTTAAATCAGTTAAATTAGTTCATTAGATTTTTAGAATGGAAGACACTGCTAATGGCACAAGATGATTTACTTACAAAAATAATGCACTGAAATTTTTTTTTGTTTAGCAGTTTGTGCCTTTTGTAAGAATTTTCACATCAACAAGTTCTCAAATATATTGCACCATTTACAAAGCTTATCCAGTGCAACTTTTTGGAATACAAAAAGCCAACTAATACTTTGCAGCTGATGTCATCAACATTCCCAGGTGGTGATGCTAACTGTAGGCACTGCTCTGTCTGAAGCGCAGTTTCTCAATTCAGACTTAAATTTAAGCTTTGTTTTAACATAATCTGACCACACAAAGAACAGGGGAGCTGATTTGTGCTGTTAAACAAGTCCTTCTCTTAAACATTACAGTTACAATCGAGCTAGTACTCTAAGTATTTTTTAGAGAAAATCAGACCATGGACGCTCACAATTCATCACTGGCTCCTGAAATTAGCTCTTCACATATATCTTGTATTTTTTTCTTGAACTTTCAGACAATCTTAAAACTTTTTTGACTGCGTTTGCTAATGTGTGCATTGTGTCCCCATAGTAACTGCTGAACATCCCACTATAGACATACACGCAGAACACCCACAACCCCGTGATTTGTCACTGCAAAGTATTAGTAGTTTATATAGAAATATGCAGTATACCCTGTACGTGTGAGGTATTTCAAAGTACATTACATGATATAAAAAATATTATATTTACATTTTTGTGCAATAGCAACTGTCTAATCAAAAAAGGGAAACACATTTTGAAAGCAGCCACAGTGCAGATTTTTAAATTGTTCTTTTTCATTAAAAGTGTACCGATGTAACTTTTCCGGCGGAGGGTTAAGCTTAAGCTACGGGTCAGAATCTGTGAAGAAGGCAACACTGCTCCCAGTAGAAAGCATGTTTTTTAAAGCAGACCTATTGTGCCACCTGTGGATCTTTATATTATAATATTTGAACATTTTAAAATCGCAGTATTTATCTTATACGATACAAAGACACAACTTCCCGCTGTAGAAAACAGTGGTGACGTCACTCTTAATGTCATTACAACAAGAGAGCCGTGGAGCTGTCAATCTCTCCTTTTTCATAGCTGCAGATCACACTAGCAAGACTCAGATTTTATTTATTTTTTTTTGGTTTGTACCAAAATGACTGCACAACTCACTCAACAACAAAATACATTTGATGAAAGCAGTAAGTAGAGAGCCGTGGGCGTGTACCAGTGATGGTGAAAACGGGAGTTGATCAGCAATATGGTGTCTCGAAAATATGTGATTAAAGATTGTTTAACACATGCACGAAGCACTCCAAATACAACTTTTGGGAGGGGAAATGAGAGGGGAAATAACTATAACATAATTAAAAGCTCTGAAAAGTTGATTTTGCAGAAAAGGTCTGATTTAAACAACTTCTTTAGCAATAAAAACACCAGCAAGATAACACAAGATAGATTAGTTTTAATGTCATATTATGGGACATTCCAGGCAAAGAGCAGTAACATACATTTTTTATAACAAAGCCTCTCAAAGTGTTACTCTGTCGTCTTTATTGATTCACTCCATGGTAATGGGTGGTTGCAAGCCACTTCTGTAGCCACAGCTGTCCTGGGGCAGACTGACAAAAGCGAGGCTCCCAATCTGCACCACTGGCCCCCTCCAACCATCACCATCATTCACACACATCACTTTCATACTAGAAACTGCAGTGTCTTGTGCCCTAAGGACACAACGACAGAACTTAGTCTGAAAGGGGAATCGATCCTCTGCCCTTCAGGCTGGAGACAAGCACTCCCACTGCAGAAAAGTTACATAGAACAGCTTTAAAAGGCTTACCTGTGAAGTGTGTTTTGTTAAATACTGGTTTTATCCTGTAGTTTTGGAGGTGCCTATCCTGATTCTGTGGAGTAAGTGAAATGTTTACAGTGACTTTACCTCCTTGTACAAACTGGTGTCATGCATTGTCATTATCTGCTTTTATTTTTAATGTAGTTTACCCCATAATACTTATAAACTGTATTTTTGTATTTGTGTAAACATTTTTGTAAAATTGTTATTTTTTGGTGCTATGAAACTGAAGGTTCTTTGTGGACTTTGTGTGTATTTGAGTCTATATGAGTTTCTATTGGTGTGATTTTTTTTTGCCTAAAAACGATGGACCTGATTTTATTTTACTTTATTTAAAAAGTATTTTATGGTAAAAAGCACAGATATTTGGAAGTAAGAGAATGCTACAGTTTGCCATACAACTGGTTGGGTGTAGATAACACATCCATATTCGAGCGTGTCAGATGCCCTCCCAAACGTTCTGTGAAATGCAGCATGAGTACAAACAGGTTAAGCTGTCTGTGTAATCCCTCAGTCATCCAGGTATGATCCATAGTAAAAATAATTGATTTTTTTCTTGTAATACAGGTTAACCCAACTACATATTTCCTGGCCTGCCACGCACAGGCCCTTTTTTTTTTTCCAATACAAGGAGATTAGAACGGAGGCCAGGCAACCCCCACTGCTACAAGTGTTATTAGAATAAAGAAAAGCCCATTTGAATCTTGGGGAGAAGTGTCTGATAAAAGACTGACATAATTTGACCAATGTAAATTTGGATTTGTTCATTTAATTTGTCCAGATAATAGGAAATATACTTTGTTCAAAATGTCTTAATTGAGCATGAACAGAAATTATCTATTAATACAAGTATTCCCATGCATTTCAGAACATGTTTGGCTTAAAAAAAAATCCTCATCAGATTGGACTACTGGAATTATCTTATATTTCTTTTACAAATACATATATACCAGAATATTGGCTATGGCAGCTACTACTCTCTTCCTAATATTGTGTTAAAATTTTACTTTTCTGTTGCATCCTGAGCATTCTCTTCCATGTTGGTCTTGTTCGTAATCTCCCTTTAAATATCGTCTCTTGTGCGAGTTACAGTTGGCTTCGCTCATTTGCTGATTTTAATCAGGATCAAATATGTATCTGAGTAATTTAACTGCATTTTACTGTCCCAACTACTACCTCTTCTACCACTGGTACTACTGTCACTACTAAAATTACCGCTACTACTACTTCTGTTGCTGCCACTTCTAATAGCCTATAAACCCTGCAAATAAATAAGGCATTACAGATACAGCACTACGACACTACTACTACTACTACTACTACTACTACTCACCACCACCACTACTAACTACTTCTGCTATTACTACTACCATTCCCTTATTAGCCATACAATAAAGCCATATATGTTTATTTTTGTCAGCTTGCAATTAGACAATCCCTTTATGCATTATTTTTTATTATTATCATTATTATTATTATTGTTGTTGTTTTATAATAAATTATGCCTTAAGTATTGATCCTGGTAGATGTGCCGCCTGGAGGAGCTTCCTCTGAGACAAAGCTTACTGAAGAAGAATGCTGGTAACAATAAATATAAATAAATCTAAAAAGTTCTGATAAATGTTTAAATGATGTGTGTTGTTTTGTTTTTTTTAGTTTGGTGTTTACATGATTCTTCAAAACTTGCAAAAAATTTTCATACATGCATTAACACACATACATTCAGGGCTTATTTAATAATATTTCAGATGCTGTTATTTAGCGTTTATTTAATTTTTATTCCATACTTTTTTGTATGTACTTTTTTTGCAATCTTTTATTTATTTATTTACATTTTTATTCATTTATTTATTTATTTATTGAGGGGGGCGCGATTTTAAATAATGTAATTACTTTTCAATTTTCTGTAATCAACAGACGGCAGCGTCTGACACACTTATATATACACTACACTACATCTCCCAGAATGCACTTTCCCGGAAGAACAACACCCGACACATTTGTTTTTAACCAAGCCAGGAACGGCTAACTCTGCTACACAACCTGCAAAAAAACTTAAACTTAGACATTTAACGCATTTCTAACGGGATCTTTTTAATATACTTCGCGTTGGAGCAAATCTACTCAGGGCATATTTTTACATGTGGACGTATTTGTTGTGGACATGATTCTTGCGGTGTTGTCATTTAGCGCTAGCATGCTAAGCTAGCTAACCCATTATCAAAAGAACATAACGATATTTGTATAAAAATATGAATTAGATGCGGTATTTTCATTGTGACTGGGGGCCTATTTCGGTGCAGTACCTACAAAGTTTTCTCGGAGCAATATATGACAAAAAGTTACCTCAAAAATGAGTCTAGCCCCCAAAGAACTGTCCAATCTACTGAGCATCATTTCGGAGGAGGCATGCACGAACACATTTTGAGAGCCTGTCCACGCATTTTCACCATTACTTCGGGAAAGGGGAGCATTTTAGGGTTGGGTCGTGCTGGTAATGCTTCTGCAGCAGCCGGATCTCCTTCCTAGCTCCGCGCAGCGTCCTTACAGCTCTGTACCTGCTATGGGAAATGTACCGAACCGAGCCGATGGCCGCTAACCCCGTTTGCCGCTGTCTTTTGCGCACTTGCTGAACCCCTGCGCCACATGGAGAGGAGCACGAAAAAGTCCTGTCTGGTAAGTTTATGGAGATGAGATGTTTTGGAGGTTACGTTTTCAGTTTAGACATACAGAGGAGGGACTGAATATGGGTAGTATAGGGCTGAGGTTAGAGCAGAGGATGCAGAGTAGAGGGTCAGATGTAGCAGAGGATGCAGAGGAAGAGGGTCAGATGTAGCAGAGGATACAGAGGAGAGGGTCAGGTGGAACAGAGGGTCAGATGTAGCAGAGGAGAGAGTCAGATGGTGCAGAGGATGCAGAGGAAAGTGTCACATGGAGTCAGATGATGCAGAGCGAGGGTCAGATGGAGCAGAAGAACCAGAGGAGAGGGTCAGGTGGAGCACAGGATGCAGAGGATACAGAGGAGAGGGTCAGGTGGAGCAGAGGATGCAGAGGATACAGAGGAGAGGGTCAGGTGGAGCAGAGGATGCAGAGGAGAGAGTCAGATGGAGCAGAGGATGCAGAGGAAAGAGTCAGATGGAGCAGAAGATGCAGAGGAGAGGGTTAGATGGTTAAAAATCATGGTGGCACAAATTATTTTTATATTTGATTAATTTAGTGTCATTCAATTTGTGGAGGGTAAATGTCATTTGCTGACAATATTTCATCTTTAACCAGTCCTTTTTGACCATTGTAGTCTATTTTTATGTTTCGTCAATTGACAGAATCAGAGTTAACAGATGGGCAATTCCAGGGTTTAAATCATCCAAATTATTCTAATGAAGATGTATGGAGTGTATAGAGCACTTCCTGTATTACCACATACCACAAGGTAGAACAGTATTTTCTGTTTGAGGGAAGTAGTCCCAAGCATACAAATATGCTTGATTTGTAGGCTAAATGAAACAAAACACCACTCCAGGTATGTTTTAATGAGGATACTACCTTATAACATCATATCATCATCATATGGGACCTCTAATGGGCATCACAGAGTGAGCAAAACACCTAAAGTCCTTGATGTCCCTATTGTGTCTGTACATGCTTTCTTCCGCCCATCACGCAGGCGGAGAAGTTCTTCCTGTCTCAAGCTGATGTTGGCTCCTCCTCGTGGGACCTGTTTAAGAAGACGCCCAGACAGGTGTCGTGTTTGGACGTGGGCACGGCTCCTCAGAGCCTCGACATCAGCGGACTGCAGCTCGCCTGGCAGGTCCGGGAATTAAAAAAAAAGAAAAGATTGAGATTGATAGATTTTTTTAAAGTCATTATCAAGTATAAAGCTTTCTCCCTAGTAGGGTTGTCAAAAGTATCAAAAATCAGATACTAAAACTAACGTTGAAATTAGATACTCATTTGTGCAGGTATTGATACTAAAAATGTCCCATTCACAGGACAGGAAATGAGCCTTTCCTGAATAGATTTATAATGATGCTGCACTGTATCAGAACAAGAATAAGACACGTAGACATAGACATGAGTCACTATGGAGCTACCTGGACACCGAGGATTGCACAGATATAAGGCCACATGGGAATATAAAAGAAAGTTCAATGATTTTAATGTTGAAAGTCACATTCTATTGTCTAAAGAAATTATGTTTTTTTATTATCATTGTGGTATCGGAATTGATATTGAGTATTGAGTCTATTCTATTAGTATCAATATAGAGTTTGAAATTTTAGTATCATAACAACACCCTTTTACCAAATGTTGCATGATATCCATTTAGTATCATGGCATTACAACGATGCGATATCCATTTTGAGTTTTCCTGATCAACCAAACAAAACACAAGAACAATGTACATTCAGTGTTTCTGATTAGTTTTTGCTGAAAACCTTTTTGTATACCCTATCCAGTTGTCCTCAAGCACCACCCACTTCATATGTCTTAAATTTTGTAAAAATCCTTAGTAATTCATTAATATAATCACCAGACTTATCAATTAGCAAAGTAATTATGGTTGCAGCCCCAAATTACAGCATATTTAGTATTTTTATCAGTTATAATTTAACATTGAGCTGGGACAGGTCAGAATTCTCAGGTGGAGTTTACTGTTTAACTGTCAAACTGCAGATTTCGTTGACCTGATGGTATGTAATCACTGGGCCTATCCACATGAAACAAAAGCTGACACAAAGTTCACAAAGTTTTTCTGTGGTAGGGCTCCAGGACCATCATATGTTTACAATTTCCTCCTTCCTTTTAGCGACACAACAGATTTCACGTTTAAAAGATACTGCAGTCGTTTAAAGCTAACAGGGTCATAAACATGGATCTGTGCTTGTAACTGTGACAGAAAGTACAAGAGAGGTTGAGGTAAGAGGCTAGGCTAAGATAGTGTTAGCAGAGAACAGTTAGTGAGATATACACACACTGGTAATCCTATATTGTGCTACATTATTTACATATTTGATACAATTTTGTGGTTAAACATGCGCTTTTGAAAGGCAACTGTCACTTTTTCGATGGATAAAGAACAAAAAACAAAGCTAGAAATCAGATGTGAAGTTTCTGGTTAGACCTGGAAGTGACATCATCATCACACCGCTATAACATTGTGAATTGTCTTTATTTCCTGTGTATTGTTTTGTGCAGAGCGTCAGTCGGAGCTGCCACTCAGAGCAAAGCCAGTTTTCCCAAGTATCCTCAACGACCCCGATCCAGACTCGTCAAACTCCGGCTTCGACAGCTCAGTGGCCAATCAGATCATCGAGTCCCTGGTGACCGGACCACGCCCCCCACTGGAGAGTAAGAGGACTGCATTACTCACCAGACACACACACACTCACATGCACAATCAAGTTACTGTTAACATAAGTATAATGCGGTGAGAAGTTATGTTTGAACTGCATTTTCCAGTAAAACAAGACCATAAAGTACAAAAATACAGGAAGTAGTACCAACAAGTTCTAAACAGAATCCCTTTATCTATGCCATCAACACAGGAAATTCCATCCAAAATACAGGGGACATTTATTATGCGCAAAGAAGACCTTTTCTGACAGTTGTGACAGTTTATCATTCATTTGTATTGGTTTAATCATAACTATTGTGCAATTTAGACAAGTTTGGCCCTGTTTAACATTATCGTTGCTAGGTAAACAGTTGTGGAATTACCTTTGTCATATCTCCTGCCTGTGTCCAGTCATGGAGTAAAATGAAATTACTACATAGAACTAGGCAGGATTTGTAGTAAAATCTTCTCTATAATGGCAAGACGAAGTTCAAATCTGTCAACTGGACAAATCGTTGTAGGAGTGAAGACGTTTTCGCTGCTCATCCAAGCCGCTTCTTCAGTTCTGATCAGATTGCTGGTGAACACTGCCTTATATCTATCTGCAGGGAGGGGCTAACTCTTTCTAGACGACTGAGGGTTTTACACAGATTTCTTCTATATAATGATAACTGTTTTAGTGAAACGAGTAGTTGAGTCTGTCATATGCACTTTACCTTCCACACCTCCCCTCTGCTCCGAGCTTGTGTTGTGTTCCTGGTTCTTCTTGTCTGCAGGTCACTTCCGCCCCTGAGCTGATCCGTCCCCCTCCCCCTCTGCACGTGTGCGAGGACGAGCTGGCCTGGCTCAACCCCACGGAGCCGGAGCACAGCGTCCAGTGGGATCGTTCCATGTGCGTGAAGAACAGCACCGGTGTGGAAATCACAACGGATTATGGCCAAAGCTTTCAAGAGTTCCCCTGTCAGCACAGCAACAATCCCAGGTGAAAGTCGGGGCTTTTGTAAAAAACAATTGTGTTTTTGACACAAACAGACCATGCTTCTCTCTAATTGGTTTAGTCGACCTGTCAGCCACGCCTATCTCAAATCAGGGAGATAGGACATGGTTCCATAGTCCTCTGAAAAGTTTTGTCAAAGGGTTCTGGCTGGACAGGTGTAGCATTAGGACTATATGAATGTCAACGATGTAGCAAAAACCAAAAAAAAATGTTTTTTGGGGGTTTTTTTTCTCTCAAAATTATTATATATTTTTTTGTTAATATGGTTTAGCTTTACTTTGAAACACGAGAGGGTTTAACTCTTCATTGACTGCTTGTGTGTGTGGTTCAGTTACTGGCGGAGCTGGAGAAGGACCCAAAGCTGGTGTACCACATCGGCCTGTCCCCGTCGAAGCTCCCTGACCTGGTGGAGAACAACCCTCTGGTTGCCATAGAGATGCTTCTCAAACTGATGCCGAGCAGTCAGATCACAGAGTACTTCTCTGTTGCTGTTCAACATGGACATGTCCCTGCACAGCATGGAAGTCGTCAACAGGTAACACTCGCCTAACAAAGACCCATTCACACATAGATCCCAAAATTTATACTTTACAGCTGATGCCATTAACAATACCATCAACAATACCTGGGGGTGTGATGCTAACTGGAAGCACTGCTCTGCCTTAAAGCTGTTACTCAAGTTAGACTTTAATCTGAGCTTTAACACAATCTGACCATAGAGAATTGACTCAGTTGGAACTAGTTGTGATCTGATAAACAAGTCCGTACTCATATAACATTATAGCTGTTAGCTAGCATTAGTAAAGTTTTGACAATCAAACTCCTAAACCTAAATCCATTTCATAAGTTTCACACTTAGATTAGGTATTTTGTTTAATGTGCAATAACAGGGTTAGACTATTAATTTCCCAATTTACTAAAAATGTTGCCTAGTTTTTTTTTTTTATTGTTGGTGAGGTTTATAATTTTACTTCCTGTTTGGACAATAGTTTACACAGTAGCTATTAGTTTACAAATAAAAAATATGACTTACTTTGTCAGTTTATGTTAGTCCTGTAACTGTAATTTTTTTTTTTTTTTTTTTTTGATGACTGGTGTAAAAACTAAGATAAATATGTCTTTTAAATTTTTTTTTTTAAAAAAAGCATGAAAACCTGTCCTTCATTTTAAATATGACCTGTAGTTTTCTTGGTAAATGTTTGTTAATTGGCCATGTGCTGATTTGAGCAAAGGACTGTGAGTTTTCACTGTGGAGCCTGGATGTTACTGAAACCTCAGATCTATGTGAAATGAACCATGGTTGTGGCTCATACCAGCTTTACACATGTGGTGGCTCTACAGCTTTTTTTTTGTAAGGTCTCAACTGCATAAACAGATGCATTTAGGTCCTATATTACACAAAAATTGACTCCACAACATGAGAAATCCTTTATTATTCGTCTGTTACATTATTGAAGCTCAAGTTTTCAAGTTAACAGCTCATTTAACATTTAGTTCAGAGAGAGACTGGGTTGAAATGATCCAAAATTATCCAAATTATTTTCAAATGAAGTCTCCTTATGGAGTTAAAAAACACAGTGGAGCACTTCCTGTATTACCACATGACATCACAAGGTTGATGTGTTTTCTGTTTGAGAGTGGACACTTCCAGTTTTCTAAATATGCACGGGATTGTGTTAAACATGTGTGAATGAAACAAAGCAACACTCCAGGTCTGTTTGTGACGAGGTGAAACAACATTATAATATGGATCAGAAAACGTGTAACTATATATGCGGCCCCTTTAAATACAGTGAGTCTCACAGTGACCTTTAGGTGTGTTTCATCTTGACCCCTCGGATAGTCTTGTTCTCGATTATGCAGTCTTGACTCCAGCCTTATCTAACCATGATCTTAGCTCTTGTGATAGTTTCTTGTGACCAATAGTTATATTGTGAAATCACATAAAAAAGATGTATTCTCTGTTTTGTTTTAGGCTAACTACAGCCGTGGATCTCCCTCCCGAGTTCATTCACCTGTACTCTCCAACTGCATCTCACCTGTGAACAGATCAAGGACACAAGTACATGCAGGTACACGAGGAAGTGTGACTATGAACGAGTGACAAGTTTTTTTTTTAAGCAGATTCTGTATCTCGTTGCCATCAGCTCATTTTTTCCCAATAGTATCACAGCTGCATAACCTCATATTTACATTTACAAATTTACAAATTATCTTATTTTTTTATTAATATACATTCAACGTTTTTCTAAATATATCAAATTATCAGGGGACTTGGAGTATGAAAAAAAAGTGTTTGTGCTCAGTTTATATTTTTCTTGAGTTTGGTGCAGTTTTCTAGTATTATTGAGAGGCCTGAATAATATCGGAGTGTGAGTTTATACCAAACCATGGAAATTCTTGGGGGAAAAATGGTCAAAATCCAGTGTTTTGTTCTTGTATTTCAGAATCGTCTGGTTGCGTCTCGTGTGCGTCGTTCCTCCAGTCTTGATCCGAAAACAAAATCATAAATGTTCAGGACTTGTTTTATCGAGTGGTCTCAGGCATTTTGTTAGAGTAGTTCAGTCGGATCCGAGAGGCTGCGGGGCTGTTCAGGGGGAGACTATGCTCCAGACGCTGGACACGGAGAGAGCCCCGCCCCACGCAAAACCTACCCAAATAATACAAATGGACTGGTCCCCAACCCTGAAACTAAAATATGTACAAATGTCCCCACACCTCATCAACATAAAACCTGTGCTTTTTTAAAACGTGCTTTTCCCTTTTCAATAAAAATTATATTGATTTCATTAAATTTTTCAGTTAAATGATGACGTCTGCCGGTCTTCTTTGCAGGTTTACCAAGATTAATTCTTGTTCACATCAGTTTACAAGGTCCGTTAAATGTCACCCTGATAAAACGTAGGTAACTCCACAAATGTAATCAAACCACTTTTATTCACCATGTAAGATTTTCAGCTAGAAACCATACCCTACAAACAGAATCTTTTATTTCACTGTGGTGTTTTTACAAAGACACCATTTCGGACCTATGTAATCAAATCAAAAGATCAAACATGGTGATATGATGATTTCTGGGGTTGTATATTTTGCAGCTGCTGGTATTCTCTCTTGTCGGCGTTTACCTGTTCATGATTCTCCTTTAGACCGGCAAACAGGACAAGATTTGCTTTCACTATTCGTTTTGACGCACACAGTCCTAAGTGCGCCACGGAGTTTTCCACAGGACTTGTTTCCCAGACGAGACCATGTATAAGTAACTTAACGCTTTCATTGAGACCTTTTTTGTAGATTTAAACTCTGTAAAATCTTTTTTTTTATTAAAACATGTGAGTAGTGAGTTGGGTGGCTAATGACATTTTTTCCGCACACCCAGATTTAAGAAAAAGTTCCCAGAACTGTCCCAGTGTTAAATTGAAGTAGACTCGAGCGAGGATTTATTTCGTCTTTTAGTGATTGAAGAAAACTGAAGCAGGTCTAAATAGCCGAACTAGGCTAATACAGTAAAACTAAAGGGGTCACCACAACCTTTGAAATACAGACTTACCCACCTTTTATCATCATAGTACAAGAAAAAATACTGTTAAAGAAACTGCACTTTATTACCAAAAAAGAGAAAAAAACAAAAAAACAACCAAAAACAGGTAAAAACTAATTGATAGTGATTCGTGTCTTTTGACCACCCCATCTCTGCTCATCCAGATACACTTGGTTAAACTGACTCTTCATATTTCCATAAATCCAATGTCAAAGTAGTGTCATTTTGACCAGGTATCTGTGCAATGACCGAGGTTAGTTTTTTATGTTAAAATATTCACGACTTAGGTTATCTGGACTTCACTAAATTCATGTTACCT
This sequence comes from Periophthalmus modestus, assembly GCA_019594935.1. Taxonomy (NCBI): domain Eukaryota; kingdom Metazoa; phylum Chordata; class Actinopteri; order Gobiiformes; family Gobiidae; genus Periophthalmus; species Periophthalmus modestus. Next base: position 1,708,371 of record JAIEZT010000009.1, read on the forward strand.
GATGTAGGGCTTACATTGCATATTATATAGAAATAAATCCCAATAATGGTTCTATTAGAGCATTTAATAGAGGGCGTAACAAGAGGGGGTAAGTCCCTAAGTATTTTGTCGGAACTGTAATTACCAGTTATTTTCCACCAGTACTATGTTACTTAAAGACTGTAATCCCATTAAGCTGCGTAACTGAAAACCAACCCTGCAGGTAATGCTTGTGACTCTTG
>JAIEZT010000009.1:1708691-1757886 GCA_019594935.1 Periophthalmus modestus
GGATAAATACGGACTAACAGAAAAAGCATTTATGGACTAAACCCAGGTTTGGAGTTTAAAATGAGGGTGTAAAAAAGTGATAGAGCGTGTGAGAACTTTCAAAAGGTCAGTGCTTCTGCTTATTCCAGTTCATCCATGTGCTGTTTGTGTTATGTTTTTCATGATTTTAGTGTAGTGACATTTTTGTTTTAGTATGAGACTCAACATAAACTTTCTTCATGCCGTGATTGGTCGGCTAGAAACTGACCCCGCCCTCTATTCTTCTCAATTCAGAAAATCCAGGACTTACAGATCGAGTTTGTGAACCTGCTTCTCAATGTCGCTCATCCAGAGACACAGATGTTGGGGTTAATCAATCCAGGTAAGAGAAACACCTGGATACGTTTGCGATGAGCTTCGTACTACAGCCTCTGGTTCAAACCATAGACATAGACCATGATAAAAGAGTGGACTAAGTGAGTGTGACGTCACCCATGGCGTTGGTCCCAGTTAAATGAAGCTCATCGAGGCCAGAGCTGTTTATAGCGGCCAAATTTGAAGCAAAGTTCCATATTTGGAATTCCGTCCACAAGTATCATAGCAACCAAGCCAACCAATCCTGAGAGAGGCTGTTGAAAGTAAACGCCTCTTCCTGCTGGCACCACTGGTTTAGCACGGAGCAAAGAACTTAGTAAGACTGAGGAAAAAAAACACAAAAGGTGCCTGAAGTTTTTATCTGTTATTAATGTTCATATCTTGATTTATCGACAAAATAGCAAAATAAAATGAAGTTAAGTGGGTGAAACGACCATTTTAAGATCACGAGCCTGTCAGCAGCAGTTCCAGAGAGAGGTGGTTAGTTTTTCAATAGAAATTAAACTGGAGTCATGGAGTCGGAAGCTGTGCCCATGCTCACTTCCTATTTGGAACGTTAACGGGTTAGTTATGTCCGTTTGTATATACAGTCGCTATGGTTCAAACATGGAAAACTACAATTGGCATTTTTATTTCTTCTGTTAGTAAATCAGATATAAACAACTACATTTTGCAGTTGTAGAAATCAGTCATACCAATGTACAGCTTGTCCATTTCATCTGCATCAACTTCATCTATAAAAAAACAGAGTGCAGATAAATAAATACATAAATATAAACACGATTTCACTCAAAGGTGACTACGTTCATGAATTTACGCCACTGTACTAAAAAAAACTAAACGCTAAGCTACTGAAACACACTTACCCACCCATAGTTAAATCTTCTGCATCTGAGGAAAGAAAGAAGAAAATGTTGTGATAAAAAAAATTCCAGCTTTGCACACATTTGAACTTACCTGAAGCTATGTTTTCGTCATCGATTTGTGTTTGGTCTTTCTCTGAAAACACAAGAAAAATTACAAGGGGGGAAAGCGAAATATTATGGTATAAGTATAAGGCCTTAAGGACACTCACCATTGTCACCCAAACTCACTATAAGAAGCAGAAAAAACAGACAAAATGTTGGATTAAAAAAAGTAAAACAAAATGACTTCAGCACATGATTTAAATGCACTGTATGTGAGATATTGATTTTTTGATTTCTAGTAAAAGAACTGACGAAGGGGCTTGGATGAACAGCAAAACATCTTCACTCTAAAATGTTTTTATCCAGTTCACAGAATTGAATTTTTCACACCTGACGACTGAGGAGCATCACACAGACATTTAGATTTCATAAGCCTTGACCAAAACTACATCCCCAGAAAAAAGTAATGTCAATCAATGTCCATGTACTGAGAATGAGGAAACACAGGTTCAGGTGTTGACTGTAGAAGATTTTGTAAAACATTCAGAGCGCACACACAGTTCTACATAAACCTGAAGAGGGACTCACGGGTTTGATCGCAGGTGTGAGACTGTAACGGCTGACACCACCACTGCTCCCTCTGCTTACTGCAAAACACAGACAAGAACAAAAAGTTAAAGCGCTTTTTTTCCTCTACAGTACGCTCTGAGCATAGTCGCACGCTAATAGTGATGTCGCAGGGTTGTGCATGGAACCAATTATTCTTTCATTAAGAATAGACCCAGAGAAAAGCAATACTATGGCTATAATGACAAGTTACATAGTGAAACTTTAAGATAATAAGAGTCATATGTTCCACAGAAGTATTATCTATCTATGGAGTTGCCACAAGAAGTTATAGGTCAGATCTGTGCAGAGGTGCCCCGCTCACAGTAAGAACACATGAATTTCAAGGTATATTTTGAGCAATAAACACCTGTAATTGAAAAAGTAATAACATCAAGAAGAACATCAGAAGATGTTTCAACCACCAGAAAGTTACACAGTGAATTTTGATAAGCGAAAAACTTAAAGGGATGTAAAGAAAATATAAAAAATGTCAAATTAGGTTCACATTATGGTCGCTAGGTAACAGAACTGGACTTGCCTCTCGTATGTCATCTCTGTGGCTCAACCAGGAAGTAAAATTATAAACCTCACCGGGCAAAACTCGGCACAAATTTGTAGTCAAATCTTAAATATATTCATCGTGACTATGTTTTTGGTGAAAAAAGTACTCTGACCTGTCATACACACTCTAAAGGGTTTATACCTCTTCAGGTTGCTGGCCGATGGGATGAGTCCAGCCACAGGACCCAGAGGAGGGGAGTCTCCGAGCCTGCCCACCCTGTCCGTCCGACTGGTCCCCCACCTCCAGAATATCGGCCGAGAGAAGCCCACACCTGCAGCGGGACAGGGATAGAGCTGTCCTCCAGGGGGCAGTAGTCCACCATCGCCCTCATGTACACCTCACAGAACCTCATCAAAAATGTGTTGGGTTTCATGCTTTTTGGGGATGTTAAAATGGTTTATATTTATTTTCGGTACACTGATGCTAGCCTTGTACTAATTTTTTTGTTTCATGAGAACCAATAGTGACCATAAACCAGAACAAAACATGAATCGTGTCATTTGTTAAACCCTGAGCTGTCCAGATCCAGCTCAATGTTAAACCAGGGGCAGTTATGTCGTGATGTTACGTAACCCAATCTTCCAACTTTAAAGGGGCACTATGCAACTTTTTTCTGGTATAGAGTCAACCACCAGTTAAGATATTTTTAAGGAATAAACAGCAATATATGGTAAACAGAGGTTTAATGCTATACTGTGGAAAATCCTAGGCACAACCTAAAACAAGCAGACAAGCAAGTGACTGACCCTCCACCAGAGAAGTTACATAGTACACCTTTAAAGCATTAAGGATTTTAGATAAACACTTACTGACTTTTGACTGCTGCAGTTTTGACTTGAATTCGGGATTACTTTGACAAGATTGTGCCACGTGATTAAACTGAAAGAGAAAATTCACAATCAATATTTTCTAATTGTTAAAAATCAGCCCAGTTGTTTTGATTTAGATCATTATTACCAGCATTTTTATGACTTGTTCTGGATCTAAACCTGCCACTGAGTTTCCATTCACCTCCAGCAAAACATCGCCAGCATTAAGGAGACCTGATACAAAAATGAAAGGGACAATACATGAACAAGTTCCTTCAGATAATGCTAAAAAGTTAAATCAAATCTTTGGAGACCAAGACCAAGACTAAACCAGGACTAAACCAGGAAAAAAACAGATTAAACAAGGATCCCAGGGCTGAATCAGGACTAAAACCGGGACTATACCAGCACCTGACCGTAACTAAACCAGGACTAATCCAGGACTAAACCAGGACTTAACCAGGACTGAACCAGGACTAAACGAGGACTGAACCAGGACTAAACCAGGACTAAACCAGGACCGAACCAGGACTAAACCAGGACTAAACCAGGACTAAACCAGGACTAAACCAGGACTAAACCAAGACTAAACCTGGGCTAAACCAAGACTAGAGGATTAAACCAGAATTAAACCTGGATCCCAGGCTGAATAAGGACTAACCAGGACAATACCCACACCTGACCATGACTTTACTAGGACTAATCCATGGGCTAAACCATGACTAAACCAAGACTAAACTTGGACTAAACCAGGACTAAACCAAGACTAAAGTTGGACTAAACCAGAATTAAACCAAGACTAAAGCTGGACTAAACCAGGATTGACGCCTGCTTTCTTCCAGGCTGATTCATAATATATCCACTTAACTTAAATATTTGCCCTGATGAGTAACTTAAAAGTTTTACACAATAATTTATCGTTATTTACTTTATTCAGTGTCAAATATTGGCATTTTAAACAATATCAATAGTTATTCTTCATATCATCCCAATGTGCTAGTATTGGAAAAGATTCTGTTCACAGTAGCTCCTGGTAACCTCACTGTTAGCGTCACTACTTCCTGTCCAATTTTACCCATGAGGTTTTTGCTGAGTTGTGCTAAAATGAATAAATAATTAAAGATCAGGCAGTGGACAGGGGCTGCGGGTGGATCTCACGGACAACATGTTAAAAACTACACAAATAAAATGAATACTTCACTGGAGGACACTTATGTGTTTAGAAAGAGAGATGTTTGTGTCTCAATGCTAACGCTAATGCTAATTTTGAGGTACAATAAATATTAAAACAACACCACAAACTGAAGTATTCAACATAGAAAAAGAACTGTTTAGTCTTTATTTTAATTAATTTGAATTTGAATAGTTTGTTTATTTTATGTTTTCTGATTGTAATAGAAGCGACTGTTAGCTCTGAGACACATTGAGCTAGCTAGCGCGCTATTCTAAAGGGTTTATTCTAAAGTGCGTTTGTGCCTCACCGCTGCGATCAGCCAGTCCTCCGTGAATAACTCTGGCGATGTAGATTTGCCCATTTTTTTCATCCCGTTTAATTGTTGCGCCCTATTAAACAATCACACAAAATGCTAGTGCTAATGCTGCTAACAGGTACAAATCAATAAACAATAGTAAAAAGAGAATGTGTACTTAATAAATGAATGTATGACCAAAAGCTATACATTTTCACTTTGTTACTTACCTGCAGTGTCAAAATTATTACATTGAAAAACATGACTTAACGAGGTCTAAGCCGGGTCTGAACAAGGAACTACTACACATCAATCAAAATTAGATTTATTTATTAGATAATAAAACAATCTACATTTATACATAGCAGCGTTCAGTATGGCAAAATTTTTACTTGAGGAGCGAAGCATACTTTAAGCCATTTCTAATATTGTTACCTCATCAAAAACGTACCTGGAGTTGTGTTTTGTTTTACATGTTTGAATTTTCCTTTATTATTAGTCTGTCTACTACGCCGAAGCTCAGAATACTCTGTTCCACCTTGTGATGTCATGAAGCTGTAGTTTTGCAAGTGAACAGCTCCTTTTACCTTTTGTTTAGCAGAAATGGAAAATTCCAGGGCTGAAATGATTCAAATGATTCTAGTGAAGGTGTGGGTTTAAAACACAGTGGAGCACTTCCTGTATTACCACATGATGACATCACAGGGTGGAACAGAGTGTTTTCTGTTTGAGAGAAGAACTCAGCCTGAACATGCAGGATTTGTGTCTTAATGAATGAAACAAAACACAGCAATTATAACAGATCAGAAAATAGCGTAATATGGACCCTGAAATAACAAAAAACAAAAAGAACCGCCTTAACAAAACGGCTTGTTCACTATTACCTTTTCTTCTTTCTGTTTAGAACTTGCATTTTTCTTCATTTACAAATTCGCATATGATTTATTACATAGTGACACATAATAAATGCATAAACCCTTTTCATATGATAAATAAGAACGAATAGAGCCACACTGCAGTGATCATAAAGCATAATGTCCACTACTTCCTGTTAGCATAATGACAAATGCTAACTACTTCTTTTTCTTCTTCTTTGTCATCAAGCAGCTGGTGTTACAGTCCTGCTGGTCACTAGAGGGCGCACTTGACACCGAGCCGTTGTTTAGCCTTATTTGTCCATTACTCCTGCCGCCAAATGTCACTGACTTTTTGGGGTCACTTCTTCTTGACGGTTTGTAGGCATCTGGGCAAAAATGTAATGAATTTGACGAATTAGAACAAGAACTAGAGGAGGAAGAGGATGATAGTGGATGCTGGTGCGGCTTTGGGGCTTTACGAATTATTTTAGGAGACAAAGATGAAACTCGTCGTGGAGGTTGGGGAGGGGTTCGTTGTTTTTGTTTTGGACGACTTTGCGGTGACAAAGTTTGGCTTTTATTTGCGACGATCAACCCTTGAAGTTTATCCACAACGTCAACTAGTAAGTTCAGTGCTTGAGCGTTCTCCTCTACGCTATCTGTCATCAGCTCTGTTGCAGCGGCCATTTTGTGCCCAAGATGGTGGACGTCCTCATTGCTAAAAGCTCTAGCCACATTTTGCACGACAGATCTTAGCTCGTCGATGCTACGTTGCTTGTGTAACATGGGGCGTTTCTGGTTGAATTGCTTCATTTGGATTTGCGAGAAGTTGCAATAGATGTTTTGACAATCTTCTTGGCTACCTCTGGGGAGGAAGCCGTGTTGTGTGGGATTAGTGCTGTCCCCTGGTGGAGGAATAGAGCGATGCATGGCTGGACTGCAGGGTAGAGAGTTCGAGGTGTAGCTCAGAGCAGGATTGTCCGATAATGAGGTTCATATCTGCTGGTCTTTTTTGTGCAGAGCCCGGAGAGTTGGGGAGGCTCAGACTGCAGACAGGGACTGGAGGAGGAGGAAACGAATATTCATCAGGGTCTTCGTTGCTCCGTTTTAGGTCCCTCTGATTCGAAAGCACAAGAGAACACGATTGAAAATAAAAACTGAAACAAAATATTTACACTTTTAGAGTTGATGACATGAGAAATCAAGATGGAGTATGTCATTGTAGGTCCTGAGCTTTTGATGTTGGTGCAGATTGTCAAAAGCGATGATTTGGATGAATGAAAGAATGAATTATGAAACAAGACACTGTCTGATGATTCAAAAACAGAAAGAGTTTGGCTGAATATTTTACTTCTTGCCATTCGTAAGATTAATCCTTGGTGTAGCGGTTCAATTCCAGCTTTGATTCATACATGGTTGTGTTTTATCCTTGGGCAAGACACTCCACCTACTTGGCAATCACCTCACTGAATTGGGGCGACAATGGCCATGTAGCAGCTTAGCACCGGCGAGTTGAGGTATTGACTGAATAAGGCGAGTAGATTAAATTATAAGGTCCAAAAACGCTTTGTATCCTGTTATAGAATATTGAGACAATTCCCAATATTCAAACTTCTGAATGTTTAAACCAATTAAGAACACGGAATCAGCATTTGCATTCAATTATTTATACATCCAATTTGTCCAATGACGGCAGGGAGAGTGAAACCACGATCAAGGACACCAACAAAACAATGGTATATTAGTAAGATGCTTATTGAGGGGATTCTTGATAGATGGATGATCAAAATGGATGACATGATGATTTCAAATGATACCACTTCCTCCTTCTTACCGCCGTAGGGGGAGGGGCTACACGCAGAGAGAGCTGATTGGTTGAGGCCTGTCTTCCACCCCTGAGGGCAAACACAGCAGCTTCCTGTGGACTGGTACCGGGGCAGGAAAGGCTTAATTGAGTCGCCATGGTGAAATGGGAGGAGTCGAGCTACACCTTCGGACGTGGCTAGCTCCTCCCCTGACCACGCCCTCCTCCTTCGTGGCTCGCGGTGCAAACTTCCACACTGATGTTAAGCAAATGGTCACAAGTATTAGTGGTAGCAGTCAAAGGCTCTGTACCCAGTATTGAACCATAAGTGAGGAACATGTCGGTTGTTTTTTAAACTACGTCAGAAAAACTAAGGCAGTTGTTTCCTCATAGTTTCTCATCCAACAGAATACCATTGGGCTGTACATGATTCTTTTCATGATACAAAAGAAAATTAGTTTCGCCCCAGTACAGACATAAAGTAAAAGCATCTAATTATAGATCGTTTTATCCTCTGGTAAACCAGGAAGTGATTTGGTTTGAAACTCTGAACATTCGGCTAACTGAAAATCCTATGAGATGTGACGACAAAACCCTGAGCTCCAATGATTGATCTATTCATTTTTTAGTACCAAAAAGAAATAGTAAACCTTTCATGAACATTAAAGAAGACCTTTTGTGCTTGGGTCTGCTCTATAGTGATAATCTATGGACAGCCGTGGATATTATGTTATATTCTGGACATTTTTAAATCACAATATTCATCTAAAATGACTTAATGAAGGAAACCAGTTCGCTGACTTCTGTACTAAAAAACTGCAGTGCCCAGTGGGAGCTGACGTCACCTGAATATTATGACAATAAAGAGCCGTGAAGTTGTCGGCAGCTCCGATGGATAACTACACATCACAGTAACGAGTCACGGATATGTTTTCGTTTGTAAAATACTACACTACACGACATTGCCAAATCCTATCCGTATCATCAATTCCGAAAATAAAATTGGAGTAAGTACAGAACAAAGCTGGTAATAGTGAACATGGTGGTTGATCAGCAAAATGGCGTCTTCAGAGGGTAAATGACAAGGGGTAACAAGTATAACATTTTCCATAATAGGTGCACTTTAAACCAATGAAGATTTTTTTTTTGCAATTCGACATAAAAAATTGTCTGCTGCTGCAAATTATATGTCTTTAGTTTATCAATTTATTAGATTCTATTTCACACACACACACACACACACAAAATTGGAGTACAGAACAGCCCTGAGTAAATATCTAATAAACCAAAAAGAGTCTCACCAGAGGTTGGTTGTTCTTGACGAGACACACGATGCGCACAGCCTCCTCATCGTCTGGTAGGTCGTCGGGCAGAGGCTCCAGACCGGGTCAAAGTCCCGTTGAGCTACAGTGTCATGTGACCGGAGCAGGGCCTTGGGAAAGACAAAAGGCGTTTCATCAGAAAACATATCTGCAGTCTTCTATTTTAACGGCTCAGTGTGCTTAGATTGGCCATTGTGGATAAATAAAGTTATATTGGTTGATTGATAGTCACATCTCATTGTGTTCATACCTTTTCAGTGATGTCATCAAATTTCCTAGTCCTAACTAGAAGCACTACTATGTCTGAAGCTCTTTACTCAAATTATTCTTTAATCTCAGTGGTGTCATTGTTCAACCTTAAATATGTGCGTGTTGTCAGTTAAAAGGACTTTAAGCCATAAGATTATATAGCAAATTTGTGTAGAGCCAACCCTTAACAAATTATAAGGTTCGAGAAAATGTATGAATGCCACACAGAGCTAAATAAGCCCCAGCCCTCCATCTGAAATTATGACATCACCCAATTACAGGACTTGAATTCTGTGGGAGAATTAGCTGTTTCTTTGCCAATGTCCAAAACTAAAGATGAGATAGCTGTCATTAGAAAGGACTTAAGGCTAAAAGTTGAATGTGGCGAGTTTGTCGTGACAATCTCAAACAAACAATGAAGCACTGAGCTGAAACCTTCATGTGAGGAGAGCAGAGGAGTCTGAACAGCTCTCTGGCTTCAGATGATGGACGCTGGATCTTTGACATCATGCACATTATCTGCAAGAGAGAAATGAGTACAACTGTGTAAGGTTTAATAAAAAGTTGATTGCTCATGTATTTGATCCTGAAGCATCTAATGAACACAAATGCTGACTTTGCAGTGACTGCAGCAGAAATAGAATAACAAATATTTTCACCGTTTCCTGTACCTCATGTGAGAGTCCAGCGGAGTATGGCAGCAGAGGAGTGGGCCTCAGTCTCTTGAACTGCTGAAGACTCTCGTATATCTGCCAGAAGGAAAGACAAAGATATATTTTCAAGACAAAATAAGCATAATGTGCACCGCCAGCACTCTACACTACATAGGCCGTGTGAGTGAAGCATGTTGCCTAAAGACACTGTGACAGTTGTGCCACTGCGCCCCACTGTGGCCTCCGGTAGTCCCAGCAGTCTCACATCCAGGCCCTGCTTAACTTCAGAGATCATCTGAGATCAGGCTCTCACAGGAGGTTTGGCTACTGTATTTTTTCCATATTGTGTGTTGTAGCCTAGGCTAACATCTGAGGTTAATGTTTTATATCTGTGTAGTAGTTTTACCTTGAGCAGAGCACTGAGCCATGGCACGCTCAGTAACTCCTGCAGAATCTGAGCTCCACTGCTGCTGCTGACGACTAGATCAACATCCTGCACCACACTGGACAGCACCTCACTCACTCCTGACAAGAAACAAAGGAAATTATAATATAAAGAGAAGAAGAGAGAAGAAAGCATGTATTTGTCTAATATTGGGTACATTTACATTCCCAGTACAAATCAGATGACTCTGAATAATTAGATCTGATGTTTGCTGTGTGTTTACATGCACATAACGACTTGCACAGAGTGAACCTGATCCACTCCTGTGTGGGACCGGTTGTCGTTGTGGTGGGCCACTCGTACTCACTCGCGTTGCTCTGCCGTGCTGTTTTTTTGTGCTGTTTTTTCGTGCTGTTTGAGTATTTGAAGCTGCACGCATGAGACCACGTGTTCAAGCGAGAACTATTCATTTATTAAGGGCAAAGGCTGTGGTCAGCTCTGGTGTCCGGCAAAAACAGACCAAATTATTCCTTCCTTTGGTCTATTTTAACACACTGCACGGGATGCAGCCTGAGGGCCTCTCATCTTTTAATTATTCTGAATTGTTGCGACAACCGAACCAGAGCTGCACCTTGAGCAGCCTGAGCCCAGGGTAAGACCTACTCAAAAACACCTGCTGACATGTGTCACTTAATCCGAGCATTTTGGAGTAGCTGTTGTATTTGGAAGACACTACAGTACAATACAATAGCCCTGTTTTGCATATAGTTCCTCGTCAAAGCCTGCACAGGTTTGAACAACCAGAAAGAAATCAGATTACTCACATCACATCAAAATATTCACATGACAATAATCTGATTTCTTCAGAAATCATATAATGATCAGATTTTGGGGTGTAAGTAAACACAGTGTAAATGTTGGAATAGTGTAGAATGAAAAGACATTGAAGAGTAGAGTGAAATTTTCTTACAGGGTCAATAAAGCACACCTTCAGGAGAACAGGAGGCAGTGATGTCATTTAAAACACAGTGATTTGGGGCATTGAAGGAGCTGACAGATCACATAGGCAGATGTGTGAGGTGCAGAGTCCGGATTAAGATGTGACCTTTGACCCACAGAGTCTAATCCCACTGAATTAGTCCTCACGCAAGATTACACACAAATTAAAGATGCCATGGCAGAGTGGTTACCCTGTCTCGTCTGCTCAGTGAGGAGGTTGTGGGTTAGACTCCTGATCTGAGTGGAGTGTGCATGTTCTTCCCGTGTTACTGTGGCAGAGTGGTTATTCTGTCTCCTCTATCAGTCCTTACCTTCCTCCATTGTTTATTTCAAGGCATCATGGGATCAGAAACTTGCAGGAGCCTGCGAGTCAAACAGAGCAGTACAGATGGAAAAACATAGCATTAAATTAGATTATAACATATATAGACCACTTTCTTTGACTTCCTGTTCAAAATTACAGATCTAATAAGACCTACAGCAAAGAGCAGATTAAAAAAAATATATATATTATATTCATAAATTCATATATGTAAATTATTTGAATAATCACAAGTACGTACAGTACATGTACAGGAAGGGATAGGGGTATAGTTAAAAACATAAATTTTTTGAGCACTCAAACCCAAATGCAGAACAATACAGGATTACTCAGACATGCAAGAATCAATCAAATTATAACTCAAGTTAATGATGAGACCCTGTTATAACATGGTTAAAAGCTCATAAATGTTGATTTTCCTTAGTATGGCCTCTTTAAGTATTTGACACAAAACATGAAAATCACACAATATATATAATGTGTTTATTCATTTAATTATTCTAATCTAATCTAATAATCTATCTAATACTTGTTCATCTAAGTATTAGACATTATTGATTGCAGGGTCTGCTGTATAGAAACAAAAGTAAGTTACTTTATACCTCTGTACCTCTTCACTGTGGGTTTACTTCAGGACAGAGTTACAGGTTACTCTAGCTGCTTATCTCCTACTTCCTATTTCAATCAGTGCAATGTCATAATCTGAGTTTGCTACCACAAAACTATGTGATCGAATATTTAATCTCTCAACTTGCTTGTAAACTAGGAGGAGGGCCTATGCAAGTGCACAATGGCAGATGTCAGAATGAAGTGACAGGTCCTACTGCCCCTGACAGATTTAACCCTGCTCAAATGTAATTACTTAGACCCAGCTGGTTTCGCCTGGTTTGATCCCTGTTCAGTCCTTATTTACAAGTTGTGCATTTCAGTCCCTCTTGTCCTATTTTAGATTGCAACCCAATAAGCTTAGACCAACACCAATTTATTAAGAGCTGAACTTCTCTGGTGGAGGGAATGCCACCTGTTTGTCTCTGTGGAGATATTATGGCTTTATTTGGAATGTTCCTCAGTATGGTATTTAACCCATCTGGCTAAAATCTATTTAATAAAATTTCCTTGCTCAAATAGTGGAAAAACATGCATTCTGTAGGTAAGAAGAATCCCTTTCCACAGATCTAACCTATAACTTGGGCTTGTGATGCTGTCTGCTTTTCTCCATAGAGACAGACAAGTTTATTGGAATATTCACACGACACACAATAGCATCTCCATGGAGATCGGGTACCCTCTATGAGCTTTAAAATACATTTTGAGTCTTACCTATTAGCCTCTCCTATGTTTCCTCTTCACTTTCCCACCAAATCAGCTGTTATCCAACGTTAGCTTAGCCTCAGAGTTAGTGTCCGTGTGCTTCCAGTAGCTTGCTGTGTCTGGCGATGTGATTTTACTACCGTAGGACCAAAACAGTCGCTAATCCTCACTAATCCCTCTTGTTTGCTCCTCTTTCTACCTTTGTAATATCTTTTTTTTGTCTTTTTTGTACATTTTAATACACAAAAAAGTCCAGCATCTGTTTCATTCTTATTGCTCCCACTATATAAAAAGGATTCAAGTTGTTAGATTTAGATTTAGCTGAAGTTTAAGTAACACAACAGATCACAAATCTTCTTAACACGGCTATGCTTTTAGCTGCAGTGAACACTCCCTCTTAGTCATTAAGAGTCAATATTAGGTAAAGATGCGTTAAGAGGTTGACACTGCATGCGTAGTAATAGTGACTGAATGCAGTAAAGCTACGGTGATCTAGATGGAAGCTGCCATTGGTCACTCTATATATAGGCCTAGACCAAGTTACCGTTTCAGTGGTCACTAGGTCAGTTCCATAGGATTAAGTGTGATCCTTCAGACAAGGGAGGGGTGAGAGAAAACGTATATAGCTGTATATAGTGCAATTGATTCAACTAGATTTCATTTTGGTCATTGAAGAGGTTAAAATATAAAATTTTAACAATTGTTGAAATTACACAGTGTTATACTTATTTACAATTATTGATGCCATGAGTAGACAAATGAACAAAAAAGATGAAGCTAGCTCTTTAAATAGTGGTGTAATTTTCTGGTGTACAGGCTGAATTTCTTCTGGTTGTTTTATTTCTGAACACAAGGTCTAGTGTAGTGCAGTCTCAACTCACTAGAGCTCCAAAACAGACCAGTATCTGACCAGTAGAACCTTCACAGCAACTTGTCAAAGTAGCAAGTGTCACATACAAAATCAGTTACAGGAACAACAACTTCACATAAAACAGTTAGAAAAGCAACAAAAGGTGTCAACTCTGAAATAAAATAATAATAATAATAATAAAAAATAAAAAAAACACAAAATATCATATCATTACAGTGTTATTCTGACATACTTTTATTCTTTTGACAGCAGTTCTTGTACTTGAGCTATTTTTTTTGCCATGTAACTGTACTTTTCAAGGAGTCCTTGCCTCAAGTGGAGAAGTCCAAGTATCCCGGGGGCTTGTTCACGAGTGAGGGAAGTATGGAGCGTGGGATTGACAGGTGGATCGGTGCAGCCTTTGCAGTGATGAAAAAACTCAAACTTGAATACTAGGCAGATAAATTTGATGTCAATAATTACCATTACATTTTCTCGTTTTAATGAAAAATATAGTACAAAACATTTTCTATTCAAACACTATTCATACAGTGAAACCCAACAATGTAAGACAGACATAAAAATCAGATTAAAAAATAAGTAAGTAATAATTAAAAGTACTGAAATATAAAAAATAAAATAAATAAATAAATAAATAAAAAAATTGGGGGAATATTTTTGTTACTATGAATGCGCTGAAAAAAAAAAAAAAAAAAAAAAAAACCTTAACCATTGAAGCAACTTTTACTTTACTCAGTCCAGCTCAAAATGTACTGCAGTAGAAAGTACAGGTATCTTTAATTCTGTTTCCTAGTAACCATGTAAACATAGGCCAAAATGAGTCAACAGTTATGTGTATGATAATGCAAACAAATGTCAACCGCTTTATTCTGGTAAAATAATTGTTCCACGTGTGTAAATTGTACTTGCATTTTTGGTGGAATTTCATTTTTAGAACTCACCGCTAACAGTAATACTGAAACTGATGCTGAACTACTGAAAATCTCATCGTAGTACAGCAAAACGAAAACAAATGTTCCACTAGTGCAAAGCAAAATACTCACATTAAATATTGGCCCCAAAAGTGATTGTTTCATCTGTCATGTATTGAACGATGAGTCGATAGTGAGTGTCAGGACAGGCCTATTAATGCAAGAGGAGTAAACTACAAGAAAGTTCTTGAAAAAAGACAAAGATTTTGTTCTTTGCAGAGGACATTCTACTGTCTAAATAACTGCAGCAATTTCATAATTGTGGAAACTGAAATTTCGATTAGATTGTGATGTGTTGTGCAGCTCTGCTCTGGTGTCTACAAACTCTTGACTGAAATGTTAAAAATGTGATGTTCTTTATCCCCCCCTTTTATTCTGTGTTATGTGACTTACTAATCTATATGTTCAGAAACTGAATAGTTCATTTTCAAAAACAAAACTGCCATTTGAAAAAGTCATTGGAGGGTTGTAATTTACTCTTATTACAGTCATATTTTCAAAAGCCACTACTTCTTGTATTTTCATACTTTTATTCACCTTTTTTTCCTCAGTCGCTTGAATGACGTAAAACTATGATCAATATTTGGTGCAGATGCCTTTTACTAATGTACTGAACTTTTACTTTTGTTACTTTGCACCACTGTTAGTCACTATGGGGTTGGATTAGTGTGTTGCTCAGTGTCTCTAAAGGCTGGAGAGTGACCGCTGGGTGATAATTATGTGTCTGCTCCCTCAGGTCCAGTCTGTTTATGTACAGCAAAAGCCTGTTACATCAGACAATACAGCCTTTGCATCATTCATAACACAGACAGGTCGGGTTTTTTTTTTTTTTTTTTTTTTTTTTTTTCCATTAAACTATACATAATTATTTAATTGGATAAGGTGTTGTACCTGATTTTTATATCCAATTCCAACCATTTTTTTCTAACTAATTCAGCTTAAAGGAACTGTAAGTAACCTGCGCTCATACAGTTTTTAAAAGTGGTACTACTGTCGTAATGCAGGGCGAATTTGGACCAAGATATGCAGGACTCGGGGAAGGTTTATAGTGTTTATTTACAAAAAGTGTTAATGTCACAAACAATGAAGGTAGATTCAACGAAGGGTGGAGAGCAGAGAGCAGGGTGCAGGTCTGAGTCCGGGGCGGAGCGTGGGGAGCTGAGCGCACAACGGTGCGGGCAAGACATCAGGGAACGGAGCAGGAGCCAGAGTCCGGAGACGAGGAGTGCAGGGACGGGAACAAAAGTCCCGGAAATCGGATCCAAGGTCGGCGCGGGACGAGGAGCGGGACGAGGAGCGGGACAAGGAGCGGGACGAGGAGCGGGACGAGGAGCAGGGTGAGGAGTGGGACGGGGAGCAGGGTGAGGAGCAGGACGAGGAGCAGGGTGAGGAGCCGAAGAGATGAGGCAGTCCCTGGATGGAGGACAGTGTCCCGCGAAGCTGCAACGGTCCTCAATCTCCAAACGGAGGGCTCCCACGACACAAGGAGGTGGGGTGACGGGTTCTGGAGAAGTGGTAGCCTCTCCAGCAGGTGACAGGGCTGATTGTAGGCAACGGTCGTGGCAAGAAGAGCTCTACCCCGACACCCTCCTCCGGGCCCAATCAACGGTAGGGTTGTGGGTTTTTAGCCATGGATAACCCAGGACCAATGGGGGAGGAGGGGGAGGAGATCACATGGAACCTGTGGGACTCGTGGTGGTTGCTGGATAAGATTAGGGTGATAGGTTCCATGATGTGCGTGACTTGAGCTAGAGGTTGACCGTTAAGGGCAAGTGCAGTGAGGGGATGCTCCAAAGGTTCCAAAGCCACTCCCCACTGCTCGACCACCTGCTGGTCAACAAAGTCCTCCTCTACTCCAGAATCAATGAGGGCTAAAACAGGTAAAGTCTCAGAGCGAAAGCACAATGTGGCCTGGAGCTGGATCTTTTTGCTCCTCTCTGGGATGGACGGTTGACCCACCAGTACTCCCAGTGCAACTGGTGGGCGCCCCCCTCTTGGCCGAACCGGGCAGGTGATGAGGAAATGTCCTCGTTTGCCGCAGTACGGGCATTCCCCCGCCTGGCAGCATCGCAGACGTTCCACATCAGACAAGTGCACTTGACCCAACTGAATCAGAATCAGAATCAGAATCAGAAGAAGTTTTATTGCCATTGTCCGTGAGCAGAGCTCACAGACTAGGAACTTACTTCGGTGATAAAGTGCGACATACAACAACACACACACAAAAAAAACACACTAAATAAATACAAATAAGGGCATGCAGGAGGTAGAAATATATACAATAGTAGAAATATATACAATAGTAGAAATATATACAATAGTAGAAATATATACAATAGTAGAAATATATACAATAGTGGCATCAAAACAACAACAGTGCAACATAGGTTATTAAAGTGACCAGTGTTATGAAATGTCCAGTTTAGTGCAGGTTTATGTAGTGTTCATGAGGGAAACAGCAGAGGGGAAGAAACTGTTCTTGTGACGAGAGGTTGTGGTCCTGATGGACCGTAGCCTCCTGCCAGAGGGAAGTGGCTGAAATAGTCCATGTCCAGGGTGAGAAGTGTCAGCTGCTATACGACCTGCTCGCCCCCGAGTCCTGGAGGCGTACAGGTCCTGGAGCGATGGAAGGCTGCAGCCAATCACCTTCTCAGCAGAGCGCACAATGCGCTGCAGTCTCTGTCTGTCCCTGGCAGTGGCCCCAGCGAACCACACAGTGATGGAGGAGGTGAGGATGGACTCAATGATGGCCGTGTAGAACTGCACCATCATCTGGACCGGCAGCTTGGCTTTTCTCAGCTGCCGCAGGAAGTACATCCTCTGCTGGGCTTTCTTGATGAGGGAGCTGATGGTCGGCTCCCACTTGATGTCCTGGGTGATGCAGGTGCCCAGGAAGCAGAAAGAGTCCACAGTGGTGATGGGGGAGTCAGTCAAGGTGAGGGGAGGCAGGGGGGCTGTGACTTTCCTGAAGTCCACAATCATCTCCACTGTCTTCTGGGCGTTGAGCTCCAGGTTGTTGCTGCTGCACCAGGACACCAGCCGATCCACCTCCCTCCTGTAGACAGACTCATCCCCGTCCGAGATGAGCCCGATGAGGGTGGTGTCATCCGCAAACTTGACCAGTTTGACAGAGTCGTGGCCGGAGGTGCAGCAGTTAGTGTACAGGGAGAAGAGCAGGGGGGAAAGTACACAGCCCTGTGGAGATCCTGTGCTGATTGTCCGGGTGTCCGAGACATTCTTTCCCAGCCGCACGCGCTGCCTCCTGTCCGTCAGGAAGTCAGTGATCCACCTGCAGGTGGAGTCAGGCACGTTAAGCTGAGCGAGCTTGTCCTGGAGCAGAGCAGGGAGGATGGTGTTGAATGCAGAGCTGAAGTCCACAAACAGGATCCTGGCGTAGGTTCCCGGGGAGTCCAGATGCTGGAGGATGAAGTGAAGGGCCAGGTTAATGGCGTCGTCCACAGACCGATTGGCTCTGTAGGCGAACTGCAGAGGGTCCAGGAGGGGGGAGGTGAGGGACTTGAGGTGGTGCAGGACCAGGCGCTCAAATGACTTCATGACTACAGACGTCAGCGCCACAGGTCTATAGTCATTAAGTCCAGTGATCCTGGGCTTCTTGGGGATGGGGACAATGGTGGACAGCTTGAAGCAGGTTGGGACGTGACATGACTCCAGGGAGGTGTTAAAGATGTCTGTGAAGACAGGAGCCAGCTCCTCAGCACAGTGTCTAAGGGTGGAAGGAGAGACACCGTCCGGGCCCGGGGCTTTGCGGGGGTTTTGCTTCTTGAAAAGCTTAGTCACGTCCGCTCTCCGAAACTGTGAAGGCAGTGGGGGCGGAGGAGGGGTCCGAGGTGGGTTTGGCTGTGATGTCCATGGTGGTGATGGAGGTGGAGGAGGGGTGTGGGACATCAAACCTTGCATAAAAGCCGTTTAGCTGTTCTGCAAGTTGTTTGTTGTCCGCAGCGGGAGGGGCTTTGGGCTTGTAGTTGGTAATTTGCCTAAGCCCTCTCCAGACGGAAGCAGAGTCGTTGGTGGAGAAATGCTGCCTCAGACGTGTATTGTACTTCGCTTTAGCCTTTTCCACCTCTTTGCTAAAAGCATACTTACAACGCCTGTAGCCCTCACGATCTTCTGCCCTGTACGCCCTCTCCTTTTCCCTCCTTAAATGCCTCAGTCTGGGAGTGAACCAGGGTTTGTCGTTGTTAAAAGTCACCCTGGTACGTGATGGGATGATGCTGTCCTCACAGAACTGTATGTATGACGTCACAGTGTCTGTGTCCTCATCCAAACTGTCTGTGGCAGTCTTGAACATGTCCCAGTCTGTAAAGTCCAAACACGAGCGAAGCTCCTCCACAGCCTCACTGGTCCACTTCTTAGAAGTCCTCACAGCAGGTTTGGAGAGCTTCAGCCGTTGTTTGTAGGCCGGGATGAGGTGAATCATGTCGTGGTCAGAGAATCCCAGAGCAGCACGAGGCACGGCTCTGTAAGCTCCACTGACCGTTGTGTAACAATGATCCAGCGTCTTCTGCTCTCTCGTCGGGCATTTAATAAACTGTTTGTACTTAGGTAGTTCATGGCTCAGATTTGCTTTATTAAAATCCCCCAGGATGATGACTAAAGAGTCCGGGAAGGTTCGCTCCATGTTCAGAATCTGGTCCGCGAGCGCGCGCTGGGCCTCGTGCGTGTCCGCGCACGGCGGGATGTAAACAGAGGCCAACTGCATAGGCTCCTCGGGGGGCGGGGAAGAGGAGCGTACCTTGGTCCAAGCAGGCGGATGGCATCTCTCACCTTGGCGCGTCTGCAACCGGTTATCAATCTTGTTCGTCAGGGCAATCAGAGTTCTCAAGTCGGGAGGCTCTCACGGGAAACTAGTTCGTCATTAAGCCCCTTTAAAAAACACAGCTTTTAAGGTGCTGTCAGTCCAGTCCACCTCAGCGGCAGAAGTCCAGAAGTCTATATTATAGTCTGCTACTGATTTAGTTCCCTGAGTCAGGCTCAGTAGGCGGGAAGCAGCATCCGCCTGATAATGTGGATGGTCAAACACAAGTTTAAAGTCTTTCAAAAAATCCTCAAAGTTTATCTGGTATAACACAATCTTGGAAAATTTTGCCTCAGCCCAATGAAGCGCTCTCCCCCTTAGTAATCTGCAGCTATAACGGGTCTTAGCGGCATCGGAAACAAAACGGGCTGGGTATTGCTGAAAAACGAACATACACTGAAATAGGAACCCCCAACAGAAACTGGGCTGACCTGAGTACGGGTCCGGGTCCGTGCCCCTTAACTTCAGGGGGATCGAAGGTGTCGTGGGCCCAGCGGTGGCGGTGGAGGCTGGAGCCGAGAGCACGCGAGCGAGCGAGCAAGCAGCGCGGTGACTTGGTCGTTTAGTTGGGCCACCTGCTGGGACAGAGACTGGTTACATTGCAACAGAGTCTGAATATCTTGTTCAAGTTGTCCGATGAGTACTCCGTGGTGTGTGACTGCCTGGAGGAGTGTTGGTCCGGCCCCAAGTCTGCTTGGTCCATAGTCTTGGCCAGATTGTTCTGTCGTAATGCAGGGCGGGTTGGACCAAGATGTGCAGGACTCGGGGAAGGTTTACAGTGTTTATTTACAAAAAGTGTTAATGTCACAAACAATGAAGGTAGATTCAACAAAGGGTGGAGAGCGGAGAGCAGGGTGCAGGTCTGAGTCCAGGGCGGAGCGTGGGGAGCTGGTCCCGGCTCCTCTTATTCTCCTCTTATTCAGGTGGTGCTGATTGCGCTGATGGGCTGCAGGTGCCCACGGGAGGAGCCAGGAACTCCGCCCAGCTCCGGAATCAGGCAGGTGAGGGAGGGGGAAAGGAGAACACAGGAGGCAAAAAACAAGGCAGGAACACATGGATCGTGACAGTCACAACTGACCGTTTGCCAGTGCCTTAACCTGCTGATATAGGACTATGAGTATATGGACAGGCCTCATGTGAAAACTCAGAACCCAGAATTCACTCACTGACCTGCAGATGCTGCACTCACATTGATTCATGATTGGCTGTAGATGCTAGGGTTTGGGTAGTGACCATTCAGACCAGAGTCCTTATAGGTTTTAACTGGTTGGATTTCACCACTCAAACTGGCAACCTTTAAGACTCATTCTGCTTTCTGATTGGATAATAATCTTGAGATCCAATACATCCGTAATGATCCTGCTCGCCTGCCCCGCTGGGTTCTGTTCTCGTTCCTGCTCGTCTGTCCCGCCGGGGGGTTCTGTTCCCGTTCCTGCTTGTCTGCCCCGCCGGGGGGTTCTGTTCCCCCTCCCTGCTTGTCTGCCCCGCCGGGCAATTTTGTTCCCTCATGCCCGTCCTGCTCACCTGCCTGTGTGTCCTGCTCACCTGTGTGTCCTGCTCGCCTTGACCCTGCCTGCTTGTCCCACCGGGGGGTTCTGTTCATGTTCCCGCCTGTTTGCCCCACCAGGGGGTTCTGCTCCCGTTCCCGCCTGTCTGCCCTGCCAAGGGATTCTGCTCCTGACCCTGCTCCTGGCCCTGCTCCTGACCCTGCTCCTGATCCAGCTCTGTTCCTGTCCTGCCTTTTGGTTGCTGCCTCCCTGGTTGACTCCGCACCTGTTCCCAGTTGCCAATCAGGGGGGCAGCCTTTATAGTTTGTCTTTTGTTGATCATGCTTATGTTCTGTTTTTCATGAAGGACATGTAGCCTGTGCCTGTTTTGGCACCTTGAGATGAGCAGTCTTCCTTGTGCCGCATTTGAGTCCTATTCACCATCGTGACAACATCACGTTATAACAAACAACTCAACCAGTGTTTTTGTAACTAAGAATAAATCAGCATTACAATTGTTATCAGGGGTTTGAGCACCCAAATGATCCTGCTCCAGGATCACTTGGGTGCTCAAAGCCTGCCAACTTAATGTAGTGGAAGGGTTTGAGCACCTGAAGGATTCTGGTAGCTTTACTGTATGCCCCTTGTAGGGTCACCAGTGGCAAACAGGTCCTGGGGGATGGGTCAGACTAAGATCGGCTCAAAAGCCCCTCATGATGGGTTTAACAGGAAGGCCAGTTACGTTGCCCAGACTGGCGTTACTGGGGCCCTACCCTGGAGCCTGGGGTGGGTGCTCGACAGCAAGCGCCTCGTGACCGGGCTAGCCAGGCAGCTATGTGAATAGAGCCTTTTGAGATAGGTCAGAACAACATCCAAGATCACTCTAGCTGCAGATGAACAAGCCTGAAGAACGTCCAAGGTTCTCTGAGCATGCCTGCTAAGGTACTGTTAAGCATGTCCTATCTGCCTCTCATAATTTGTGATACGTAATTCTCCTAGTGCACATGGTGTTTTCCTCCCCAATAATAATAGATTAATTAAAACTGCAAGCAGTGATAAAGGCCCTCGCCACCCTTGCGACCGCGGGGTTCACGCCACCGCGGAGTTCGCGCTTCTCCTTCCTGCTTACATCGCCCCTCCCACCAAAAACAGCGACTGAGTAATACTACTCCATTCATTCCAATGAGAGCATTTATGACATTTTCACACCTGCACGGTTCGAAATAGAGGTATGTCTTCATTGGCTTTTTTGTTCAGTATGATGAGTGGAATATGTGTACCAAATTTCGATGGTCTATGACAAAAAAACATTTTTTCATCCCAGTTAACCAAAACCCATGGATTTCAATGAGAAATGTCGGTCGTTGCCATGGCAACACACTTGCAAATAGAGGTAGGTTCTCATTGGCGTTTTTGTTCAGTATCGAGTAAGGGATGTCCATGCCAAATTTCAAATGTTTTTGAAAAAGTAAAATTTTTTAGGTCCCATTCAAAATTTCAAGGGGGCGCTGTAGAGCAATGGATTATCTCATCTATGTAAAATGTATATCATGACATTCAGATGAACAATGTGACCAAAAGGTATATTAATGCCGGTTAACAGGACACTGCATGTTTGAGTTAGATTCAATTTAATACTAGAAAAAACGGCGTTTTGCTTTGCATGCTGGCCCCACCCACATTTTATGACGTAGAAAATTCAAGTGACTCGACTTTAATCCCACATGGGTCTAGTTCATTTTGACCAATTTCCATGTTCTTGAATGAAAATCCACGGTGTAAAAAATCCAAACGTGAACGTTAAAATTTCAAAAAAATGGGGTTTCTACCCACAATGGCCGACTTCCTGTAGGGTTTAGGGTGGGGTCATAATATATTTTTCTACTTGTCTTGACATGTTCTATGGTTCTACCAAATTTCGATTGTCTACGATGAAAAAGGTCTCTCATTGCCGTAATGTATTTTGAACTTTGAGGTGGCGCTATTGAGTCATTTTGAAGTATTAATTTTTTTCCACATTAAAATAATACATTTTTCACCAACCTTGAATTTCAGGTCATAGTTGGATTAGTGCAGAGCATCTATTTAGTCGACAACAAAGTCCAGTACTCTGAACCCCATCATTTCAATGACGCATTTATGACGTTACCACGGTAACATAGTTGTAGATAGAGGTATGTTCTTATTGGCTTTTCTGTTCAGTATTGAAAGGTGGGTGACTGTCCCAATTTTCACATGTCTATGAAAAACTTTGCCCAAAAAAATGGGGGGTTGTAAGGGGGCGCTAGCGTATCATTTTTGAATATTTTTGCTGACAAACTTCAAAATAACTCATTTTCACCAACCTTCAATTTGGGTCCAATAAAATTGAGTTTTCGTTAATGTTCAGGGGGTCAAAAATGGCCTGGACCAAAATAATAAAGAAGAATAATAATAATGGAAACTGATTTTCCACCCATTATTTTTCTCCTAAACCATAAAAGCTACAGTCATGTGACTTTCTCACATTGTGGCCCATCACAAATAAGGCCCCTGTGAATTTTTTCACAAGTCCACGACAAATTGATTGGCTTCTATGAATTTTATGAAAATGAAATTTGAAGAGGGCGCTAGAGAGCCATTTTGTAAGATAAAGCCATTATTTGCATATCATTGTGTTCAGCTCACAAATGTGCATAAACGCTGTATCAGCGTTTTCCCAACAAAAAATGTGTGAAAGAGAAATATATTTATTGAAATATTCAAAAATTTGTGATTTAGTTGAAAATTCACCATGACCACACCCAAAGTCATATTCAAAAATTTAATTGATAATCTTTAATCCCACATGGGCTTAGTGGGTTTTGGCCAAATTTAATTGGTTTGTGATGAAAACTGTGCGAGGAGATGTCCTGAATGTGAGGGTGTGCGCTTTTGTCATTCCCGGGTTTGATCCAATATGGCCGACTTCCTGTACATTTTAGGGTGGGGTCATAATATCATTTTTGTCATGTCCCAATATGTTCTATTTTTTGATGTGAGTTTCAGATTTTTAGGTCGACATTTTTCCGAGTCGGGCTCCCATTGGCCCCATGAAAACCAAAGTTCAAGGGGGCGCTGTGGAGCAATGTAATATCTGACTTATGTAAATTGTATGTCCGTGCTTTCAGTTCAACATTTTGAACAAAACGTATATAATGCCGGAAATAGGACCCCGCATGTCTGAGTTACGCGCTTTTTTAAAATTTAAAAAAATTGCTTTTTTATTAGCAGGCTGACCACGCCCACATTTTATGACCTAGAAAAATCCAAATAAGTCGCCTTCAATCCCACATGTGTCTAGTTCATTTGGACCAATTTCCAAGTTTCTTGAATGTAAATCCATGGCGTAAAAAATCCAAACGTGAATGTTAAACTTTCAAAAAAATGGGGTTCCGCCCACAATGGCCGACTTCCTGTAGGGTTTAGGGTGGGGTCATAATATAATTTTTTACTTGTCTTGACATGTTCTATGGTTCTACCAAATTTGATTTGTCTACGATGAAAAAGGTCTGTCATTGCCGTAATGTTTTTTGATTTTTGAGGTGGCGCTGTTGAGTCATTTTGACACATTAATTTTTTTGCACATTAAAATAATTAATTTTTCACCAGTCTTGAATTTTGGGTGCAATAAAATTGAGTTTTCGTTAACGTTCAGGGGGTCAAAAATGGATTTGAAGTCGCGACCAAAATAAGAAGAAGAAGAATAATAATAATGGAAACTGATTTTCGACCCATTATTTTTCTCCTAAACCATAAAAGCTACAGTCATGTGACTTTCTCACATTGTGCCCCATCACAAATAAGGCCCCTGTGAATTTTTTCACAAGTCCAGGACAAATCGATTGGCTTCTATGAATTTTTGAAAATGAAATTTGAAGAGGGCGCTAGAGAGTGAATTTGTGAGATAAAGCCATGATTTGCGTATCATTGTGTTCAGCTCTCAAATGTGCATAAACGCTGTATTAGCGTTTTCCCAACAAAAAATGTGTGAACGAGAAATATTTTATTGAAATATTCCAAAATTTGTGATTTTGTATAAAATTCCCCATGACCACACCCAAAGTCATATTCAAATATAATTGATGATCTTTAATCTCACATGGGTTTAGTGGGTTTTGGCCAAATTTGAAGTGTTTGTGATGAAAACTGTGCGAGGAGATGTCCTGAATGTGAGGGTGTGCGCTTTTGTCGTTCCCGGGTTTGATCCAATATGGCCGACTTCCTGTACATTTTAAGGCGGGGCCATAATATCATTTTTGTCATGTCCCGACATGTACTATTTTTTGATGTGAGTCTCAGATTTTTCGGTCGACTTTTTTCCGAGTCGGGCTCCCATAGGCCCCATGAAAATCAAAGTTTGAGGTGGCGCTACCGAGTCGTCTTTCGTTATTTTTTTTCGGGGTCTTCGGTGACAATTAGAGCTTGGCGAGTTCTAATTTTTGACACCACTCACTGGCATGTCAGGGCGTGTTAACCACTTGATTTTTGCCATTTTCCCCGTTTCGGACGCGGTTTTAATGAGTCCCTCGCCGGGACGTTGTCTCCGGCTCGGGCCTAAAAATAAATAAGTATATATATGAGCTAGGCTGTAGCTTGAAGGGTCTTGCCTAAGGACCCACACTGGTTGAGCTAACCAGTCAGCATGTATTGTTTAAAGCTGTTGTGGTGGACATCGCAGTACCAAGCGATGTGAACATCAGGAAAAAGGAGCATGAGAAACTACAGAAATACCAGGGGCTCAAAGAAGAGCTGGAGAAGGCCTGGAAGGTGAAGGCCTCAGTGGTCCCCGTGTTCATCGGAGCACTCGGGGCAGTGACTCCCAAACTGGAGGAGTGGCCACAGCAGATCCCAAGGAAAACATCAGACATCTCAGTCCAGAAAAGTGCAGTACTAGGAACAGCAAAAATACTGCGCAGAACCCTCAAGCTCCCAGGCCTCTAGTAGAGGTCCCGAGCGTGGAAAAAGAGAGGGGGATAAAAAGACCACCCGTGGAGGGTGAGGAGATTTAAAAAATATATATATATATTGCAACTGGTGAAGTGATGTAGTCGCTGTCAATCTCATGTCCACTCCTCCACTTGATGCAGGGACTCCCCACTCCCTTGGAGTGTCACGCAGGTGAACTGGCCTCAAATGCAACACAAAGAGTATAGCCAAATGTCTTAATAAATATAACTGAAAGTGTCCTTCAAACAAGTAGTTCAGAATATGGGTAATCAGGCAAACAACAACTGAGGAATCATGTCTTATTCAATATCAACAAAAAACTCATCTAACACTGGGAATACAATAAGGGGAACAGGCTGGGGCTGGAGCTCATGAAGAAGGACTCAAACAGGGATAAATGCAGGTACAGAGTCGCAGAAATGCAAACAGATAATTTCAGACAAGCTTGAGAGTTGCTCTTTACAGGTCAACGGTCTAGCAACAACTGACTGAACTGAGGGAGTATACAGTATATAGCCTACCCTGGGCTGATTGGCAAAATGAGAGGCAGC
Source organism: Periophthalmus modestus (assembly GCA_019594935.1). Classification (NCBI taxonomy): domain Eukaryota; kingdom Metazoa; phylum Chordata; class Actinopteri; order Gobiiformes; family Gobiidae; genus Periophthalmus; species Periophthalmus modestus. Next base: position 1,734,969 of record JAIEZT010000009.1, read on the forward strand.
TGCATCGAAAACAGGGAGGTGTAAACTTCAGGAAATGACTCGGACAAAAGCAGAACATCGGGAAGGCTCAGACAGTTGCATCATTTAGTTGTTTATTCAGGCATCACCAAAGTCAAGTTTCTGTCTCCTGTCTTTACATTGTCAAAGTGACTCTTATATACTTGTGCTTGGTTAGTGATTAGCTAGACACGTACACCTTACCAAACCTTATCTGCGTTTAGCGGAGCCAAACGTATGGAAAACACATACAAAGGTCACTTACATCCACTTGAAACATACAGACTATTGCAGAATATAAGCTGATCTAGCTGGGAAATGTGCAGCTGTACATGTTAACTGCAACAAACAGGTATTATCTGATCTTAACACAGGAGTCATACATGGAAACTCAAAGTACACCTGCCATGTTGGAGGACATGAAAAATGGAAGACTATAAGTATGATTTATTCGTGTTACATAAAAATGATAATCCACAGAGGTAACAAAAGAAGAACCTGAACATGGAGCTGGATGGGGATAAACAAACAGGCAGAACTATTACAGAGAGATGAAATCCAGAAACATAGATGGACAAGTGTAAGCCACAGCTTAGACTGAAGTGCCTGTGAAATAATAAACAACTTGGAAATTGATTATATTCCTATACTGTCATTCATTTTGTTTTATTATATTGATATTCACAATATATCAATCACCAGAGATATGCTGAAACCCACATGCAAATGCTGTGATTGTTATACAAATATCATACAAAACCTAAATCGACGGTAAAAGAAAAAAATAGATATTTTACACTTCAAAGAATTTACACATTTAAAAGAATAAACAGCAAGTTGTTTTTTTCTTAGACTACAATACACAATATCGCAGATTTGCATACCTCCAAAACAACCACTGTGTATATTTTCTCTCATGTGAGTCATATGTAACCACAAAGTCTAAATCGTTTGTTGAATCAAAGCTTTGGTGAAAGAATCCTTTTCAAACGTGTCCACAGTTTAATAAAATGTTTAGTCAAGTTTATATTTATTATTTTACGTGTGGACCTTTTTGGGTTTTGCACAGAACAGTCTCTTCAAATGTATTGATATTTTTTTCATTTTTAGTCCATAGATGATGGGATTAAAGAGAGGGTGATATAAAATGAGCTGAAAACTCATGATAACACGCACCATTTTGGGTAATTCTGTGTCTAATCGAGCCAATAGCACATCAAATGTTCCCAGCCAACAAAAATTGAACAAAACCACCATGTGAGGCAGGCATGTCTGCAGTGCTTTCCTCCTCACCTCTGAGCCTCTTTTGGTTGTAATTATAAATATCCTTGCATAAGTAAAACAGTTAAAAATTAATGGGACAAAAGTGAAATTTAGCAAGACAAATATGCCCCATACATGTAATGCAGCTGATTGTACACAGTGAAGTTTGTAAACCGTACTATTACAAAGGATCCCCCGGAAAATGAAAGTGCAAAGTTTTCTGTGACTTGCTGCTGTGATTGTTATTGCAACTTGACAAGCCGGTACAATCCAAGCTACTGCTAACAGCACATTTACCTTGGATTTATTCATTACTGTTGGATATTGCAAAGGTTTACAAATAGCCATATACCTATCATAGGCCATCATCATCAACAACCAAAATTCAGCACCTGCTATTGCATAAAATATGTACCACTGAAAAAGACACGTGGAATAAGAAACAACCTGCTTCTCAGACAAAATATCAATGAGTATTTTAGGGTAAAGAGCCGTGGTGAAAAGAATAGAGTTAAATAACAAAGCAGCAATGAAGAAATACATTGGTTCGTGCAGGTCTTTGTGGATCCAAATGAGACAGACGATAGTGCCATTACTACAGAGGATGAAGACATAAGCTGTAAACATGATGATAAAATACAGAGCTCTGTATCGCTCTATGTCCATAAAACCATCCAGAATAATGTAGGTTTCATTTGGCTCCATTAAAACAGATACATGGAGCTCACTTGCACAGATGGGGATGAGACTGCACCGTGCAGGACTTTTATACAAGACGAGCTCAGTGGGAATTGCTCAGATGGATATTGATTCAGGGACTTAAGGCCCGATATCGATACCAAAACTTGTGGTTTGAGTATTGAGGCCAAGAATTCTAGCCCTGAGTGTGTAAGAATCTGATTCTTTTTAGTAATAATCTATTAAATATGCATATCATTATTATATCATATTCATTAGAAACGAAAATCCATCCATCTTCTTCTGCTTATCCAGGACTGGGTCGTGGGGGCAGCAATCTAAACAGGAACTCCCAGACTTCCCACACCCCAGACACTTCCTCCAGCTCATTTACAGAGTGATTCCAAGGTGTTTCCACTTCTGCTGAACAACATCCAGCGTGTCCTAAGTCTTTCCTGGGGCCTCCTCATGCCTGGATGTGGAGTGATACAGAGCGCTGCATTTTATCATCATGTTAACATCTTTTGTCATCTTCTGAGGGAGTTCCTCACCCTCTCTCTCATTTTGCGTTTACATTAAACGTGAAGTGCGTGTCAAAGGCAAGTGATTTACATGTTAACAGTATGTAAAGGCACGTTGACAAAAGTTTTTTGGTGCCAATTAAGCCAATTCGTTGACCCAGCAGATTTCACCAGAGTTGACGATTTTGAACTATTCATGTCAACCAATCAGAGATCGTGTTTTGATATAGTGACGTAACCTCTATATAATGAGATACATGTATATAGGTCATTGCTGTTGGTATTGTCATGGGAATAGTATAATTTTGAAGGTGTGCAATAAATCAGATCACATATCATTTACGTAAAAACATGTGTCCGTTGGGTCTGATTTATTTTGAAATTGTACAGTATTTTCTGGACTATAAGTCACACTTTTTTCGTAGTTTGTCCGGGGGTGTGACTTATACTCAAATGCAACTTATATGTGAAATCATTATTAGAATTTCACATCTTTGTTTTTGACACACTGACAACTGCGCAAGGGCACTCTAGGTTTGTGGAAGCGGCACTTCATATACCTCCGGAGCAGGTGGAGTTGTTCAGAAGCAACCCCGAAAGTGATTTGGATCTCACTCCAAATCACTAAAATGGATTTAGTGATTTGGAGTGAGATCCAGAGTAAACTTGTTAGCTTGTTTTTTATGCTTTAGTTATCTGATTAACTGTTAATATCTTACGTTAACAAACCACGTATTCAGTTCTGTCTGTGCTTCATGTAGCTGAATAAATATGTGTTAGGTAACAGTTAATTATACATGTTACATTTAACTTGTTTGACCACTAGATGGTGCTGTTGTGTTTGTAATACCTGTAAGAAAATTGACTTGACTTGTTTTCTTTTATACATTTCAGTGGGTGCACAAGACAGTGCACCCACTGGGGACTCTGTTGTTCTCCTGGGGGACTTCAACGCCCATGTGGGTAACAACAGTGACACCAGGAGGGGCGTGATTGGGAAGAACGGCCTCCCTGATCTGAACCCGAGTGGTGTTTTGTTATTGGACTTCTGTGCTAGCCACAGTTTGTCCATAACGAACACCATGTTCAAACACAAGGGTGTCCATCAGTGCACGTGGCACCAGGACACCCTAGGTCGGAGGTCGATGATCGACTTTATAGTCGTGTCATCTGACCTCCGGCCGCGTGTTTTGGACACTCGGGTGAAGAGAGGGGCAGAGCTGTCAACTGATCACCACCTGGTCGTGAGTTGGATCCGCTGGCGGAGGAGGAAGCCGGATAGACCTGGCAGGTCCAAGTGTATCGTGAGGGTTTGTTGGGAACATCTGGCGGAGCCTTCTGTCAGGGGGTCTTCAATTCGCACCTCCGGGAGAGCTTCTCTCTGATCCCAGGGGAGGCTGAGGACATGGACTCCGAGTGGGCCATGTTCTCCACCTCCATTGTCGATGCGGCTGCTCGTAGCTGTGGTCGTAAGGTCTGCGGTGCTTGCCGCGGCAGCAATCCCCGAACCCGGTGGTGGACACCGGAAGTAAGGGATGCCGTCAGGCTGAAGAAGGAGTCCTATCGAGCCTTGCTGGCTTGTGGGACTCCTGAGGCAGCTGACAGGTACCGGTGGGCCAAGCGTGACGCGGCTCGTGCTGTTGTGGAGGCAAAAACTCGGGGTTGGGAGGAGTTCGGGGAGGCCATGGAGGAGGACTATCTGACAGCCTCAAAATGAAAGGTATATTGTCAAAACCAGACTTAGAGAGACTTATCCTGCATTTGTCTCCAGTAGGTTAGACTCCTGTAACGTCCTGCTCACTGGGCTCTCCAAACAAGCCTTAAGACAGCTGCAGTACATCCAGGACACTGCTGCTCAGGTCCTGACCAGAACCAGGAAGTACTTCACACATGTGTCCTGTGCTCAGGTCTCTGGCTCCTGTGGCTCAGAGAATAGACTTTAAAGCAGCTGTGTGTGAACAAGTCTCTCCATGGACCAGCACCAAATAACATCTCCCACATGTTAGAGCCACATGAACCATCTCACACTCTGAGGACTTCAGGGACCGGCCTCCTGCTGGTGCCAGAGTCAGGACTAAAGATGGGGAATCACCTTTTACGTTTTATGCAGCTAAAACCTGGAACAGACTTCCTGAAGATGTGAAACAGGGCTCTACTTTGACAATACTCAAATGGTTCTTTTTAGATGTGCATATCACAAAAAGAGTTTTTATTCTGCACTTGTCTGTTTTAATTTTAAATGTATGATGATTATTTGTGTTTTGTGTTTGTTGTATTGTGATTTTAACATCTTTCTTATTCTGTAAAGCACTTACAATTACTTTGTGTATGAACTGTGCTATACAAATAAACTTGCCTTGCTGGTATTCATCGTGCACCTTCAGCACCTAAAAATTTTGAATACATCCAATTGGATAATGGGTCTCTAAAATGCAGTGAAAAAACCCTTTGCCTCCTAATTATTGGGGTTTGTTAAGATTACATCAATGAGTGTGCCTTTATTTCAATTTCTAGGGTCTGGTCTGGTCAGAATAGAAATTATCAGTATGAAATTCAGGCCAATGCATTGGTCTTTCAAAGTTTCAGCCTCTTTCTCCAGCCATTTAATAATTAAGCATGCTCTCTAAACTGGAACATTGCAAGGTCAGGTTTTCTGTATTGATTGAATTGTGTGATCATACAATTCAAATTAATGAATAACTAAACAGCTCTATATTAGTGTTTAGTTCCATGATGTCACTACAGTACAAAAGCACAAAAACATCTGCACGTTAACATCATTTCCCCACTGCAACTTTAACATTATAGCATATGAAATGTTGTGATGTCGTCTGAAGTCTACTATTGCACATTCCAGTGTTAAAAACTTAGTGTCAGAGAAAGAAACGACACAGATAGACAGGTGTAAGGTTACAGCTTGGACAAAAGATTAAAAAACAAACTGTTTGTGTAATGTAATCTATAAATTTTTATTTTTACAATATAAATATTCACAACATGGCAAAACCCAAGAAATATTCTCAAACTTAGATATAAATGTTGGGGTTGAGGTTCAAAACGTGGATGGACTGTGAAATTAACCTAGTAAGAAAAGCAACAGTTATGTAAAGAATACGCTGCAAGATGATTTACTTTTAATGAGCTTTACTGATTCTTGATTGCATTTTCATTGATTACTGTTTAGTAAATAAATCATTTTCATATTTTTTCTTGCTTCCAAAACATCCATTAACATATTAATACATTTTTTTTAAAGATACATAATAATAATAATAATAATAATAATGATGATAATAATAATAATAATAATAATAATAATAATAATAATAATAATAATAATAATAATAATAATAATAATTTATTTAAAAAAAATAAATAAATAAAATACATAAAAAATAAGAAAAATCGTAATAACCATAACATGACTCCTTCAAGTCTTTGGAAAATCATTTGTGTCTTTGGGGAAGATTATCCCACTCAAGCATGTACACCGTTTAATAAAATGCTTAGTCAAGTTTATATTTAGTGTTTTATCTGTAGACCTTTTTGGGTTTTGCACAGAACAGTCTCTTTCAAATGTATTGATATTTTTTCATTTTTAGTCCATAGATGATGGGATTAAAGAGAGGGTGATATAAAATGAGCTGAAAACTCATGATAACACGCACCATTTTGGGTAAGTCTGTGTCTAATCGAGCCAATAGCACATCAAATGTTCCCAGCCAACAAAATGAACAAACCCACCATGTGAGGCAAGCATGTCTGCAGTGCTTTCCTCCTCACCTCTGAGCCTCTTTTGGTTGTAATTATAAATAACCTGTGTAAGTAAAACAGTTAAAAATTAATGGACAAAAGTGAAATTTAGCAAGACACAATATGCCCCATACATGTAATGCAGCTGATTGTACACAGTGAAGTTTGTAAACCGTGCTATTACAAACAATCCCCCGAAAATGAAAGAGCAAAGTTTTCTGTGACTTGCTGCTGTGATTGTTATTGCAACTTGACAAGCCGGTACAATCCAAGCTACTGCTAACAGCACATTTACCTTGGATTTATTCATTACAGTTGAATATTGTAAAGGTTTACAAATAGCCATATACCTATCATAGGCCATCATCATCAACAACCAAAATTCAGCACCTCCAATCGAATAAAATGTGAACCATTGGAAAAGACACGTGGAATAAGAAACAACCTGCTTCTCAGACAAAACATCAGTCAGTATTTTAGGGTAAAAAGCTGTGGTGAAAAGAATAGAGTTAAGTAACAAAGCAGCAATGAAGAAATACATTGGTTCATGCAGGTCTTTGTGGATCCAAATGAGACAGACGATAGTGCCATTACTACAGAGGATGAAGACATAAGCTGTAAACATGATGATAAAATACAGAGCTCTGTATCGCTCTATGTCCATAAAACCATCCAGAATAATGTAGGTTTCATTTGGCTCCATTAAAACAGATACATGGAGCTCACTTGCACAGATGGGGATGAGACTGCACCGTGCAGGACTTTTATACAAGACGAGCTCAGTGGGAATTGCTCAGATGGATATTGATTCAGGGACTTAAGGCCCGATATCGATACCAAAACTTGTGGTTTGAGTATTGAGGCCAAGAATTCTAGCCCTGAGTGTTTAAGAATTTGTTTCTTTTTAGTAACAATCTATTAAATATGCATAACATTATTATATTATTACATGTTCAATCGAAAACAAAATCCATCCATCTTCTTCCGCTTATCCAGGACTGGGGTCGTAGGGGCAGCAATCTAAACAGGAACTCCCAGACTTCCACACCCCAGACACTTCCTCCAGCTCATTTACAGAGTGATTCCAAGGTGTTTCCACGTCTGCTGAACAACATCCAGCGTGTCCTAAGTCTTTCCTGGGGCCTCCTCGTGCCTGGATGTGGAGTGATACAAAGTGCTGTATCATCATGTTTACAGTTTATGTCCTCATCCTTTGCAATAACTGCACTCGGCTCTACTCCGAGCTTCTCCTAAGTGAGGATCTATCTCTAACGTTGCGTTTACACTGAACGCAAATTACGTATTAACGGCGAGTGATTTACGTGTTAAATGTATGTAGCATGTTGACGCGCAAGTAAACGTTCTGCAGCGTGAATGAAGCCAATTGGGTGATGCACTTCTTGAGTTCTGAGTGCCACAGGGAATCCCAAGACAAACCAGTGTGGGAAGGTGGCCCATTTAATTATTATGTGCATGTTTAGTATGTGTTTTGTGTTATTTGCATGTTTGTTTTGATTTATTGTTGCATGTTGTGATTTTTTCTTTACCTGTTTTGACTGGACATGTTTTGGGCGTGGCCCCACCCTTTGCACAGCATCAATGTCCTTCCGTCCTGTAATTGGCAAATTGTCCAAATTGACCGCAGGTGTGGATCTTAAAAGCAGGCCTGATAAATAGACTGACTCAGACCAACGGACGGAGCAGAAAAGAGAACGGGAGACAGAGGACGGAAGAGGGGCACGGGCAGGAGAGGCCCAGGGGCACGGGCAGGAGAGGCCCGAGGAAAGGTCTGTGATATGAGACTCACACAGGGGACAGTACATGAGGAACAGACGGGGACGGTAGCCCGAAGAAGGGGACGAAGGACGCCGGGGAGATATAGGCTGAAGCCGGGACTTTCGGAGCGGCGCGGGTTGTCGAGGAACTCGGAGCGGCACAGACTCGGAGCGAGGCCCGTGCGGCGGTTTGGAGCAGGTGAAGGACGGAGGAGACGGCGGATCCTACTACGAGGTGCATAATTACTACTGGACGGCTTGATCGCCGTCCAGCACGGTGAGTCGGCCACACTTGGGTGGGCTGTGTGAGGACTAACCGTACCCCCCCCACTGGCAGTTTGTCCTGTCCTCTCGCAGGAATAGTCGGCGGCTTCGTTCAGAGGAGCCAGGGACATACCCGGAGCGACGCAAGCGCGACGCAGCAGCGCGACGCAGCGCGACGCAGCGCGACGCAGCGCGACGCAGCGCGACGCAGCGCGACGCAGCGCGACGCAGCGCGACGCAGCGCGACGGTCGGAGGAGGCGAGAGACCGGAGGACAGCGGAGTTCTACTACGGCGCGTATAATTACTACTGCACGGCACTATCATAACACCATTTAGACACCCTACTGGCCTTGTTTTGTGCCGTCCCCCCCGGGGTCTGTACGGTGCTGTAGTCGGGAGGAGCCCGGAGCAAACTGGGAACCCCACGCAACCTTCAGCCCTCCTGTCCCAGCATGTTTTACATGAAGTGTTTATCGTGTTTTTAACTTTTGTAATAAATGTTTAAAACTGTACTCTGGCTAAGTCACTACTCACCCCTGTGGTCTACCTTGGAGCCCTAGACTCCTCAAACCTAGGTGGCGTTGCCGGGATAAAATTGGGGGTAGCATTGTGGGAGGTCCATGTAAGAAGGGGGTCCCCTCTCGGGTGCCACACCAGTGACAGAACAAGTGACTCTAGCAGCTCCAATGACCCAGACGAACCTAAGAAACCAGCCAAAATAATACTGAAGCCACTTGATAAAAGCAGGCTTCATGTCCTGGACCAAAGAGCTACACCATCAACCTTGCCACTATCAGAAGCTAGACCAGAGGAACTACAGCCAATTACCAGCTGGTTCACCACCATTGTGGACATTCAGAGCATACAAGACACATTCATAAATAGACCAATGACGCTCCTCTCTGGAAAACGCCAAGAACCACCAAGTGTCCTGCAGGACTGGAGCCCAGGAGAAACACCAGGAGAAGCCCACATTGCAGCACTGAGAGTAATAAAAGTATATACCAACCATTCCAGCTTAAAGTTTTTAAGTCCTTGATGATGAGGCTCTCACACATCAGCCAGAGTGTACTGGCCTGGCTCCTTGCTCTGCTCAAGTACACAGCAGGAGAAACCACTGATAAGACAACTGCAGAAAACATACGCAGAACAATACCACGAAAGCTCCATGTACCAGTTCAAAATAATACAGGCCTGGTCACATTCAGGCTGTCAGAAGAACTGAAAAACAGTGATGTTTTTCTCAGCTCTGATTTCTCAGCTTTGGGAGTCAGACAACTCCCAAAACCAGTTCAAGAATGCCTGAGTGAAGTAGTGGGCCTCCCCTCTAAGCCAGAAGAAGAATTTGACATCTAATGCAGCAACTTTGTCTCTAAAGGTCTCCAGCCCAAAAGTGAAAATGAAGAGCAGAAACTAAATATGGAAATGGCTACTATTAAAATTACAACTCAAAAAACTCCAGGAAGAAGTCAAAGAGAAAGAAAACAAGAAAAAAACTACAAAGATAATGACAGTCCAGACGATGTTAAAGATGAAACTGCCACAACCAATCAACTTGCTGCTGTAATCAAGATGGTCATGCAACAACAATAAGCTCCACCTGTCCAATAACCAGCCATACAACAACAAGCTCCACCTGTCCAACAACCAGCCGTAAAACAACAACAAGCTCCACCTGTCCAACAACCTGTTGTTGTTTGTTTAAATACACCTATTTCTAGTTTAGAAGAAAAAATCTATCCACGGCTGTACCATGGGCTCACTGGTCTCTCCTATTATGGCCAGGCACTCCACCCATGCATTAGTAACGATACGTGGATGACAACTGGACTAAAATCAAAATTCAAGATCTGGAACCTTTTACTGCATATATTAATGAGGTGGATTCATTCATAAAAAATCACGGGAAAAGGCCAAAGAGAACAAACAGGCCTTCTTAGATTGTGCAGTAACTATAGCAGAGGACTGGAGACTCCAGGTAGAAGTCTTCAGGAAACACACACTGACCAATACCTGCTGTTTGATTCACACCATCCACTGCAGCACAAACTCAGAGTTATCTGTCCTCTACAGCACAGAGCTCAAGTCCCACTGTCATGATCCACGCTTCCCTGCTCCTGTTTTGCCTCCTGTGTCTCCTCTCCCCCTCCCTCACCTGCCTGACTCCAGAGCTGGGCGGAGCCCTGGCTCCTCCCGCACGCACCTACAGCCATCAGTGCAATCAACGCACCTGCCGCAGGTTAAAAGGAGCCAGGACCCAGCTCTCTTTGCCAGGTCGTCTGCGTCTGTTCGCCTCATTGTTGGTCCTCGTGTCTCTGCTGTGCTACCTGTCCATGTCCTGCCCGTGTCCTGCCCGTGTCCTGCCTGTGTTCCTGTTCACGTTCCTGTTCAGCACCCTGCCTCTCTGCGCTGCTCTGGACTCCCGTCTCCGACCCTGTCTCCCGGTACCGGTTGTGTTCCTGTCTCGTTTGTTCCCTGCACCCAGCTCCTCGTATGTTCTCCCGTCACTTGTTGTTCTGTCAATAAACACCCTTAAACTTGCCCCAAGTCCCGCATCTTTGGTCCGCCTCACACCCCACATTATGACACCCACAAACAGAGGGAAAAGTGAAGGAGGAGAGAGAACAGAGTACAGAGAAAGACTTCTCTGCTTGTGGATATCCAAAATGGGCCTTCAATAGAATCTAAGAGAGCTAAAAACAGGACAACAGGGAATCTGAACCGAGAAGGAAAGATGTAACTATTCCTTACGCAGCTGGTGTATCTGAAAAACTTCAGAGAATTTTCAAACAGTTTGAGATTTTGGTCTATTTCAAACCTACAAACACTCTGAGACAGATATTGGTTCAACCAAAGCAAGACCAGGAGACCACAAAGTAATCTGGTCTACTCCATTCAATGTAGTGAAGAGTGCAGTGAGCGGTACATTGGAGAAACTAAGCAGCTACTCCATAAGAAAATGTACCAACACCATCGAGAAAGCTCCTCTGGACCACAGTCTTCTGTCCATCTCAAAGACACTAACCACTCCTTTGAAGATAGTGAGGTTCAGATCTTTGCCAAAGAAAATAAATGGTTTGAGAGGGGAGTTAAAGAAGCAATTTTTGTTAGGAAAGACAATCCTTCCTTGAACAGGAATGGGGGGCTTAGACATCATCTCTTAGCAATCTATAACTCCATCCTCAGGCCCAAAGCAAACAAAAGAAACAAACAGAACAAAAGAGCGAGCCAGTAGGACTATTTAAGGTTGAATGGAGGCCATTAAGGCTGAAACTGTTATCAATAGCTTTACAGTTTCAGTTTAGCTAGGTCCTCCTTTCAGATAGACTTAAGGCCATGTTCATCATCAATCTGACCAGAACTGAAGAAGTGGCTTGGATGAGCAGCAAAACTTTTTCACTCTTACGTTTTGTCCATTTGATAGATTTAGCTTTGGCTTTTACTTAACTGCCAGAAATGCTTTGTTTTCTTTACCTTTGTTGTTTTTCTCAATCTTTATAACTTCAATGACACAATACATTACAAGGCATTACATGTAACAGTTGTTTTTATATGGGGTAAAAGGTTTTCTGTATATACATAAATTATTTTTACAATACAAATATTCACACCATGGCAATCATCAAAAATGTTTGTTTTGAGTGTAAAATCAAGAATGGACTGTAAAATTAACCAGTAAGAAAAGCAACAGTGCAAGTTCAGTGCAAAGATTGCATTGAAAGATGGTTTTACTTTTTAATGAGCTTCAGTAATTTGTTGTTTTGTTTGTTTGTTTCTGACTACTGTATCTATACGCAATATTATATTTTTTCTTGCTTCCAGAACAACTATTACCATATAATTTGTTTTATTTTAAAAAGATACATAATGATAATAATAATAATAATGATAATACATTTTACCTGAAGAATAAATAAATACATTTTAAATAAGACATAATAACCACAAAATGGCTCCTTCAACTGTTTGGCAGATCATTTGTGGCTTTGGTGAAGATTATTCCACTCAAGCATGTACACCTTTTAATAAAATGCTTAGTCAAGTTTATATTTAGTGTTTTATCTGTAGACCTTTTTGGGTTTTTGCACAGAACAGTCTCTTCAAATGTGTTTAATATTTTTTTCATTTTTAGTCCATAGATGATGGGATTAAGAGAGGGTGATATAAAATGAGCTGAAAACTCATGATAACACGCACCATTTTGGGTAATTCTGTGTCTAATCGAGCCAATAGCACATCAAACGTCCCCAACAAACAAAAGTTGAACAAAACCACCATGTGAGGCAGGCATGTCTGCAGTGCTTTCCTCCTCACCTCTGAGCCTCTTTTGGTTGTAATTATAAATATCCTTGCATAAGTAAAACAGTTAAAAATTAATGGGACAAAAGCTAAATTTAGCAAGACAAATATGCCCCATACATGTAATGCAGCTGATTGTACACAGTGAAGTTTGTAAACCGTGCTATTACAAAGGATCCCCCGGAAAATGAAAGTGCAAAGTTTTCTGTGACTTGCTGCTGTGATTGTTATTGCAACTTGACAAGCCGGTACAATCCAAGCTACTGCTAACAGCACATTTACCTTGGATTTATTCATTACTGTTGGATATTGCAAAGGTTTACAAATAGCCATATACCTATCATAGGCCATCATCATCAACAACCAAAATTCAGCACCTGCTATTGCATAAAATATGTACCACTGAAAAAGACACGTGGAATAAGAAACAACCTGCTTCTCAGACAAAACATCAGTCAGTATTTTAGGGTAAAGAGCCGTGGTGAAAAGAATAGAGTTAAGTAACAAAGCAGCAATGAAGAAATACATTGGTTCGTGCAGGTCTTTGTGGATCCAAATGAGACAGACGATAGTGCCATTACTACAGAGGATGAAGACATAAGCTGTAAACATGATGATAAAATACAGAGCTCTGTATCGCTCTATGTCCATAAAACCATCCAGAATAATGTAGGTTTCATTTGGCTCCATTAAAACAGATACATGGAGCTCACTTGCACAGATGGGGATGAGACTGCACCGTGCAGGACTTTTATACAAGACGAGCTCAGTGGGAATTGCTCAGATGGATATTGATTCAGGGACTTAAGGCCCGATATCGAGTATTGAGGCCAAGAATTCTAGCCCTGAGTGTTTAAGAATTTGTTTCTTTTTAGTAACAATCTATTAAATATGCATAACATTATTATATTATTACATGTTCAATCGAAAACAAAATCCATCCATCTTCTTCCGCTTATCCAGGACTGGGTCATGGGGGCAGCAATCTAAACAGGAACTCCCAGTCTTCCCACACCCCAGACACTTCCTCCAGCTCATTTACAGAGTGATTCCAAGGTGTTTCCACGTCTGCTGAACAACATCCAGCGTGTCCTAAGTCTTTCCTGGGGCCTCCTCCTGCCTGGATGTGGAGTGATACAAAGTGCTGTATCATCATGTTTACAGTTTATGTCCTCATCCTTTGCAATAACTGCACTCGGCTCTACTCCGAGCTTCTCCTAAGTGAGGATCTATCTCTAACGTTGCGTTTACACTGAACGCAAATTACGTGTTAACGGCTAGTGATTTACGTGTTAAATGTATGTAGCATGTTGACGCGCAAGTAAACGTTCTGCAGCGTGAATGAAGCCAATTGGGTGATGCACTTCTTGAGTTCTGAGTGCCACAGGGAATCCCAAGACAAACCAGTGTGGGAAGGTGGCCCATTTAATTATTATGTGCATGTTTAGTATGTGTTTTGTGTTATTTGCATGTTTGTTTTGATTTATTGTTGCATGTTGTGATTTTTTCTTTACCTGTTTTGACTGGACATGTTTTGGGCGTGGCCCCACCCTTTGCACAGCATCAATGTCCTTCCGTCCTGTAATTGGCAAATTGTCCAAATTGACCGCAGGTGTGGATCTTAAAAGCAGGCCTGATAAATAGACTGACTCAGACCAACGGACGGAGCAGAAAAGAGAACGGGAGACAGAGGACGGAAGAGGGGCACGGGCAGGAGAGGCCCAGGGGCACGGGCAGGAGAGGCCCGAGGAAAGGTCTGTGATATGAGACTCACACAGGGGACAGTACATGAGGAACAGACGGGGACGGTAGCCCGAAGAAGGGGACGGAAGGACGCCGGGGAGAAATAGGCTGAAGCCGGGACTTTTCGGAGCGGCGCGGGTTGTCGAGGAACTCGGAGCGGCACAGACTCGGAGCGAGGCCGTGCGGCGGTTGGAGCAGGTGAAGGACCGGAGGACGGCGGATCCTACTACGAGGTGCATAATTACTACTGGACGGCTTGATCGCCGTCCAGCACGGTGAGTCGGGCCACACTTGGGTGGGCTGTGTGAGGACTAACCGTACCCCCCCCACTGGCAGTTTGTCCTGTCCTCCTCGCAGGAATAGTCGGCGGCTTCGTTCAGAGGAGCCAGGGACATACCCGACGCAGCGCAGCGACGCAGCGCGACGCAGCGCAGCGCGACGCAGCGCGGTCGGGTCGGAGGAGGCGAGAGACCGGAGGACAGCGGAGTTCTACTACGGCGCGTATAATTACTACTGCACGGCGCTATCATAACACCATTTAGACACCCCTACTGGCCTTGTTTTGTGCCGTCCCCCCCCGGTCTGTACGGTGCTGTAGTCGGGAGGAGCCCGGAGCAAACTGGGAACCCCACGCAACCTTCAGCCCTCCTGTCCCAGCATGTTTTACATGAAGTGTTTATCGTGTTTTTAACTTTTGTAATAAATGTTTAAAACTGTACTCTGGCTAAGTCACTGCTCACCCCTGTGGTCTACCTTGGAGCCCTAGACTCCTCAAACCTAGGTGGCGTTGCCGGGATAAAATTGGGGGTAGCATTGTGGGAGGTCCATGTAAGAAGGGGGTCCCCTCTCGGGTGCCACACCAGTGACAGAACAAGTGACTCTAGCAGCTCCAATGACCCAGACGAACCTAAGAAACCAGCCAAAATAATACTGAAGCCACTTGATAAAAGCAGGCTTCATGTCCTGGACCAAAGAGCTACACCATCAACATTGCCACTATCAGAAGCTAGACCAGAGGAACTACAGCCAATTACCAGCTGGTTCACCGCCATTGTGGACATTCAGAGCATACAAGACACATTCATAAATAGACCAATGACGCTCCTCTCTGGAAAACGCCAAGAACCACCAAGTGTCCTGCTGGACTGGAGCCCAGGAGAAACACCAGGAGAAGCCCACATTGCAGCACTGAGAGTAATAAAAGTATATACCAACCATTCCAGCTTAAAGTTTTTAAGTCCTTAATGATGAGGCTCTCACACATCAGCCAGAGTGTACTGGCCTGGCTCCTTGCTCTGCTCAAGTACACAGCAGGAGAAACCACTGATAAGACAACTGCAGAAAACATACGCAGAACAATATCACGAAAGCTCCATGTACCAGTTCAAAATAATACAGGCCTGGTCACATTCAGGCTGTCAGAAGAACTGAAAAACAGTGATGTTTTTCTCAGCTCTGATTTCTCAGCTTTGGGAGTCAGACAACTCCCAAAACCAGTTCAAGAATGCCTGAGTGAAGTAGTGGGCCTCCACTCTAAGCCAGAAGAAGAATTTGACATCTAATGCAGCAACTTTGTCTCTAAATGTCTCCAGTCCAAAAGTGAAAATGAAGAGCAGAAACTAAATATGGAAATGGCTACTATTAAAATTACAACTCAAAAAACTCCAGGAAGAAGTCAAAGAGAAAGAAAACAAGAAAAAAACTACAAAGATAATGACAGTCCAGACGATGATAAAGATGAAACAACCAATCACAACCAATCAACTGCTGCTGTAATCAAGATGGTCATGCAACAACAACAAGCTCCACCTGTCCAACAACCTGTTGTTGTTTGTTTAAATACCACCTATTTCTAGTTTAGAAGAAAATCTATCCACGGCTGTACCATGGGCTCACTGGTCTCTCCTATTATGGCCAGGCACTCCACCCATGCATTAGTAACGATACGTGGATGACAACTGGACTAAAATCAAAATTCAAGATCTGGAACCTTTTACTGCATATATTAATGAGGTGGATTCATTCATAAAAAATCACGGGAAAAGGCCAAGGAGAACAAACAGGCCTTCTTAGATTGTGCAGTAACTATAGCAGAGGACTGGAGACTCCAGGTAGAAGTCTTCAGGAAACACACACTGACCAATACCTGCTGTTTGATTCACACCATCCACTGCAGCACAAACTCAGAGTTATCTGTCCTCTACAACACAGAGCTCAAGTCCCACTGTCATGATCCACGCTTCCCTGCTCCTGTTTTGCCTCCTGTGTCTCCTCTCCCCCTCCCTCACCTGCCTGACTCCAGAGCTGGGCGGAGCCCTGGCTCCTCCCGCACGCACCTACAGCCTATCAGTGCAATCAACGCACCTGCGGCAGGTTAAAAGGAGCCAGGACCCAGCTCTCTTTGCCAGGTCGTCTGCGTCTGTTCGCCTCATTGTTGGTCCTCGTGTCTCTGCTGTGCTACCTGTCCATGTCCTGCCAGGTGTCCTGCCCATGTCCTGCCTGTGTTCCTGTTCACGTTCCTGTTCAGCACCCTGCCTCTCTGCGCTGCTCTGGACTCCCGTCTCCGACCTTGTCTCCCGGTACCGGTTGTGTTCCTGTCTCGTTTGTTCCCTGCACCCAGCTCCTCGTATGTTCTCCCGTCACTTGTTGTTCTGTCAATAAACACCCTTAAACTTGCCTCGAGTCCCGCATCTTTGGTCCGCCTCACACCCCACATTATGACACCCACAAACACAGAGGGAAAAGTGAAGGAGGAACAACACATGGAGAAAGACTTCTCTGCTTGTGGATATCCAAAATGGGCCTTCAATAGAATCTAAGAGAGCTAAAAACAGGACAACAGGGAATCTGAACCGAGAAGGAAAGATGTAACTATTCCTTATGCAGCTGGTGTATCTGAAAAACTTCAGAGAATTTTCAAACAGTTTGAGATTTTGGTCTATTTCAAACCTACAAACACTCTGAGACAGATATTGGTTCAACCAAAGCAAGACCAGGAGACCACAAAGTAATGTGGTCTACTCCATTCAGTGTAGTGAAGAGTGCAGTGAGCGGTACATTGGAGAAACTAAGCAGCTACTCCATAAGAAAATGTACCAACACCATCGAGAGAGCTCCTCTGGACCACAGTCTTCTGTCCATCTCAAAGACACTAACCACTCCTTTGAAGATAGTGAGGTTCAGATCTTTGCCAAAGAAAATAAATGGTTTGAGAGGGGAGTTAAAGAAGCAATTTTTGTTAGGAAAGACAATCCTTCCTTGAACAGGAATGGGGGGCTTAGACATCATCTCTTAGCAATCTATAACTCCATCCTTAGGCCCAAAGCAAACAAAAGAAACAAACAGAACAAAAGAGCGAGCCAGTAGGACTATTTAAGGTTGAATGGAGGCCATTAAGGCTGAAACTGTTATCAATAGCTTTACAGTTTCAGTGTAGCTAGGTCCTCCTTTCAGATAGACTTAAGGCCATGTTCATCATCAATCTGACCAGAACTGAAGAAGTGGCTTGGATGAGCAGCAAAACTTTTTCACTCTTACGTTTTGTCCATTTAATAGATTTAGCTTTGGCTTTTACTTAAGTGCCAGAAATGCTTTGTTTTCTTTACCTTTGTTGTTTTTCTCAATCTTTATAACTTCAATGACACAATACATTACAAGGCATTACATGTAACAGTTGTTTTTATATGGGGTAAAAGGTTTTCTGTATATACATAAATTATTTTTACAATACAAATATTCACACCATGGCAATCATCAAAAAATGTTGTTTTTGAGTGTAAAATCAAGAATGGACTGTGAAATTAACCAAGTAAGAAAAGCAACAGTGCAAGTTCAGTGCAAAGATTGCATTGAAAGATGGTTTTACTTTTTAATGAGCTTCAGTAATTTGTTGTTTTGTTGTTTGTTTTCTGACTACTGTATCTATACGCAATATTATATTTTTTCTTGCTTCCAGAACAACTATTACCATATAATTTGTTTCATTTTAAAAAGATACATAATAATAATAATAATAATAATGATAATACATTTTACCTGAAGAATAAATAAATAAATAAATACATTTTTAAAAAGACATAATAACCTTAACCACAAAATGGCTCCTCCAACTTTTTGGCAGATCATTTGTGGCTTTGGTGAAGATTATTCCACTCAAGCATGTACACCTTTTAATAAAATGCTTAGTCAAGTTTATATTTAGTGTTTTATCTGTAGACCTTTTTGGGTTTTGCACAGAACAGTCTCTTCAAATGTGTTAATATTTTTTTCATTTTTAGTCCATAGATGATGGGATTAAAGAGAGGGTGATATAAAATGAACTGAAAACTCATGATAACACGCACCATTTTGGGTAATTCTGTGTCTAATCGAGCCAATAGCACATCAAACGTCCCCAACAAACAAAAGTTGAACAAAACCACCATGTGAGGCAGGCATGTCTGCAGTGCTTTCCTCCTCACCTCTGAGCCTCTTTTGGTTGTAATTATAAAAATATCCTTGCATAAGTAAAACAGTAAAAATTAATGGGACAAAAGCTAAATTTAGCAAGACAAATATGCCCCATACATGTAATGCAGCTGATTGTACACAGTGAAGTTTGTAAACCGTGCTATTACAAAGGATCCCCCGGAAAATGAAAGTGCAAAGTTTTCTGTGACTTGCTGCTGTGATTGTTATTGCAACTTGACAAGCCGTACAATCCAAGCTACTGCTAACAGCACATTTACCTTGGATTTATTCATTACAGTTGAATATTGCAAAGGTTTACAAATAGCCATATACCTATCATAGGCCATCATCATCAACAACCAAAATTCAGCACCTGCAATTGCATAAAATATGTACCACTGAAAAAGACACGTGGAATAAGAGACAACCTGCTTCTCAGACAAAACATCAGTCAGTATTTTAGGGTAAAGAGCCGTGGTGAAAAGAATAGAGTTAAAGTAACAAAGCAGCAATGAAGAAATACATTGGTTCGTGCAGGTCTTTGTGGATCCAAATGAGACAGACGATAGTGCCATTACTACAGAGGATGAAGACATAAGCTGTAAACATGATGATAAAATACAGAGCTCTGTATCGCTCTATGTCCATAAAACCATCCAGAATAATGTAGGTTTCATTTGGCTCCATTAAAACAGATACATGGAGCTCACTTGCACAGATGGGGATGAGACTTTACCGTGCAGGACTTTTATACAAGACGAGCTCAGTGGGAATTGCTCAGATGGATATTGATTCAGGGACTTAAGGCCCGATATCGAGTATTGAGGCCAAGAATTCTAGCCCTGAGTGTTTAAGAATTTGTTTCTTTTTAGTAACAATCTATTAAATATGCATAACATTATTATATTATTACATGTTCAATCGAAAACAAAATCCATCCATCTTCTTCCGCTTATCCAGGACTGGGTCGTGGGGGCAGCAATCTAAACAGGAACTCCCAGACTTCCCACACCCCAGACACTTCCTCCAGCTCATTTACAGAGTGATTCCAAGGTGTTTCCACGTCTGCTGAACAACATCCAGCGTGTCCTAAGTCTTTCCTGGGGCCTCCTCCTGCCTGGATGTGGAGTGATACAAAGTGCTGTATCATCATGTTTACAGTTTATGTCCTCATCCTTTGCAATAACTGCACTCGGCTCTACTCCGAGCTTCTCCTAAGTGAGGATCTATCTCTAACGTTGCGTTTACACTGAACGCAAATTACGTGTTAACGGCTAGTGATTTACGTGTTAAAATGTATGTAGCATTGACGCGCAAGTAAACGTTCTGCAGCGTGAATGAAGCCAATTGGGTGATGCACTTCTTGAGTTCTGAGTGCCACAGGGAATCCCAAGACAAACCAGTGTGGGAAGGTGGCCCATTTAATTATTATGTGCATGTTTAGTATGTGTTTTGTGTTATTTGCATGTTTGTTTTGATTTATTGTTGCATGTTGTGATTTTTTCTTTACCTGTTTTGACTGGACGTGTTTTGGGCGTGGCCCCACCCTTTGCACAGCATCAATGTCCTTCCGTCCTGTAATTGGCAAATTGTCCAAAGTGACCGCAGGTGTGGATCTTAAAAGCAGGCCTGATAAATAGACTGACTCAGACCAACGGACGGAGCAGAAAAGAGAACGAGAGACAGAGGACGGAAGAGGGGCACGGGCAGGAGAGGCCCAGGGGCACGGGCAGGAGAGGCCCAGGGGCACGGGCAGGAGAGGCCCAGGGGCACGGGCAGGAGAGGCCCGAGGAAAGGTCAGTGATATGAGACTCACACAGGGGACAGTACCTGAGGAACAGACGGGGACGGTAGCCCAAAGAAGGGGATGGAAGGACGCCAGGGAGATATAGGCTGAAGCCGGGACTTTTCGGAGCGGCGCGGGTTGTCGAGGAACTCGGAGCGGCACAGACTCGGAGCGAGGCCGTGCGGCGGTTGGAGCAGGTGAAGGACCGGAGGACGGCGGATCCTACTACGAGGTGCATAATTACTACTGGACGGCTTGATCGGCGTCCAGCACGGTGAGTCGGCCACACTTGGGTGGGCTGTGTGAGGACTAACCGTACCCCCCCCACTGGCAGTTTGTCCTGTCCTCTCGCAGGAAGTAGTTGGCGGCTTCGTTCGGAAGAGCCAGGGACATACACCGGAGCGACGCAGCGCGACGCAGCGCGACGCAGCGCGACGCAGCGCGACGCAGCGCGACGCAGCGCGACGCAGCGCGACGCAGCGCGACGCAGCGCGACGCAGCGCGACGGTCGGAGGAGGCGAGAGAGACCGGAGGGACAGCGGAGTTCTACTACGGCGCGCGTATAATTACTACTGCACGGCGCTATCATAACACCATTTAGACACCCTACTGGCCTTGTTTTGTGCCGTCCCCCCCGGGGTCTGTACGGTGCTGTAGTCGGGAGGAGCCTGGAGCAAACTGGGAACCCCACGCAACCTTCAGCCCTCCTGTCCCAGCATGTTTTACATGAAGTGTTTATCGTGTTTTTAACTTTTGTAATAAATGTTTAAAACTGTACTCTGGCTAAGTCACTACTCACCCCTGTGGTCTACCTTGGAGCCCTAGACTCCTCAAACCTAGGTGGCGTTGCCGGGATAAAATTGGGGGGTAGCATTGTGGGAGGTCCATGTAAGAAGGGGGTCCCCTCTCTCGGTGCCACACCAGTGACAGAACAAGTGACTCTAGCAGCTCCAATGACCCAGACGAACCTAAGAAACCCAGCCAAAATAATACTGAAGCCACTTGATAAAAGCAGGCTTCATGTCCTGGACCAAAGAGCTACACCATCAACCTTGCCACTATCAGAAGCTAGACCAGAGGAACTACAGCCAATTACCAGCTGGTTCACTGCCATTGTGGACATTCAGAGCATACAAGACACATTCATAAATAAACCAATGACGCTCCTCTCTGGAAAACGCCAAGAACCACCAAGTGTCCTGCTGGACTGGAGTCCCCTGGAGAAACACCAGGAGAAGCCCACATTGCAGCAGCACTGAGAGTAATAAAAGTATATACCAACCATTCCAGCTTAAAGTTTTTAAGTCCTTAATGATGAGGCTCTCACACATCAGCCAGAGTGTACTGGCCTGGCTCCTTGCTCTGCTCAAGTACACAGCAGGAGAAACCACTGATAAGACAACTGCAGAAAACATACGCAGAACAATACCACGAAAGCTCCATGTACCAGTTCAAAATAATACAGGCCTGGTCACATTCAGGCTGTCAGAAGAACTGAAAAACAGTGATGTTTTTCTCAGCTCTGGTTTCTCAGCTTTGGGAGTCAGACAACTCCCAAAACCAGTTCAAGAATGCCTGAGTGAAGTAGTGGGCCTCCACTCTAAGCCAGAAGAAGAATTTGACATCTAATGCAGCAACTTTGTTCTCTAAAGGTCTCCAGCCCAAAAGTGAAAATGAAGAGAGCAGAAACTAAATATGGAAATGGCTACATTAAAAATTACAACTCAAAAAACTCCAGGAAGAAGTCAAAGAGAAAGAAACAAAGAAAAAAAAAACTACAAAGATAATGACAGTCCAGACGATGTTAAAGATGAAACTGCCACAACCAATCAACTTGCTGCTGTAATCAAGATGGTCATGCAACAACAACAAGCTCCACCTGTCCAACAACCTGTTGTTGTTTGTTTAAATACCACCTATTTCTAGTTTAGAAGAAAAATCTATCCACGGCTGTACCATGGGCTCACTGGTCTCTCCTATTATGGCCAGGCACTCCACCCATGCATTAGTAACGATACGTGGATGACAACTGGACTAAAAATAAAATTCAAGATCTGGAACCTTTTACTGCATATATTAATGAGGTGGATTCATCATAAAAATCACGGGAAAAGGCCAAAGAGAACAAACAGGCCTTCTCTAGATTGTGCAAGTAAACTATAGCAGAGGACTGGAGCCTCCAGGTAGAAGTTTTCAGGAAACCCACACACTGACAATACCTGCGTTTGATTCACACCATCCACTGCAGCACAAACTCAGAGTATCTGTCCTCTACAGTCACAGAGCTCAAGTCCCACTGTCATGAATCCACGCTTCCCTGCTCCTTGTTTTGCCTCCTGTGCTTCTCTCCCCCTCCCTCACCTGCCTGACTCCAGAGCTGGGCGGAGCC
>JAIEZT010000009.1:1757986-1780486 GCA_019594935.1 Periophthalmus modestus
ATTCTTCACAAACATTCATAACACATATTCTGCATAAAAAATGGACTGTGGTCTTAGATCTGAACTGCGGGATCTGAAATGTGATTGTTGTATTTAGTTTTTAGTCATTACTCTTTGTGTATTTTGCACAATATCCCTGGGACACGTTTAGAAGGTAAACTTTTCAACAGACTCCCATATTGCAAACTAAATCACCAAATCTTAAACTCAATTGCCAATGCCCCTAGGACAATCATTCAGCCCTAGTAGGCAGAATAGAACTAGCCAAGTATGAGTATAGGGTCGCCATAATCAACTCGATGCGACAGTATTCATGTGAAAACATGACCATTCTGAACATGGATATCTCTCAGAACACCCAATGCTGGATCCAGACGACGCTACTGACACAGCGTTAGATAAGTACTGTCCATGGTATGACCCCTATTAGTTAGATTTTATAATTGGGTTAGTTCGGGTGATCCCCAGCTTTACATTAACTAGCTTAACTGTCCCCCCCGTTCACATGATTTAGTCCAAATTATCAAATAAACATAGATCTGTTACACTATACATTTTTATCAACACCAATCTACTCTTCCATTCAACACAACTATCTGCCTGCTTAACTTCCAGGCTTTTAACAAAGAAACCAGAAAAGCATAACTCTATAACACACTAGAATGAAAAACCATCTTCATTTGAAGTCAATCATTACACAGAAAAAATACCAGGGCCATGCGCGCATTTGAGATAGGACCTTTACGCGCGGAGGAAATTTTCATCAAAAAAGGATATGCTAAATCCATCATAATATGCGACAATACAACCAAACATGACAGCTTCACTTTCATTTTTTGTTTCCAGTTCATCTCTCCAACCATCACTTCACACAAACCACAGCAAGTCTTATCTTCTTCAGGGGTCTTGAGCAAAATCTCCCAGTAGTTTCTAAGCATGCGGGCAGGGGAAGGGATCCTGTGACTTTGTTCAGCTCTGTGCCGTCAACGATCATTATGCTAATCGCTGCTCAATTTGCCGCTGACATAAAATTAGTCTTAAAAGCATCTTTATTTGAATCTATTTTATTTGAATATACACCACGCGAGCATAGCAACCTCCACAAGCCCACGCAGCTTCCTAATAGGACAGATGGGCAACCAGTTCAATTACAACTACAGTAGCTTACAGTTAAAAATCTGTCACTCCTATCTCCGGCCGTAAATCTGCTGCTGATCAGGACCTTGCAGCATTAAATATGTTCCTGATATTAACGCCGTTCGTTAGGCAACAGGTTCTTTCGTCCTCTTGTGCAGTCTTTGTTTGTGTCTCCTGGTTATAGTGTTTGCATTTAGATCTCTCATTTAAGAATCTGGCTTCAGTGTTTTCGTATGCCTCCTGAGATTTAGTCGCTAGCGTTTTAGTGCGCTCAACCTTTTCAGCCTAATACCCCCTTGGGCCGTCACAGAGGAGTGATGGTGAACTATGCTTGCTGTTTGTTTTCTTTCTGGGGGGGCAGATGGGCAGAGGAGCGGGGCAAAGCGTTAGTGGGAATTTAATTCAAAATCGCCTTTGTTTTGGCGTACAATTCAATGTGCTTTGTTTATGTACTTTTGTTGTTTGCACTGATGCACTCCAACTGTAGGTTAATGTCTTTCTAATGTATGGGGGGGGGGGGGGGGGGGGGGGGGGGGTCAACCCTACTCTTCAATTGATAGGGGGAGATTGGGGGAATTTCCCACTGTTTTTCGCACAATAAGCTGCGGTCTAGCTATGATAAGGGTGCGAGATTTCCTGACTCTCTGTAGCGGGGGGGCGATTGTCATTCCACTGAGGCATGAGTTGGCCTAGAAAACGCTGAGAAAAACGCTAGGGTTGACTGAACATAAAGAGATCAGTTGGTATAGAGTTGTGCACCGTTCGACTCCACTGTGCACCGATCATGTTTGAGGTGGGGCGATTCGCATGCTCCCGACAAATGAATGTTGTGTGGTTGTGTCTTTGGGCGGCATAGACAGCTTAACGCGCTCTCTCTCGCCTAATGTCTGCATATACATGCCCGAGTTAACTGAGATATGTGTGAAAGATTGACCGATTGTAGTGCACTTAAAATAAAAGTACTTTCTGAATAGGCTTTTGCTTTTAGCTATATGTCTTCTGATTCCAGCGCGAGAAACATAGCATTCATAGGTGGCAATATTGTTATGCATGCTATATATCTCAGGAAACTACTATTGATATTTAAGTTGACTGGCTACATTGCATGATGATACCAACAGTCAAACAGTAGATAAGTGGTTATAGTATCCATAGCTCAAAGTAGTAGTACCGATCTTTTGTAGGTCGTCAAAAGTAGTGTTACAAACAAGCGCCCTGCAAAGTAGATCGTTCTTATTGTGGTGTTGACCAGATGAGTTTTGTTGATGTTGTTTTTGTGTGCAATGTCTGCTATCATGGCGCCCTTGTTCTTTGTGAGTCCAGGACTAATTGGACTGTTTGGACGGCGCTGTCTCACTTCACCCTCCCGCTGTTCTGCTGGTTGGGCTGGCGGGTGCATTCTGGCCTTCCTGAATTGGTGGAGGCACGCTCTGACAGTCTAGAGCCAATCCCTGTCTCACCTGCAGCCACTGCCCCGGCATTAGGTCGTCTGGGCATCTCGCCTATTTAAGGTTAGATAACCCACTTTGTTACTTTCTGCTTCTTTCTACACCATGTTTCATTAACTTACTTAGCCGTTAATTTACCATTTGGTTCGATTGCTGTTTTTTTGTTGGCGTTCCTTGACTCTACGCGCTAAATCTGGTATCACAACAAGTAGTGTAGCAGCAAGTATTGTAGCTTGGTGTAGTAGCCAAAGTATTCGAGTCGATAGCCATTAGTAGAAATTAGTAGTATATGGTAGTGCGTATGTAGACACAAGCTAGCATCATTAGTGGCGAATGAGTATCTCCATGTATAGGACTCAAGCTGTAGTATATGTCCGCACTCGTCCCTAGTGCATGTCACCACTTCCAGCTGAAATGAAGATAATCGTATACAATGTCATAGCACGCAAATTATACAAACAAAGAATAATAATCTAATTATATAATGTACCCTGAAAAGAAAAAAAAAAAAAAAAAAAAAAATAAAAAAAACAAGGTGTTCCTTAAGATTCCACGAGTTCGCCTTACTGGAAGCAGTAACTACTCCACGAATGGCCACATCAGTCCGTGCAGTAGTAAGTTTTAGATATATGCCCAAGCCGACCCTCAGCATGTCTGGACTTCCCTGCACTTTTCCCGGGCATGTTTATCACATATTGCAGAAAGGAGTGGTCCTTTTTGTGGCTCTGACATCTTGTGGCAGAGCCATTATTTACAGCAGTTTGCTAAAAAAGTAGCATCTTTTGTCATTTTCATGAAAACACGTCGGCGGGTAGTGCGAAGGGCCACTCACAACGAGCTGGGCAGGTCAGACCTGAGGAGCAAGTAACTTAACGAACCACGTAGGTCAGGCTCTTCTCTAGAATTGTACGCAGATGATGTGTATCTTTTTGCGTGGTAATGTAAATGGTGTACTACAATCAGGCTCAATTCACTTTTATAACATTTGAAAAAGTCTCCTCCGCTCTCGCCTGATAACTGCACCCTGCGGGTGATGTCCTCAATCATTTTGATCTCTTAACAATGATTCTCTATTTACATGCTGGCAGCTACCATACATGATTACTGACATTTTTATTCGCTATGGGGGCGCGATTCTGTCTGTCAAATCAAGGATATGATACATTAATAAGAGACAAATTAGGCACTTTCATTTCCCGCTCAGCGTATAGCAAGCGAGTTTGAATTAAGTGTTATCCCATGCATGTGTGCCTGGCAGAAAATATAGGAGGGCCGTTACCTTCAACAGCCTCGCTCTCCAGATTTGCTCTTTGCGTTGACCTATGAAATAGCTATGTTGTGTTAGAATTCCAAATATGGAAGTTTGGCTCCAATTCAGGCCCGCTAGCCTCCTTGTTTTTTTTTTTTTTATAAAGTCAGCTTTATTTGACTGGAGCTGAACGCCATGGGTGACGTCCCACCCACAGTCTTAGTCTGAGGTTTTTTTTTTATAGCTCGGCAGTGCTCGGAAATAGCGGTTATGATGACGCCAAAAAACCTTTGGAACTTTATTAGTGAGAGTGGCAAAGGGTGGATGAATGCCAGTGGTGAGTAATGAAAATTGCCTCCAGTAAAAGCTCAAAGCTCATCTAAAATGTGAAAGACAGCCGCTACAGTTAAGAAAAAACAAAATATAAAAGTCTGCCAACTTTTTTTTATAATTTTGTTTTGAATAACTTGACAACTAAAACAAGGAAAAAATCAAGTCAAACGGGAGCTAGAAGGGGAAAACCAGTTAACCGTTAGCCTAAGACAATGTCTGCAGACTACACACACTTTATCACTGATGACAAAGTTTGGGAGCAGGCATAGCTATAGTTGATCTAAGCACAGAAACGATCTATAAACCGATTTACATCTTCCTATCCTTAAATAAGCATCTTTGTGAGTCTGAGTGTTATTGTGGGGATGCCAAAAAAAACCCCACGGACAAAAAATGATCCATAAAATGCACCATAGCAAGTTGCCCCAAAATGACATCATTGCAATAACGTAGGGCATGTTGTTGCAAAAGATCATACCGGATGTGGCTGTATCTTTTGATTATGTTAACTACGGCTTGCTTTTGTAAATGGTTCATTATCAATATTTTGAGGGTCAGTGAGTATTCCAATGGGCTAAACTGTTGAGCGATTAATACCATAAGACTGAACACTAGACTAACCTGCTCATGCTCGCCGTATGGTCCAAATATGAAGTGGGTCCCAGCCCTTCTGGCTCCAATTCACTTTCTATTGAAAAAATGTCACCCCTCTTTCAGTAACTGGTGCTGTCAGTCTTGTCATTTTGGTCTTAAAATGTTCGCGTACTAACCCACTTTACATAATCCTGGCATTTTTATTTTTTCACTATTGGGTCCGTAAATGAGCGGTATGCGGAACAGTTTCAGTTTGTCAACTTCAACCTGGCTTGTTGTTGAAGTATGCTTTTGATAGATTGAAAAGGCCACTATGTGATTTGTGTAGAAGACCCACACCTGTGCTGCTAACCATGGAGATGCTAAATATGCTTCCACAGTATGGCCCATTAAACTTATCTCCTGGCGAAAAGCAGACACATGTTTCAATATGTTTGTCATAATTATTTGCATATAGTGGGAACATACCAGGCAAAACTAAAACGTTTCCATAGAGCACACGTTGGGTGGGATCCTCAACCAGGGCATCTTTAACTTGTCCTATTGCTGGAAAATTGTGTTTAAAGATATATATAGAGTTGTGTACTGTTTAAGACAAGGCTCCCCCTGTAATAATGTGAAAATAGGTGTGAAGAGTGGGGAAAGACATTCAGAAAATTTAGGAAAAAAGATTAACTTACTAAGACAATACTGTATTACTATTCCTGTAACCAATGACAGTTAAATAATAAAAAACTATGCACTGGGGGAACTGCAAACTGCAAACTGAGGAGGTGTTAAAGGCGTGTCCCACTGGAGGGGAGGCCCTAGGGAAGAACCCCCAGGACACGCTGGAGGGACTATGTCTCTCGGCTGCCCTGGGGAACGCCTTGGGGGTCCCCACTGGAGAGCGTGGAGGACGTGTCTGGGGTGAGGGAGTTCTGGGAGTCCCTGCTCAGATTTGCTGCCCCCTGCGACCCCCAGATAAGCTGAAGAATATGGATGGATTATAAAACTATGCATTGATTGACAGTGATCTGAAAGATTGAGGGTTCGAATCCATCCACTTCGGCATGCTGTCGTTGTGTCCTTGGGCAAGACACATAGACACTTCGCCCCCGGTGTCTTTCTATACACTGGTAAAGCCTCTTTCAATTAAATACACCTCCAAATGTTTTCTAGTTTGTGTATGTCGCTCTAACAATGCAAAACCTCACTAAACTGCCAATCATTTCTTCCTTCACCATTCACTGTTACTGTTGAATATAGGTGCATATGTTAGTCAGAATTTGTTGCAAGGGACACACAGCTAGCTTTTTTTTTTTTTTGCTATTCAAACTTCACAATTGGATGATATTGTTCTGTTTCCTGATGTAATTCCACTACGGCGTTGCACTAGCCGGCTGCTTAAGAGTCAGGAAATTGAATTGCGCTGATACGATTATGCTAAAATGTGGAGCTACGTTTTGCTGTGTCCGTCTCAGCGTCGGTTGTGGGTTGGCAAGATTTCAACCATTTACCATCACGATGTTCAGCGTCCCTCTAAAGAAAGGCACACTCAAACTGGTGTTTCCCGGTACGTCTAAATCTGTTTACAAGAAGAAACCGTGTCGTCATGCTGGGGGATTTAGGAGGCGAGATTTTTGTGTACAATAGAAAGCATGCAGAGAAAATGAGCCTCTACTGTATATTATGTAGTTTTAAAGAGGGGGGATTTATTTGGGGTATTGCCTGCTAACACATAACATATTTAGTCTGAAAATGCTATATTAGACATAGTTAAAGTGAAAGTATCATATGAAATAATCTACTTAAATAAAAGTATTAAAGTACCGCTTTAAAATTGACTTAGAGTAAAAAGTAATAATATTTTTGTGCAGATTTTTAGATCTAATAAAGCTTCAAATGTTTTGGATAAAATGTGTGCCTGAAAGAGAAACAATTGAATGTGCTGTGTTAAAAATAAAAACCCCTCAGCACTTTTCAGCAGGTCTCAAACTCTAATACAAAATAATTTAACTTTTTCAGTCCTGTTCAGAAATGTAGTGGAAAAGTAGTAGAAAGTAAAATTAAAAAGTAAAGTACAGATACTTAAAATGTATACTTAAGTACAGTACTTTGCGAACTTTTACTTGGTTATGTTTTCACCACTACGTAGGGTTGTGGGCTGAGATATAACAGAACTATACAAGTAATTAGAATTAGGGTTCAAACAGGGCTCGAGAGAGAGATCGCTAAATTACTCAGACATGTATGGATGACATATTACCTTTCTGGCATGTTTTTGATGTGGGAACAAAGGTTATAACATGGTAGAAAGCTCCAAAAAAAACACTTTTATTCTGCATAATACCCCCTCTTTAAAGTCTGATCTAAGGACCGGGCGCATACGCTGGCAGGGAACAAGCAGGAGAGACACCCTTGAAATGAATTGGATTGGTTGTAGCTTTTGGTATTCTGACATGTGGGACATTCAAACACATTTGTTCTTGTCTCTCTCTGGATACATGAAAAAAGGAGCACAGTATAATCAGGTCAGAGCTGTGCAACGGGAGAATCCTGCTTAGGCTTTTCTACCTCTTTCTTGTAAATGTTGGATGAGAGAAAAATTGCTAGCGAATGCCCATTTAAGCTAAAATTTGGGTCCTGCAAGTGAAATTAATAAATAAATAATTCAGATGTAAAAAGTCACATGTTCTGTAACGTCATTCTCGTGTTGGTTTAACGCTACATTACAGGGCTCCACAGAATGTATTTCGCCACTGCAGTCCCTCCACTTGGATGATTTCAGCCTTGAAATTGAAAATCTCTACTGAACAAAAGATATAAAAAGGTAGCTGTCATGACATCACAAGATGGAACAGAGCATTTTGAGCTCTGAAGATGTGGACAGACTAATAATGAAGGGTTACTCAAACATGTGTGAATGAAAACAAAAACACACATCTGAGTATGTTTCTGATGAGATTACAAGAACTTGTCTTAAAGCTCACAAAAGTCCATTTTGTGTAATATAGGATCTGAGGCATCTATAATATCTGTAACTCCATCCATCCATCCATTTTCTTCCGCTTATCCGGGGCCGGGTCGCGGGGGGCAGCAGTCTAAGCAGGGACTCGCAGACTTCCCTCACCCCAGACATGTCCTCCAGCTCCTCCGGTGGGACCCCAAGGCGTTCCCAGGCCAGCCGAGAGACTCTGTAACTCCATTATGGATATTTGAGTGGTAGACTATATGTTCTTGCTTCGCTTTTAAACAGCTTTGGTCTGTCATTATTCATGTTTTTAGTGTGTCTAGTGTTAGCATTTGCATCTCAGTTTGCCTCGGGGGTAGAAAATCGGCTGCAAAGCATGTGTTGTGGACTTTCTAATAGTAAACATCTTAAAAAAAAAGATATTAAATCAATAGAGAAGTTGTCTTGAATCAAAAAGTCTGATTTATTGAATCATTTGTGCACAATCGTCAAAGAGCTGTTGTCCCTAATAGTGTCGTCTCGCCCTCAGCCTCCAAATGAACATACACAGTGTATTTCATACCATCAAAATAATCGTACCAGTTTTAATCTAGTCCAAGTGACTTCAGGCTACTGGACACATCGTCTTGTACGTTAATAAACAAGAGATATGCTCATGCGTAACAAACAGATTGTATCACGAAAATAAGGTTAAAGAGATTAAAGATCAATATATGTCTTTCGTGGCCTCACTGTTTCGCAGATTTTTTTAGTGCAATTTTGCATGTTTTTTTTTTTACATTGTATGAACGTGCATTGTGCTCTGTGTCCTGATTGGTTAAGAGACTGTAGACCATTGTCCATCAGTCTGCTCCGTGCCGTGTCTCCTGTACAGTACAGAATGTGTTCAGCCCAAATTTACATAAATGTTGGATCTCAGTGTGACTTTGAAGTGCTGCATGTTTCCAGGTTTTCTCCCCAAAACCCACAATGTCGATGAAACGTTCTGCACCGACAAAGGCTCCTACGAAGGTTTGAACTTTGAGAGTGTTTAAACAAGAGAGAAATGTGAGAAAATGGTAATGCCTGTGTGAGAAAAGTGTATAAAGGTGTGGTGGTCAGGGTTTTACAGCCGCAAAACATAAAGAATAATTGTAAAAAATAAAGCTGACGACTTTGTTTTTAGAACGTAACCCCCGTGATGATCGAGGAACCACTGTATTCCAAATTTCATATTGTCTTGAGAGGAAATGATGATAGATCAAGCGATATGATATAGACCAGATCAAGTTGCCTCAGAGTGTTTGGCATGTGTCACTTCATATGCCAAACAACTCCTATTATGACCCTCCTCTCCCCTTTACTCTCAGAGGTGAGCGAAAACTAATATTTGTAGTAGTTAGCAGAAGTAGTAGAAGTACCCAAATAAGTAGTAGCAGCTGAAGTAGTCGCTATAGCAGTCTGTAGCACCAATAGTAGTAATAGTAATAGTAACATAAGATAAGAGAGCATTTATTTGTCCCAATGAGGAAATTCCAGTGTTGCAACATAAAGTTTAAGAACTGCAAGACAGCAAGACAGCAAGATGAAATATGCCTCAAAAATCAGAATGAAACATATTAGAAGTACAGCAAAATAAAAATGTCGTAGTGTAGTAGCAGTGGTGGAAGAATTACTTTGAGGTATTTATTTAATTTAAAGTACAGATATCAGGGGAAAAAAATACTCCAGTAAATTAAAGATGAAAAAATGTATTTAAGTAAAAGTGTTAAAGTACTCATTAAAAATGTACTTAAAAAGTAAAAAGTAAAAGTATTTCATGCAGATTTCGATATGTCATGGAGCTTCAAATGTAGTGATTTTGATAAAGATTTTATGCTAAATTTTGTTCAATAGAAACAACTGAATCGGTCTTTTTTTCTTCTCAGACATTTCAGCAGGTTTTAAACTATCAATGAAAAATGCTTTTACTCTTCAGCCCTGTTCAAAAATATAGTGGAGGCGAAAGTACAGATACCTGCTCTCTCAAATGTAGTAAAGTAAAAGTAAAAAGTAGTAGTTATCTTTATAGTAGGAGGAGGAGGAGCTGCCTGTATCGTAGCCCCCTCACTTGTCTCTCCCCTCCCTCCCTTTCTGTATATCTATAAATGATGAATTATAATCACCTCTCCCCTTTACTCTGGTGTCAGCCCCCCGCTCACATTATCCTCCATCAGAAGCGCGCTGCACACGACAGATCAGGGCTGTTGTCTTCATTGCATGTTGATGGCAGCTGGATCCATGCACATATAAATATTTGGGTGACATTTGCGTCGTTAGCATGTAGCGTATCGTTTAGCATGTAGCGTGTAGGAGCAGTATTGATGCGAGGAGCAGCGATAGCGCGACTTAAGGCTAGCGCGGCGGCGGGCGGGGTCTCTGGTGTTGTAATTTGTTTGATGTACATATTTCACTGGGGAGCTCTGCATGAGTGCTGCAATGCTTCACATTTGTCCATAGCCGTAACATGTGGAGTGAATCATGAAGGTAAGATAAAGCACGCGTTGAAAACACAGGTCACGAAGCAGGACTACAGGGGCTTTTATTTTAATTGGGTCATTTATTAATCGACAATGTGGAGTCAATCGATTAGAAAATATGTGCTAACGATCCATAATTTTGCTGTTTAGGAGGAATGGGTATAGTAGCTAAACTATGGAGGCCAACCTGCAGTAAGTACAGAATGAATGAACAAAATAAATAAAAATACAATCTAAACTGTAACTGGACCTTGTGGCAAATGGTCACATTTTTAAACAGAGGTGGGTTAAGTGTTACAATGACAGCCTTCATCTGTATGATCTGGAATTGCACCGCCAATCTGTGAGTCAGTAGATCTGACCTTTCTACCTATTATATTTATGTCAAGAGCACTAACCTTCAGATCAATGGACAAACACTCTACCAGGCGTCTACTGTCAGGGCGTCATATGCTTGTCTTCATGGAGATAGAAACATTTACTGCGATACTGGCAACACAGGCACAGCAATAATACCTCCATGTACAGATGGTGAACCCTCCACCACAAGTTTAACTAAGCAAGATATGTGTTTTATGTGGTACCAAGAGGTTGTACCTGGGGTTGTGCCATTGAGCTGTACACTAACCCACCTGTAAAGTAGGCTGGTCTTTAGTGGTAGAATGTGGGACAGAACACCAGCAGCATGGGTGCGATCCACAATTTTATTTCTCTTTTTTTCAATTACTGAAGTGCATTGTGCAAATTGAAGTTTGAGGAGCAGCATCCTCTTCAGCAATTAATCAAAACCAAACACCAAAGATACTTAAATCCATAAACCCTTTAAAATGCCCAACATGCCTTCCCTACACATTCCCCGCCTTGGTCCTGCCCCGGAACCTTTTTAAAGGAGCTCGTTTGTCTGGGGATCTCTTTGACACCTGAACACAAGGACACAGGAGGTAAGTTAAGCATTCTTAAAACACTATTCACTAAAAATACTACAAATTACTAAACACACCAACACTTAAAAAACATTCTTAAACAAGCATTGCACTAATATTGCACAAATCCAATTGAATTAATTAGCTGTTAACTTTAAGTTTGTCCTTTTTCCCCTCCAGGACACGCAGCTTTCATTAAAGTGCCACTGTGCCTCCAGATCTAAATTGGGTAAAAGCAGACAAGTTAAATAAACATTTTAAAATCCTTTGTATGCAATTGTATTTTTTTGTGCACATAATGTTCAGAGTGCTGTGTGCTATTAAAGTGTATGTGCAATTTAAAGTGCACATCGTGAAAGGTGACGTTAAGGTGGTAACGGATGGGCTGTTTGTTACACTGCCCCACCATCAGTATTTACATATGGAGGTTTATTAATGGGTTAATACTTTGAGGTAACAATATGCGCAATATTCAATCTTACAATGCACTGTCCATATTTGGGAGCAGATGCACAGTTGAGAATCTCCAGCGTAAGCCATTAGCCTGTAATTATTAGACCACTAAGCATGACAGACAAGCTAATGAAGAATGATTACCCACATCAACTAAATTAAAGCTAGAAGAAAATAATAACTGTTGGTGGTGACTCATTTATCATTTAGACTATTAGCAAGTATGGCAGGTCTGAAGGACACGCACTGTCTATATTCTGTATGCAAAAAAAATACACAGAAAATTAACAATTTAACCTATTACACTTACAAACTTTTATATTTTACCATTTTGTAAGAACTTTGTAAATCATTTGAAAAATCTCTTCTCTGTGTTAGCTACTCGCCTTTGAAATTGATTTTCATTTAGATATTAAGAAGATTTGCATATGTCTATTGAGAAATTGAGCATGGTGGGAACATTGTGCCAGGATGTACAACTGCAAATGCTACTGGGATTCTTAATAGGCTAAATGAATATGAAATTAAAATATATATATCCGTAATTTTCCTTACAATAGAAAGAAATACAAAAATGCATGTGTGTAGGTGTACATTGGACAAATTGGGACTAAACCTTGACTAGAAGAGAACTAAACCAGGACTAGAACAGGACCAAAGGTAGGAGAGTAAACCAGAATCAAGCTAGGGACCAAACCAGGAACTGAGAACACATCTTTTTGTCCAAAGCTTGAAGAAAGACAAACAAACAAATAATTTATTAAGGATGATTCAGGGCTTAGTCAGTTCAAGTCGTTAGGGGTTCAGTGATGAAACAAGTCTTTCTTTATGTTTAAAGTCAACTTAAGGTGTTATAGTGTGGAAAGCTTTCAACGCTGGTCATTTGGACATTGTTTCTGCAATCATCAAGACGTCTCAGCTCCCATCTAGAAGTCATTTTCAGCTGGTCATTGGTAAATTTTTATAGAGCTTTTCCTCGTCAAGGCACTCAACAAGCACTTTACACACATTAAGGAACCATTCACACACATTCACACACACTTTTATACGCCGGCGTGTACAGAAACTGGCTGCTAGGTGGGTTAAGAGTCTTGCCCAAGGACACGATAGCAGTAAGGCAAGGCAAGTTTATTTGTAAAGCACAATTCGTACACAAGGTAATTCAAAGTGCTTTACAGAATAAGAAAAAGACATTGAAATCACACAAATCAATACAATTCAAACCTGTATACAGGACTTTAACCTGTTTTACTATCAGGACTTTAACCTGAACACGCCTTCGTGAGGGACTTTAACCCTCACAAGGGACTCTTAACCCAGTAACAATATTACACACCAGTTGGGGACTCTAACCCCGTGCTTTTATTATTTTTGAGGGACCCAAAACTCCCCAGGGAAGCGCTGTACGCATCCAGCTACGTAGG
This sequence comes from Periophthalmus modestus, assembly GCA_019594935.1. Taxonomy (NCBI): domain Eukaryota; kingdom Metazoa; phylum Chordata; class Actinopteri; order Gobiiformes; family Gobiidae; genus Periophthalmus; species Periophthalmus modestus. The sequence continues at coordinate 1,770,999 of JAIEZT010000009.1, forward strand.
GACACGTCTGCCCACTACGCCAGTCCACGGTGGGTCTCAGGGCTCAAACCTGTATATGGGACTTTAACCTGTTTTACTATCAGGACTTTAACCTGAACACGCCTTTGTGAGGGATTTTAACCCTCACCGGGCACTCTTACCCCATAACAATACCTTAACCTTTCTTCGTGAGGGACTTTTAACCCTCACCGGGGACTCTGACCCCTAACAATAATTACCAGTTGGGGACTCTAAGCCCGTACGTTTATTATTTTTGAGGGACACAAAACTCCCCAGGGAAGCGCTCTACGCACCCAGGTACATAGGGACACGTCTGCCCCACTACACCAGTCCACAGTGGGTCACAGGACTTTAACCTGTTTTACTATCAGGACTTTAACCTGAACACGGCTTCATGAGGGACTTTAACCTTCACCAGTATTCATCTGTGGGACCTTGATTTGGGCCTCCAACCTTCAGATCAATGGACAAACACTCTTCCAGCTGAACTAAAATTTGATGGACTGGTTTGAAACACTGGAATTTTATTCAAACCTGAGTTCACAAAGTCCAGCCCCAAAGGGAGGAGCTTTACCCTGAAACTGCCCTCCCATTTTTTTCTAGCTAATATCATTATGGATCGTTATGCCCTTATTGTGTACTGCCTGTCTCACCTGCCACATTGTTAAATACCAGATTAGCATTTGATTGGTTTGATTGAGAACACGTCTCTAAACAGCTGGTAGATTATATGGCAGTCCACCATTTTTGTTCAGCGAGAGTTTCTCTTTCTTCACATAAATAGGGAAGTAAAGGAAGCTGTTTATGTTGAAACCGTCTCTATATTGAACCACTCCTGGACAAATGAGGGATTACACCATCTCAGTATTGTTATAGTTTCACCAATTCTCCAATACACCCACACCTCACACCCAAAGTCACTTGGCTAGACACTTTTCTGATGAGTAAAACTTTAACGATAAATTCATAAACATCTTACCTCAAAATCCACATTAAAGCCAGATGAGTCTTTGCAAAAATATAGTAATTATAAACTATAGTGAAAAAGTGCAGCAGATGTTGTCAAGGATTTTGTGCCCTCTAAAGGTCATTAACTCCAGAGCTGTGAATCGATTCCATTAGAGAAATATGACAGCACTTTTTATTATTTAAAGATTGTTCCTGTGTCCTTGTGTTTTCCTCACCTTTTGTGTGACTGATGAGCTGCTGTCACTTTGCTTAATTATGAGACTTTGAAAACCAATAAGAGCCAGAGCTGCAGGTCTGGCTCACGTCTCCTCTGTACAATCAGGAGCTATGAAAATGACTTCTGGTGACCCACAATAATTAGGATTTAGAAGATTATAAGGCAGCGGTTAAGCTTTTAGACGGCGGTATAGAGGAGGCATTAAAACGGGGAAGGTGAAAACTAGCATTATTATTCATTTATATTGCAGTTTTTTTTGCAAATGAGTTTTCAAAATTGTGTTGAATGAAGACAAATATAAAATAGACCATACATAAAGTCCAAGGAGTAGCATCTAAAGTTTGGCCGGTATGCTCTGGTTCATTAAAGGAGCACTATGGAACTTTTCTGTTAGAGGGTCCGTCACCTGCTTGTCTCATGTTCCACAGTATGGTATCACACTTACCAAGCTTTCATTTATTCAATTGCAGGTGTTTTAATTGAAAAAAAAAAAAAAAAAAAAAGCATATTAACAATTTTAGCCTCTTACATTTACATACTTTTTTTTATATTTTACCACTTTGTACCAACTTTATAAATCATCTGGTCTGTATTTGCTACTAGTATTTGTAATGTTTTTCATTTATATATGACAGTATATGAAGAACATTTCCATATGCCTATTGAGAAGTTTGTGGTGTAACATTATGCTAGCAAGTATAGCTCCAGATGCTAATGGGATTCTTAATAAGCTGTAAAATCAGTAATGCTCCTTACAACAGAAAGAAATACAAAACACTCATGCATGTGGGTGTACAGTGGACTTGACAAACCGGGATTAAACCTGGACCAGAAGAGAACTAAACCCGGACTAGGATTGGACCAAAACTAGTCTACATCAGGAATAACTGGGATCAAACTAGGACCACACTAGAACCTGTGAGCACATATAATAAATAGTAAAAAAAAAAGAAAAAAAAAAAGATTATAATAAATTTTACTTTATTGCCAAAAAAAAAAAAAAGTACCTTGGTGGAGTTTCTTGCTCATTTCCATGGAAATAGAAGTTAAATAGTACTTTGATTTCCATGGAAGTTTTCAGACACCACACCTAAAAAAAGCACCTTTCAAGATATTAAAACCTCTGTACATAGCATTACTTATTCTCTCCATACTCAGTGATGGGAAGCTGTTTTTGCATAGCCACAGCTGCCCTGGGGTAGACTGACAAATGCAAGGCTGCCAGTCTGTGCCACTGACCCCTCCGACCACCACCATTCTCTAGGCATATATTCATACATACAGTAGGCAAGCTGCATGAAATGTCTTCCGTAAGGACAGGAGATTGTATCAGGACCATAGACTAAATATAAATGGACATAGCCACCTTGCTAGCCACCACACTCCAAATAGAAAGTGAGCATGGGCACATTTCCAGCTCTATCGACTCCAATTCACTCTCTGTTGAAAAACTGTTAGCCCTCTCTGCTTAACGCATGTCCGGATTAACCCGCTCTACATGATCCTGGGATTTTATTACGCTATTTTGTCTCTAAGTCAAGATCTGAACATTAACAACAAACCAATCAGGAGCCTTCTTTCCCAGAGGTCGCTCCCACTAGTGTTAGCAACAAGTTTGATTGACAGTTGCTAAGAGCTGCTGAACCAGTGATGCGAGTGGGAAGTGCGTTACCTTTAACAGTCTTGCTGTGGATTTGGTTGCTATGATATTCGTGGTCAGATTTCCAAATATGGAACTCGGCTTCAATTTTTCCCTACAACTGCTAGCCATGGTGAACTGCATTAGATTGAAACCGAACACTATGGGTGACGTTACACTCCTTTAGTCCACTTCTTTATACAGTCGATGATATGGACACAATATGAGTTACATGTATTTTTGTAGAACCTATAATCACAACAGTGGTGGCCTCACAGGGATTAGCAAAAATGTTGATTTGTCCAACAGAACGTTAGAAACAATGAAACAGTGAAACATTGAAAAAAAAGTGTAATCTGTCTGTTATTGACCATTCGCTTCGACACATTTCTCTATTGAAAACTGATATTTGCACGACAGCTCACACAGAATCACAAACAGGATTACAGTTTTACTAAACAAAATTTGATCACAGAAAAATGCATTTTTTTGTTCAAAATTGATTGATCATCCCCCCCCAAAAAACAAGTTTTACCATCCAAACTCTTAAACTTTGCTCGTGTTTTTCTGTGCTCTTTCATTCATTTGACAGAGCAGCTCAGACACCTCAGTCCTGCTCTCAGGGACAACAGAGTTTAGTGCAGTCTGCCCTTGGGCTTCACACCTTTCACAGGAATTGGAATTGAAAGATGTGGTTTTGTCTGTCTAAAACCAGTCAATATATTGAAAGATGTTTATAAAAATATAACTGAAGTAAATGTCTGTGTAATCCCTCAGTCTTCCAGGTATGATCCATAGCAAAAGAAAAATTCCATTATATTATAGATTTTTTCATTTACAATTGAAGTAAATGTACGTTTTACTCTGGATTTAATGTTATTTTATCCAAATATACTTATGCTGAAGAAAACAGAGAGACACTTTTTGTGCAGTTGAAAGAATAGATTTTTTGTGTGTGTGTGTGTGTTATGGAGACTCTTCTCCCAGTTGGACATATGTGTGAAGTCCTTTTTAACCACACAAGAACAGAAACAAGTTTTATGACTTTACTCTTAAACCTTGTGTTGAATACTGTGTGTTACAAACATTGAGGTGAACTTGTTTCTCAGTAAGAATGTGACACATACTTATTTTAAGACATCTACACTGGAACCTGCTGCTTTGGTTACATGATACGGGTATTCGGTATTCGGTTGACAAGAGGCCTTGTAATACATCTTCTCAATGGCTGCAAGCATCTTTTAGTGATGTATTCTACCTTCATGTAAACAGTTAACAGTATATCTATTCATGGCTTTGTACAGGTAGGTCTTTATAGGAGCAGTCTTCTATAGATAGTACTTTTCTCGGGGTATAAGTACTGGATAGCTCTGTTGTAATGTAACGCATATGCCTGCTGTTTGCACCTTCATTCATCTGATGAGATAAAACTTCTTTCAGCTCCCTACCTGGTCTGGAATCGCTTCCTTCACAGTTACAGATGAGTTCAATGATCACGTGTGTTTGGGAATGAGAGCTGTGTCAAGTGTTCTGTGAACGAGAAACTGTGTGAACTCCATAGAATATATAAAGAAGTGAACTAAGTGAGTGTGACGTCACCCACTCTAGCAGTTACAGGCGCGAATTTGAAGCCGAGTTCCATATTAGGAATTCCAACCACGAGTATCATAGCAACTAAAGAGCCAATCTGGCGCAGGGCCCGCACCGCTGGTTTAGCCTAGCAACGCTGTCAATCAAACCTGTTGCTAACACTAGCCTTAGTAGAAGAAGGCATCTGATTGGTCTTTTATTGATGTTCATATCTTGAGTCAAAGACACAATGGGGGAATAAAAAAATATCATATCAGGATGATGTAGAGTGGGTTAATACGAACATTTTAAGACCAAAATGATGAGCATGATAGCAGCAGTTACACAGAGAGGGGCAACAGTTTTTCAATGTAAAGTGAATTGTAGTCAGAGTAAAGGTTAGCTATGCCAATTTTTGTATATAGTCATAATGGAATCATGAGAAATGTTACAAATGATTTCATTACCTGTGCCCCTGTCTGAATCAAATCATGAAACTAAATCAGGTTTAAAAAAAAAAAAAAAAAAAAAAAAAAAAAGGGTGCTAAAACGATAAAACTGTATCCAGCTTTCACAGGAAAAAAACAAACTGATAACTGCCCCAGAACGCCCCTTGTCTTTTGACCCTCCTTCTTGGCACAGAAAAACTCAAAACCGTGGCATCTGGTTCACTATAATTTGGTTTCTCTTTCTACTCATAAATTCCACCGCATTAGCAACAAAACTAGATATAACAGTAAGAATATCCCTGTGCATTTGTTTGAACATCGGGCTCCCTAGTGCAGGTGAAATATTACATGTGTCAGTGCATGTGACAGAGGCTTTATTCTACCGCCCCCTGCCTGATGGAGGACTGCAGAGAGTCTGACACGCGGCTAAATGTGCCCACCTCACCGCCACTCTCACAGGCTGATAATCACGCACTGTGTCTGGCAACCTCCAAAACAAGGTCTGGACAGCACACTGAAAAAAATCTGTAGGAGGTAAAATGACTCAATTTGAGAATATTCTTTAAAAATCCCTGTGGTTTAAAACTGATTTGGAGGACAGGTCGTTCTATGGTAGAATTTGCTGTGTAACTGTTAGATTGCAGGTTTGTTTAAGTGGTTTATGGTTATGGCCTGAATGTAATCCACATGAAATAAAAACTGGCACAAAGTTCACCATCTTTGTGTCATAAACAAAGGGTATTATTCATAGTTTCAGAAAGTGGTGCCATTAATCAGCCACTAAAACAGCACATTTTTGGACCTAATCCCAGACAAATGATAGGGTTCAACGTTTTGTGCATCATAAACAGTGAATATCCCATAAAGTTACATAGGCCCCTGCCCTCAATTTGAGATCACCAATTTCATAGACTGGATAAAGAAAGTGGATTAAGTGAGTGTGAGGTCACCCATAGCATTCAGCTCCTGTCAAAAGCAGCTGATCGAGGGTAGCGGTTATGGGGACGAACCAAGCTCCATATTTGGAATTCCAACCATACGTATCATAGCAACCAAAGAGCCAATCCGGAGCGAGGCTGTTGAAGGTAACATCCCTTCTTGCTCACACCCGTTGCTAGCGCTAGGGGGAATGGCCTCAGGGACAGAAGGCGCCTGGATTGTCTGTTATTAATGTTCATATCTTCATTTAAGGACACAAAAGCAAAATACATAAAATTAAAGATACCAAGATCATGCAAAGCGGGTTAATACAAACATGTTAAAACCAAAATGACTAACCTGACAGCAGCAATTACAGGGAGAGGGGGCGACAGTTTTTCAATAGAAAGTGAATTACAGCCTGAGTCAATGGAGCCAGAAGCAAACTCACTTCCTATTTGGAGCAGGGTGGCCGGTAGTAGATTGGTTATGTCCATCTATATATACAGTCTATGATACAATTCTAGAGCGTAAATGCAACATGTCCTCTAGCTACTACTTAATCCTCTTCGTTCCTTTTCAGACATAAGGTGACATGTGGACCTGCCTTGGTTTGTTGCCCCGTGTCAGTCCCATCTCCCTCAGCTTGGCGATATATCCTCTAGCTACACCTTGGCTCAAAATCTGAAGATTGTTAACCTGGACAGATGTGTCTGCCCTCTTCTCCTGACTGACTGTAACATGAATCAGATCCATTTTCTAATCCTTGTGCTAGATTCTATTGTAAACATGAGATGTCCCTTTCCCTGGTTCCCTTTTTTTTCCCAGTGTTCCTCGGTGCCAGAGAAGGAGACAGGGCCATTATTACCCCTGTGGGACATTGGGATGTCCCACGGTTATTTCGGTCATTGCTTCACTCGTGAATGTGTGGCAGCATGGTGTTACCTGAGACTGGATACAGGTATATACTCCTCACCGCTACGCAATCTCATATACCCTCACACTGCTCCTCTATACTCTCACACTGCCCCTCTATACCCTCACACTGCCCCTCTATACCCTCACACTGTTCATCTATACCCTCACACTGCTCCTCTATACCCTCACGCTGTTCCTCTATACCCTCACGCTGCTCCTCTATACCCTCACGCTGCTCATCTATACCCTCACACTGCCCCTCTATACCCTCACGCTGTTCCTCTATACCCTCATGCTGCTCCTCTATACCCTCACGCTGCTCCTCTATACCCTCACACTGCTCATCTATATCCTCACGCTGCTCCTCTATACCCTCACGCTGCCCCTCTATACCCTCACGCTGTTCCTCTATACCCTCACACTGCCCCTCTATACCCTCACGCTGTTCCTCTATACCCTCACACTGCTCATCTATATCCTCACGCTGCTCCTCTATACCCTCACACTGCCCCTCTATACCCTCACACTGTTCCTCTATACCCTCACGCTGCTCCTCTATACCCTCACACTCCTCATCTATACCCTCACGCTGTTCCTCTATACCCTCACACTGCCCCTCTATACCCTCATGCTGTTCCTCTATACCCTCACACTGCTCCTCTATACCCTCACACTGTTCCTCTATACCCTCACGCTGCTCATCTATATCCTCACACTGCTCATCTATACCCTCACACTGTTCCTCTATACCCTCACGCTGCTCCTCTATACCCTCACACTGCTCATCTATACCCTCACACTGTTCCTCTATACCCTCACGCTGCTCCTCTATACCCTCACACTGTTCCTCTATACCCTCACGCTGCCCCTCTATACCCTCACGCTGTTCCTCTATACCCTCACACTGCTCCTCTATACCCTCACACTGTTCCTCTATACCCTCACACTGTTCCTCTATACCCTCACGCTGCCCCTCTATACCCTCACGCTGTTCCTCTATACCCTCACGCTGCTCCTCTATACCCTCACGCTGCTCCTCTATACCCTCACACTGCTCATCTATACCCTCACACTGTTCCTCTATACCCTCATGCTGCTCCTCTATACCCTCACACTGTTCCTCTATACCCTCACGCTGCTCCTCTATACCCTCACGCTGCTCCTCTATACCCTCACACTGCTCATCTATATCCTCACGCTGCTCCTCTATACCCTCACACTGCCCCTCTATACCCTCACACTGTTCTTCCATACCCTCACACTGTTTATCTATACCCTCACAGTGCTCCTCTGTTCCTGTATACTATAGAGTAGCAATGTGAGGGTATACATGAACAGTGTGAGGTTATAGAGGAACAGTGTGAGGGTATAGAAGAACAGTGTGAGGGTATAGAAGAACAGTGTGAGGGTATAGAAGAACAGTGTGAGGGTATAGAAGAACAGTGTGAGGGTATAGAGGAACAGTGTGAGGGTATAGAGGAGCAGTGAGAGGGTATAGAGGAGCAGTGTGAGGGTATAGAGGAGCAGTGTGAAGGTATAGAGGAGTAGTATGAGGGTATAAAGGAGCAGTGTGAGGGTATAGAGGAGCAGTGTGAGGGTATAGAGGGGCAGTGTGAGGGTATAGAAGAACAGTGTGAGAGTATAGAGGAGCAGTATGAGGGTATAAAGGAGCAGTGTGAGGGTATAGAGGAGCAGTGTGAGGGTATAGAGGGGCGGTGAGAGGTTATAGAGGAGCAGTGTGAGGGTATAGAGGAGCAGTGAAAGGTTATAGAGAAGCAGTGTGAGGTTATAGAGGAACAGTGTGAGGGTATAGAGGAGCAGTGTGAGGGTATAGAGGAGCAGTGAAAGGTTATAGAGGAGCAGTGTGAGGGTATAGAGGAGCACTGTGAGGGTATAGAGGAGCAGTGAGAGGGTATAGAGGAGCAGTGAGAGGGTATAGAGGAACTGTGTGAGGTTATAGAGGAGCAGTGTGAGGGTATAGAGGAGCAGTGAGAGGGTATAGAGGAGCAGTGAGAGGTTATAGAGGAACAGTGTGAGTGTATAGAGGAGCAGTGTGAGGGTATAGAGGAGCAGTGAAAGGTTATAGAGGAGCAGTGTGAGGGTATAGAGGAGCACTGTGAGGGTATAGAGGAGCAGTGAGAGGGTATAGAGGAGCAGTGAGAGGGTATAGAGGAGCAGTGAGAGGGTATAGAGGAACTGTGTGAGGTTATAGAGGAGCAGTGTGAGGGTATAGAGGAGCAGTGAGAGGTTATAGAGGAACAGTGTGAGGTTATAGAGGAGCAGTGAAAGGTTATAGAGGAGCAGTGTGAGGGTATAGAGGAGCAGTGAGAGGGTATAGAGGAGCAGTGTGAGGTTATAGAGGAGCAGTGTGAGGGTATAGAGGAGCAGTGCGAGGGTATAGACTCTATACTGTCCGTCCGTAGACATCTGCAGCTGAATATGACAGAATTCACAGTGACATATACTTTTCAGTTGGACTTTGTGTACTCGGTGGATTGCATTCAGGTAATATTTACATTGTCACCATATTTTTATTACTGTGTTTTGTTCCTAACCTTGAGAATGCAACACAAGATTTTTTCTATTGTTGTTCATGTTTTCATAAAAAAAAATGTCAAATGCACTTTCACAAAACTTGCATTTTTCAACTGTAACGTTAAAAGTGTAGACAACAGTAACAGCAGAAATAGTTGTGGTCATCACCGCCGGGGTAACGTGTTGAGAATGTTCCTAAATGAATGACCCACACGTTTACAGGTATTGTTTTGTGATGTGCTGTTCAAATGTGATTTCTTTAGTCATTTAGTTG
>JAIEZT010000009.1:1785486-1834674 GCA_019594935.1 Periophthalmus modestus
TCTCAACTAGAAAAGTTACATATGTACATGGACTTTCTTGTGTGTGTGTGTGTGTGTGCGCCTGTGTTGTGTGTTGCTGTGTGTGTGTGTGTGTGTGTGTGTGTGTTGTGTGTTGCTGTATGTGTGTGTTACTGTGTGTGTGTGTTGCTGTGTGTGTGTGTGTGTGTGTGTGTGTGTGTTGCTGTCTGTGTTGCTGTGTGTGTGTGTTGCTGTATGTGTGTGTACTGCTGCGTGTGTGTGTTGCTGTGTATGTTGCTGTATGTGTGTGTGCTGCTCTGTGAGTGTGTGTGTGTTGCTGCTGTATGTGTGTGTTGCTCTGTGTGTGTGTGTGTGTGTGTGTGTGTGTGTGTGTTGCTGTGCATGTGTGTTGCTGTATGTGTGTGTGCTGCTGTGTATGTTGCTGTATGTGTATGTGCTGTTGTGTGCTGCTGCTGTGTGTGTTGCTGTATGTGGATCTGCTGCTGTATGTGTTTCTGTGTGTATGTGTGTGTGTGTGTGTGTGTGTGTGTGTGTGTGTGTGTGTGTGTGTGTGTGTGTGTGTGTGTGTGTGTATGTGTGTATGTGTGTATATGTGTATGTGTTTCTGTGTGTATGTGTGTGTGTGTATGTGTATGTGTATATGTGTATGTGTGCGTACAGGGGGAGCTGCTTAGTCGTTAATCATGATGTTAATGGACTGATAATCAGATTTGGGGCGCGCTCTGCTCAGGGAGGGCCAAAATTGGACTTATTTATTCCCATATGTGAGAGCGGAGGACAGATAAAGCTCTAGCATGTGCAAGGTGAACGGGGACTAACCAAGCAGAAAAATACACTACAAGATGTTGAGTTAACCAACCTTTTAAAAGAACATAATATCGATCACTACACTGAGACACAAAACATATCTAAATAGGTTTAAATAGTTCACTCATAAGTAGATAAAGTATGTAGGTTTTAGCAGCATTTCTTTTTTTTTTTTTTTACTATTTTCAAACAAATTTAAAATGTAAATATTTGCACATATAAACTAAAATATAAACATAGTAATAATTAATTTAAAAAAATAAAAAATAAAAAAAAAATAGAAGATTTACCATAACCATAATATTATAGAAACAAGAAATAAATGTTCGTCCGACAATGACCTCTGCTTTCAGACAGTAGGCTGTTGCAATAGTGTTGTAAATGTACATTAAAACACTGGTGGGGGTTCTGCCATCTGTTCGTCTCCATGGAGACCCTTTTGCTCCACTAAGAATATACCACAGAACAATATTAGTCCTGTATGTGTTTTATTTATGTAATTACTGGTGTTTTAAGGCTGGATAATACCTTGAAAATATACATTCTTACTTTGTTCGGGGTCACCTCTCCGCATATTTGACCTGTAACTCCGCCTAGTATAGCTTTACCTACCTGTCTCCATGGAGATAGATATGTTTAATGCCATACTGTGAAACATTCCAGGCAAAGCAATACATAAATGGTCACATTATATAAGCTATAGGACGAAAACTCTTCTAACTGAGCTACCGTCACCCCAATAAAATCTCCATGGTGACAAGCAGATGGCGCACCCTCCACCAGAAATGTTACAAAGTTCAGCTTTAATAACAGCTTTCATCAAATGTCAGAACAAAGCTGTAGAACTGAACCACCTGCCCCACATCGCAGTGTCTTATTTACATGTATATAGTCTCAGGGGATCACCGTGAAATAACCCTCGTAGACACATGCATTCAGTCCCTCCCATAAGCTGTGACTCCCTCGCTATGAAAATGCCAAACGTGTACATAAACCAGATCTGTGCAGCCTGATGTCTCACTCGGATCCAGTCCAGAAAGCGCACTGGGAGGTGAGGGTGTTAGGGAGACTAGAGCAGGGCTTATCTCAGCAGGACAGGCCTCACAGCGTGGATCTAATGTACACGCCATATGCAGAAGACATGTTTACAATGAGAGGCGACCTATGGGAGTACATGTATAGGGGATGTGATTTGTGTACAAAGAAATACAGCAGAATTCATTATGGCGGCCTTTACATGTACCGTATTATCCGGACTATAAGTCGCTCTGGAGTATAAGCCGTACCAGCCAGAAAATGCATAATAATGAAGTCGAATTTTTTGGGGAAATTTATCAAAAATTCAAGATCAAGAACAGACATTTTATCTTTAAAGGTTATAATAATAACAATAAAATAGAGAACAACAGGCTGAACAGCAGTACATCACGCTAACATAACACATTTATTTTTATTCATATTAACAGTTAATCAGATAACTAAAGCATAAGCACTAAAGCTAACAAGTTTACTCTGGATCTCACTCCAAATTTCCGTGATGTTGAAATTTTCAATTTTCAATGGTACAGTAGTAGTAGATACAGGTAAACAAGCCTGGAGTGCCCTCGCGCTGTTGTCTCTGTGACAGTAACAATGATGTGAAATTATATGTTTTATATATTTCGCAACCCCGGACAAACTATGAAAAAAGTGTAACTTATAGGCCAGAAAATGCAGTTCATAATAATGATCAAATTTGGTTGATGGTCATTTTTATATATCATTTTTTCCACCTTCAAAGCACTTTACATCAAGGAACCACTCACCCATTCACACACATTCATACACCAGTGTATGAATGTGTGAGTATCAAACAGTATTCATCTGTGGGAGCTGGAATCACACCAACCTGTGGATCAGTGGATCTGGCTCCTCAACCAACGATCACATCAAGAGCATGATTCAAAACGCTAAACTTCAGATCAGTGGATAAACACTCTACCAAATGAGGTTCTGTCGCCGCCTCAAATCATGTTTTACTCAAATTAAGAAAAAACACGATCGATTTGCATTCAACATGTTGTAAGTTTGGAGCTAGCACTCATCATTAGTTTAAACAGCGGTCATTAGCACAGAGCTAACTGAGTGATCAAAGCAGACAGAGCATCCGACTGAGCTACTGTCGCCCTGATTTCTTAATAATTGTTTACACCTGCACAGGTTTTGATGAGGAAAATTATTGATAAAAAAAAAGGAGTTATTTTAAAATTCATAATATATTGTTGACTAATTATATGATGAGACTCTTTGGACATGTAAACACACACATCACACACAGATCAGAGCGAAATATTGGGTTAGTAATTCGTCAGTGGAATTTCTGGCAGCAATACCATTAGTTTCCTTTATCAAGTATGTATTTAATCACACACTCATAATTTTGAAATGATGTCTTCATAATCATATTCCAAACCCCCAGTGACCCACACTTTGAGAACCACTGCTGTGAGCCATGCAGTGGAGGATGAATTACTCTATTTTGTTACTTAAGTAAAAGTACAGATACATAGGCAAAAAATTACTCAAGTAAAAGTATCACATGAGAAAACTACCAAATAAAAAGTATTTAAGTGCCCATTTAAAAATGTACTTTAAGAGCAAAAAGTATTTCACACCAGTGTTGTTAATTTGTTATAGTGTTAAATGTAGTGATACTGATTTAAAATGGCACATATTTTGGTCACAGTAACAATACAAATCAATTTATTAATTTATCTTATTATTTTAGTTTTTATTTTTGTTCTCAAAACCAAAGCTTGAACTCAAAAACTTTAGTCAGGATGTTTCCAAAATAACCCCTCAAAGTACTTTTTTACTTTTCAGTCCAGTTCAAAAATGCAGTGTAGAAAGTACATATACTGCTTTCAAATGTAGTGAAGTAAAAGTAAAAAGTACCACTGTAAAATGTACTGAAGTAAAGTCCAGGTACCGAAAAATTCTACTTAAGTACAGTACTTTACTACTTGTACTTCATTACTTTCCACCACTGGTGATTTGATAAATGCAACTCAAATAACAATATCAATAAAATTTCAATATATTGTGCATCTGTAGTAGGACATTAAAACCCTCCCAACCTTGTCCAAGTTTCCATTTCACCCCAAATAGCGCCCCCTGTGGAGATACTACTGCCATAGACAACTGGCCACTGGACGTGTCAACAATCAGAAACCGTGTCCTCTAAAATGTACTTAAAGGTCCTATAATACACAAAATTGACTCTTGTGAGCTTGGAGCCATGTTATTATGTTGTTACCGCATCAAAAACACACCTGGAGTTGTGTTTTGTTTCAGTCACACGTTTGAGTAACCCTTCATTATTAGACTGTCTGTCTCCAAAGCTCAAGACGCTCTGTTCCACCTCGTAAAGTCACGTAGTGGTAGTTTTCAAGTTAACAGCTACATTTTACCTTTAGTTCTGTAGAGAATGACAATCCCAGGGCTTAAATTATACAAATCATTCTAGTGAAGGTGTATGGAGTTTAAAAACACAGTGGAGCACTTCCTGTATTACCACATGACATCACAAGGTGGAACAGTGTTTTCTGTTTGATGGAAGAACTCCGCCTAAATCTGCAGGGTTTGTGTGTTAAACATTCCAGGTGTTTTTCATGAGGGAACAACATTATAACATGATCGGAAAATGTTGTAACATGGGTTCTTAAAGTACTGGTAGTTAAATATTCTACTTAACCCTGGAGAGCCCAAGAACCCTTTACTTCTTTTAATTATGAACATTGCATTGAATTACTGCTATAAGTTCACTGAACACTGAAATATAATTTTTTTCCATTTTAATCCTTTATTTCCTAACATAGGATCAGGGCCAAATTTGACCCATTGGACTCGCTAATGTATCTAAAAAGAAAACAAGACATACTTCTAGACATTCTGCAAGCTATTACTAAAAAGATTAACAAAAAAACACAATTTTACGAATTGCTGGTTTGCTGAGAAGACGATTTTCTTTGGGTAGTTTTCCAGCTCAACAGGTCAGCCATCTTGTCACTACCACTCTAGCTCGTTTTAGTTCAATATTCATCCACTAGGTGTCTCTATGCAGGGGTCAGAAGTGGCACTCTGGGCTTTTTTAATTTTTTGAATTGTAATTTGACTTTTTTTTTCTCCAGGGTTGAACGCAGTACTTTACTACTTGCACTTTGTTACCTTCCATCAGTGAAGCTAAAAACACCCCATTTCACTTCCAACAAGTTCATGTTATACTTTACCAGTGACTTTTCCATGCTTCATCTTCTCCAGTATACACCTTTACGTTGTACATGTCCACCGCTGGTCCGTGCGTCTAACCTGTTATTACGAGTATCTAACGTCCCCTGGTCTGACACATGGGCAGAGGGACGGCAGATTTAACTGTCCACTTTACGTCCTGTCAGGAAAGCGGGGTCACCATTTTGTCAACACGCTATTACGTTCGTGTGCGTCTTCCCTGTTCCAATGAATGTTAATGTCCGCCCCACGCTGTCGGATCAATAAACCATTGTACAGTCCGCACGACGCACGTGTAAGTCACTGCAGCGAGTGAACACCAGGGGGAGTAATCAGGCTTAGAAAAGACATCTGTATCATAGAGGTGTCATGTGTATTTTGAGGGGTCTCTACACGGGTTTCGGAATAACTTTTGACTGGGAAAAAGTCCCAATATGTTGCGTGTAACAAGAAGCTGAGACCCATGAGTACTCAAAGAAAGTAGTAGGTTCAAAAGTAGATATATAGGAAAGTAACTACTGATTTGAGGATTATAGTCGTACTACATCACTGCTTCTACTACTTGAAACTACTAGGAGTAGCGGTAGTAGTAGTAGAGGTGGTAGTAGTAATAGAAGAAGAAGAAGAGTAGAGGAAAAAGAACAAGCAGAGTAGAAGAAGAGTAAAGAAGAAGAAGAAAAAGAATAGAAGAAGAAGAATAGAAATAGTAAGAAGTAATACTAGAAGCAGAGGTGTGCTAGTATAGTAGTAGTAGTAATAGTAGTAGTAGTAGTAGTAGTAGTAGTAGTAGTAGTAGCAGTAGTAGCTGTAATAATATTAGTGGTGGTATAACTAGCGAAAATGCTAGTAGTAGAAGCAGTAAGAAGTAGTACTAGGAGTAGTGGTAGTAACAGTACTTAATTATTGTTGTTGCTGTAGTAGTGGTAGTTGTAGAAGTAGTAGGGTAAGTAGCTCTTATAAGTAGTAGTAGAAGTAGTATTAAGTAGTAGTACTGGTAGTAGTAGCAGTAGTAATAGTAGTAGTAGTAGAGTATGGAGTTTTTATCCTTCATACAAGTACATAATAGTAGTTGTAGTACTGGCTTTGTTGTATCTTACGCTGAGTATGGGACATTAAAGGACACTGCATGAAACTGTACCATACAATACTAGATTATATTATGAGTAGAAGAAATTTGCTGGATACTTTTACTGAAAACTTTGACTTCAAAATGACAAATAACAAGTATCACCTTTTTTTTCTTTTTGAGTCTGCCCGCTGGTGTCTGTTGCGACGCCTGCTTAGACTCAGATAAAGCCGTACTGGCCTTCACTCTATAGAACCCACGCTGCGTTCATGTGCTGCAGACGTGTTATTTCCCGAGTTAAAAAACAGGTCTTTGAATCTCACACGAGCTGCAGTTCTTTAATATTTTGGTTTCATGTTTCTGCTTGATGGCGCTCTCAGATCACTCTCGCCTCTTTGCGTCTGGCTTGGCTGAACACTGATTGTAAGCTTGTCTGGAGATGACGCCACAATGCAGGCAAGTCATTAAGCACAAAAATACCACCTTTTTTTTTTTTTTTTTTTAGCTCCATCGCGAGTTTAAAACAGGACTTCTGAAAGAGCCTCCTCCTATAGAACTGATTTCAAAATGTAAATAGAAGACGCAATGCAATTTCAGTTCACCTCTGCTTGACCTGAGCGGGGGATATTAGTCTTATAAGAAATGCAGAGGTTTGTATTATAGAAAATATACCACAGACACGTCCAAGTTTGGGGTGACTTTAACATTTTGGAACATTCTTCTATAAGGAAATAGTACATTTGTTGTTAAAAATGACTAGATCGAAAGAGAATCATTTTGTAGTAAAAATAAAACAGGGTCATTTCTACAGTGGTGGAAGAAGTACTTCACATTGTTAAATACAAGTACAGATACACAGGAAGAAAGTTACTCAAATATTACATGAAAAAATATACCTTTTTTGCATTTAAGTACCCATTTAAAAATGTATTTCTAGAGTAAAAAGTTAAAGTATTTGACACAAGTCTTGTTCATTTGTAAAGTGTTAAAAGTAATGATGTTGATGAAAAACATACACATAATACAAACATGTATTTTTGTCAGCAGTAACAATACAAGTCAATTGCCTATTTTTTCTTATGAATTTTGTGCGTTTATTTTTGTTTGCTCAAAGACAAAACTTAACTCAGGATGTTTCCACGAACATGGTAAAAATAACCCCTCAAATCATATGTACTTTTATGTATAAGTACTTTTTACTTTTCCATCCAGTTCAAAAATGTAGTGGAGGAGAAAGTAAAGATTCATAAAAATTATATGTAAGTACAGTACTTTACTACTTGTACTTTGTTACCTTCCACCGCTGAATTTCTGGAAAAACAATAGAAAAGAGACCAAAGAACATTCAGGTTGAATCATTTTTTCTTATAGATGTCATTAAATTAAAAACAAATCATGTGAAGTATCTTAATAAAATGAGATGATGAGAAATGAGAACTGTTGCCATAGCAAGTCAAACAAAATATTAAATGTAGATGTTTAATTATGCCTTTAATTAAGTCCTTAAAATGTCACCTATAACAGGAAATTGAAACCATGAATAAGACCAGTAAAAAGGGAATAACTATGGCTAAAGTTGCTGCATGTAACTTTTCTGGTGGAGGATCCTTCACCTGCTTGTCTCCATGGAGATGTTAATGCTTTGTCTGCATGTTCCACAGTATGACATTAATCTATCTCACATTTATTCACGTACAGGTGTTTTTCTTCAAGATACAGTTAAAGTAATACCTTGAAAAATGTGAGCGGGGTCGCCTCTCCAAAAATCTGACTTCCAACTGGTAGCATCACTTGCTTATCTCTATGGAGTTAATTTAATGCCATACTGTGGAACATTCCAGCCAAAGCAATAACATTTGCATAGAAACCAGCAGGTGGCAGCTCTCATCCAGAAAAGTTATGAAGTGCATATATAAAGAGGACCTATTGTGCATGCGTCTGCTCTATAGTTAGCATCTATGACACTTGTGGATCATTATGTTATAATTTGCACATTTAAAATCGCAATATTGATCGAAACTTAATAAAAGAAACAAGTCTGCTGATTTCTGAGTTAGAAAAATGCGATGCCCAGTGGGAGCTAACGTCGCCGTAAACGTCACCACAAGAAAGAGACGTGCAGCTGCTGGCCCCTCCCATGGATCCTCCTAGTGTGTTTTTTTTTTTCTTTTCATTTGTACCAAAATTACTATGCAATGTTGGCGAATACCCATATCCAAAATTAAGAAAATAAAATTGAAGAATAAAATAAGTACAGAGCAATGGCCGTGTGCAAGTTGCAGTGAAAACGGGCATTAATCTGCAATACAGTATGTCGCCTTGGAAATAAGTGATTAAAGATTGATCAAACATGCCCAGATCACTCCAAATACAACTTCTAGAGAACTTATCGAGGGCCACATCTCAAAACATATTTGAAGCGGAGAGCCACAGACCGGTGATCAGTGCAGGGCGGTGCTTTAAACACAGTTTTGACAGAGCCGCTGTGTTTTAATAAGGCTTGAAACACATTCATTTTAGGCCTGTATCACACTGCAATGTGATGTTTGAAGATATAATGGTGGAAATTGTTTAATTTGCTGTTAAAAGAACTGCTTATGATCAATTGGGAGGAGGTCTGACGGCCAATGAAAACTAGTCTGAGGGCCGCATTTGGCCCCCTCGCCATAGTTTTGACACCCCTGTTCTAGAGGGTAAATGAGAAAAAATGAAAAACAACTATTACATGGTAAAAAGTTCTGAAAAGTAGATTTAAACATTTGAAAAAGCAATAACGAGAAAAAAAAAGATAAGCAGTTGCTCTATTTCTAATTTGCATTTTGCACAACTCAATATTCTGCAACAAGAAGCACGTATCATCAGGGCTGTCTCCTCCAGTCTTCTCCCAATGACCTTTATACTTATAGACACCTCACTCTGCATGCACTGCTTTGTTCTAATACATCAGACATATGACAGGGAGGAGGGGTCCAAATGTCACCTGTCTCACCTGTCTCACCTGTCTCACCTGTCTCACCTGTCACGCCTGTCGCACCCGCCGGGACTGCACCTCGCTCAGATTCACCTCAAAATCAAATCAACACAGACCCCAAACTGTACCTTTAACATGAGCCATTTCACACTACAAAAACAAGCTTTATTTCAAAGACGCTAGAAGTTGTTTTGAATCACATTTTTCCACATAAGTCAGGTGTAAAAAATGTATATATTTGCTTTTGTGAGTGGCTGTTCTGACCTTGGAGTTATTGTGGTGTAAATAATAAACCTGATCAAATGGTTTTGTTTTCTTTTGACGTGATTCTTTGGAGGAATTTGGTTTCAATTTGACAAAAAAGATTGAATATTTTCACGGGTTAGAGAGGATATTCAGTGTTGGAGATGAACTCGTCTGTGGGTGGGGGGTTGTTTACTCGAGATGTACTTGTATTAGATAAAAGTAGTGCAAATCATATTGGACTAGTCTTTTTATTTAAAAGCCTTGATGCCACCGCTCTCTTTCTCTGCCTCTCCCTCTATCTATGCTGCTCCTCCTCCTCTCTCTCCCTCTATCTGCTCCTCCCCCTCTCTCCCCTCCATCTCCCTCTCTCACTGCTCCTCTCCCCCCCTCTCCTTTATCTGCCCATCCCTGGCTCTCTCTACATCTCTCTGGTCCTCCCCCTTTCCTCTATCTGCCCCTCCCCAGCTCTCTCTCCCTCTCTTTGCTCCTCCCCCGCTCTCTCCTTCTCTCTGTTCCTCCCTCTCTCTCTGGCTCTCTCCCTCTATCTGTTCCTCCCCCTCTCTCTCTCTGCTCCTCTCCCCCCTCTCTCTCTCCCTCCCTCTCTCTCCTCCCCTCTCTCTCCCTCTCTCTGCTCCTCCTCCCCCTCTCTCTCTGTCTCTCCCTCTCTCTGCCCCCTGTTCCCTCTCCCTCTCTCTGCTCCTCGCCCTGCTCTCTCTCCCTCTCTTTGCTCCTTCCCTGCTCTCCCCTTCTCTCTGTTCCTCCCTCTTGCTCTGTCTCTGCTCCTCCCCCCCTCTCTCTATCTCTCCCTCTCTCTCTCTCCTCCCCTCTCCTCTCTCTCTCTCTGTCTCTCCCTCTCTCTGCTCCTCCCCTCTCTCTCTCTCTCTCTCTCTATCTCTCTCTCTCTCTCTGCCCCCCCCCCTCTCTCCCTCTCCCTGTTTCTCCCTCTCTCCCCTCCCTCTTTCTGCTCCTCCCCTCTCTCTCTCCCTCTCCTCTCGCTGCTCCCCCCCCCTCTCTCTCTCTCTCTCCCTCTCCCGCTCTCTGCTCCCCCCTCTCTCTCTCTCTCTCCCTCTCCCGCTCTCTGCTCCTCCCCCTCTCTCTGCTCCTCCCCATCTCTCTCCCTCTCCCTCTCCCTCTCTCTGCTCCTCCCTCTCTCTCTGCTCCTCCCCCTCTCTGCTCCCCTCCCCCCCCCCCCCCCCTCTCTCTCTCTCCCCTCTCTGCTCCTCCCCCTCTCTGCTCTCCCCCCCCCTCTCTCTCTCTCTCCCTCTCTCTGCTGCCCTCCCCCTCTCTGCTCCCCCCCCCCCCCCCCCCTCTCTCTCTCTCTCTCTCTCCCTGCTCCTCCCCCTCTCTCTTTCTCTCATTCATAAACAGTGGAGTCCCTGTGGATCAAAGCACATGGTCCCACTGACCTTCCACAGCTCACAGCCCAAAATAGCTCCTTCATCTGCCTCTGCTCTGCTCTCCTCCTCTGTCCTTTCTATCACCCTCTCCTTGTAATCTCTTCCTCCTCTTCTCTCTCTTACTTTCACTCGCTCTCCTCCCCTCATCTCCTCTGTTCTCTTCCTATCCTTTCTTGCTCCCAACTTCTCCTCTCTCTCCATCCCTGCATCCCTTCTCTTTCTCCCTGTACTTTCTCTCAGCTCTCAATCCCTCTGTCTGTCTCCCTCTTCTCCCCGCTTCCATCTTTCCCTCCCCCTCGCTCAGCTCTCATTTCCTCCCTCCCTCCCCCCCTCTCTCTCTCCTCTCAGGGTGAAATGAAAGACTGTGGCAGGGCGCAGTGGCCTTTTCAATTACAAATGATGGATCCTGTTCAGGGGTCAGTGCCCGTTACACACTGCATGTGAAGTGGACCTTCAAATCTCTATGAAGCCTTCATTCAAAAACTGTAATACATCTAAAAGCATCAATGTATACAAAAGCATTTTTATAAGTCGACTGAGGGACCTGTAATATTCTTGTTTGGAAACTAGAATACCCACTTCTCTGATGCTATACAAAGATAGCCAAAGAAAATTCTGTCAACTGGACCAAAGATTTAGACTGAAGACGTTTGGCTGCTTCTTTAGTTCTGGTCAGATGCTGGTGGACACTGCCTTATGTATATCTGAAGAGAGGAGCTAACTACACTGAAACACATCTATTTGCTTACAGTTTCAGTTTTTTAGCTGTTTTGTTGGTCTATTGAATCATCTATTAGCATACTGGCTATCGCTATTGTCCTTCCTGTTTTGATTTAGGTCTGAGGATGGAGTTATAAATAGGAGATAAATGATGTCTAAGCCCCCCAATCCTGTTCAAAGATGGATTGTCTTTACTAACAAAACAAAAAAATGCTATGTGTTTTCTTTGGTTAACCCTATAGCGTCGGGTGCTATCGTCACTGATAGACTTGTGGTTGCGGACTTTACCGTAACTCTGCAACCGATCGTGCTCTCATGTAAATTCAAACGGCGTCTCAAAGCAGCGGCATGGGGCTCTTTAAATATGTTACTGTCATTACGGTAATGTGCTTACGTTGTCCTGGCGGCACCTGCGCTCTGATTGGTCATCTTCGAGGGACAGCCTAAGCAAATTATCGTAGTGACAGTAGCGGAGTTACAGTAATGGAAAAGTCTGCAACTGAGAGTCTATCGGTGGAGACATCATCCAACGCTATAGGGTTAAGAGCTGTACCTCGCTGTCTTCAAAGTGAGTGGTTAGAGGTTTTGAGATGGAGATGAACAGCAGATTGGAGTCCCAAGCAGCTCCTGTGATGGTGTTGTTACATTCTTTTATGGCGTGGCTGTTTTGTATCTCCAGTGTAACGCTCTGAGTGATCGCACAGACACTATACGAAGATGGTAAGTCATTCTGTTGCCTGGTACAAATATGATGTGCATGCGTGAGTGTTGGTTGGAGAAGCCCATGGCGCACATCGACAGCCTCACTTCCACCAGTCCATGAAGTAGCTTACCACTGCCAAGTGTCGGGTGAATGAATAATTCAATGTTTAACACTTTGGGTGTCTTGAACGGCGCTATATAAATCCAACGCATTATCATCTCTACATCCCTATGGACTTATAATGTGGATTTGTGAAGCTGAAATCTAAAATGGGTCATATTTGCTAATTTGATTTGAACCATGATACCACATATGAGCTGGCCCATGTAAGCTTTATGTTACCATAATGTTCACGTGTGCTGTTTTTTTTCTGCAAGATCAGGTCCAAACCAATAAGAGGACACAGTCAGCACTATGGAAGAGAAAAGCTGACCATTTCAGTGAATATAACTCATTCAGAATCTCATAGACTTTAATATGAAGCTGAGAAGACCAGCCATGTGCAGGGCCGTTTTAAGCTGACCAGGCATGCAACCCCAAAAGTTAGGAGGAGTGAATGGATTTTGTTTTAACTTAAAATGTATCTCTACCCCTATCTTGCCATGTATCCTTTCTCCTCTCTCCACTTCTCCCCTGTCTCCCGTCATCTTTTTTACCTTCGCAGTGTCCACCAGCAATCTGACGAGAACCGAAGAAGCGGGTTGGATGAGCAGCGAAACGTCTTCACCCCTACAACGATTTGTCCAGTTGACAGATTTAAACTTTGTCTTTGCTTCTCTCTCTCACCTCATTCCTGCTTAGCTTCATTTGAAACTTGGTGTTGTTCCAGTGTCATTTAGATACTTGATGTGAGGACGATCAGAAATGGCATGGATTATTTTAATAAGAAGAAAGACATAAAAGACACTTGTATATCATTGCACAGCTCAACAAAATTACTTTATATCTCAAAATCATTTCATTTATTCGTATTAAACCAACAGAATCTTTTGTCTTACCTACACAGCTTGAAAAGGCCCTTGCCACATGTACTACACTATATGTTCTTTTAGTCAAACTTTGAAATTTCTCTGCAAAGGAACTAAAAAAAAAAAAACACTGGATGGAACATAATAAGAGCCCAGTCGGACATGAAAAGCAAAAGTGGACATATCGTCAAGACCTTTTAGATCACATGAGACGGCCTTTGATTCTGGTCAAAGTACCAGCACTACAAGACGGGACATGAGAACATGGGGGCTGATGAAGGCAAGTGGAGAGACACGGATTTCAAACGGGAGTATAGGGCAAATATCCACAATGCATTATGGATTTCTAGATTTTCAGTACAAAATTTGCTAACCTGCGTTCCAAATACGAAGTAAGCATGGGGGCGTATATACGTTCCTTCGAGGTCTGGCTCCAATTCACTTTCTAATGAAAAATCATCGCCTTCCTCTCTATAACCGCCATTGTCATTCTGACGTTAAAATGTTTGTGTGATACATGATCCCTGTTTCACTATTCTGTCCGTAAATCAACATTTGAACACAATAACGGATCGCTCAGGTGTCTTTTTTCCCTCACGTTGCTGCTAGCGTTAGCGATAGGTTACAACTTCGAGGCACTCAAAGCGCTTTACATCGCGGAACCACTCATGCATTCACACTCACATTTATACACCGGCGTACGGGGACACTAGGGGCGAAGTGGATTAAGTGTCTTGCCCAAGGACACAACGGCAGCATTCAACTGTGGGAGATGGAATCGCCAACCTGTGGATCATCGGATCTGACCCTCCGTTACTAATTATCCCACATATTGCTCCCTTCCCAGTCGCCACTATCAATTTTTTTATACCCACCATTAACCTCTTAAATGCCAGATATGTATAGGGCAAATGGAATAACTTAACCGTCACAGCCTTTAGCGTTAATTAAATGTGCCTGTCTCAGCTCCTCTCTTGTTTTAGCCTAATGATGTGTCCAGTGTGATGAATACAAGCATCTCTCCCTCACCTCCGGGCTATAGGAGCAGTATAAGGTCAAACAGACCGTCCTCTCTCCAAACCCACACAGAAACGCCAGACTCTGCTCCCGTGGCTTAGGACTCCATTAGTGCTGAACTGCGTGCTGTCTGTGGGGAGCAGGTTGTAATTGCCAGAGGTCAGTGGCGATAATTGGCAGCACAGTCCTCAGAGTAGGGCCCTATTAAAAGAGTTGTTTAAATCAGGTCACTTCTGAGGACTTTAAGAGTTCGGCTTATCTTAAATAGGAGGAATATGGAGGAAAGTTGCTGCAGATAAGACTCTGAGCAGGTCTGACTAATAAATGTGTCAGAAAGTAAATTGTCTTCATTTCTGAGGACAACACTGGTCTGGTGTAGATAAATTACAAACAGACAAAGCAGAAGTTGTTCAGGTGGAGTTGGTCACGTTCTTATATAGCATTTTTCCACCTTAAGGTACTCAAAGCACTTTATATCAGAGAACCACCCACCCATTCATACACACATTCATACATCGGAGTACGCAGACACTACGGGCGAGGTGAGTTAAGTGTCTTTTCCAGGGACACAACAACAGCATTCATCTGTGGGAACTGGAATCACACCGCCAACCTGTGGGTCAGTGGATCTGACCGACAATGATGTTTATATCGAGAGTGGGATTCGAACTGTCAAACTTCAGATCAGTGGACAAACACTCTTTCTAAATTTCTCTCTTCAAGGCAGTATATATATTAAAGGTTCCCTATGTAACTTTTCTGATGGGGGTCCGTTATTTGTCTACTTGGAGCTATTATTGGTTTGCGTAGAAAGTTCCACAGTATAGCATTAAACTAGAGAGGCAACTAAGAATGCATGCTATTATTTGAAGGTTATGCTTTTGACTTTTTAGCATTAAAACTAGTGAACAAATGCAATATATACATAACACTGCCATAGAGACAAGAAGGTGGTTCTGGTTTTGTCCATATTAAAGAGGGTGTATTAAGGGAGTATTTTTTTGAGAATCCTGGCTTGGTTTTTTTTGAAAGTCCTGGCTTGGTTTCTGATAGTAGTGTCGTCATGATACTAAACAAACGCGATTTTGATACTATGGAATAGAATTGATACTCAATATCGATTCCGACGATGATGATAAAAACACTTCTTTAGACAATCGGATGTAATTTTCAACATTAAATCATAGTACTCTTTTCTGTTCCCATGTGGCCTTATATCTGTGTAATACCTCAGTGGTCCAGTAGATTCCATAATGGTCCAATGGCGTCTTATACTTGTTCTGATACAAGTCAAGATCCGTCTAAAGATATTCAGGAAAGGGTCATTTCTGTCCAGTGAATATGACTTTTTAGTATCGATACTTGCTCAAATGAGTATCCAGACAGCCCTGTGTTTTAGCCCCATTATAGTCTCTGCATAAACCATGATTTATCTTGGTTCAGTTTTGTTTAGTCCAGATTGAATCTTTGTTTTCAGAATTATATTGCAACAAATTTCGCTAACCTTCCCCCTGCTTATCACCTATGCGTCATCATTATTTTATCTGATGGAAAACTTCATATTGCTTTAAAGTGGTCCAAAAGAGAAGGTTGTCGTGGTAACCAGAGCTATGATTGTCAGAATTGCTCTGCTTTACTGTGGATCAGGAAGAAGTCGGGCCTAATTATGGACCTGTGCAGTTCAAAAGTGCTTAAACTCCAGGGGCTCTAATAGGCAGATAACAGTCTCTTAAAGGGAAGTAGGAGGAAATGTGGATATTTTAGACCAAATATAACGATTCTGGGGAGCGATTGTTACATTTAGTGGTTCAATTTAGTAAAACGTGGCCAGTTCGAAGTAGTTCAAGAGTTGTTGAGCTACTGGGAACAACTGTTACTTTATTAGGTGCCACTTTATAATAAGTACAATTTAATTAGCCTTAATAAACTCCTATAACCTTAACTCCTTAATTAAGTGTCTGTGTACACTAGTGTTTGAATGTGTATGTGAATGGGAGAGTGGTTCCTTGATGTAAAGCGCCTTGAGTGCCCTGAAGGTGGAAAAATTTGATTATTTACTGTTTAACATGAAGAAGTACATTATAATTATTATTTGAACTTGATGATATACAAAAAAGTACAGAGCACAAGGTTCACCTTTCGCGGTCTCGCTGTTTTGCAGATTTTTTTGGTGCAAATTTGCTTGTTTTTTTTACAGTGTATTAGCGTGCATTGTTTTCTGCGTCCTGATTGGCTGAGGGACTGTAGACCATTGTCCATCAGTCTCCTCTGTGCCGTGTCTCCTGTACAGTACAGAATATGTTCAGCCAAATTTACATAAATGTTGGATCACAGTGTGACTCTGAAGTGCTGTATCTTTGCAAGTTTTCTCCCCGACAAAACCCACAATGTCGATGAAACGTCCTGCACCGACAAATTTCAGAAACACTTTGGACTCTTTGGTGTTTCTATGCATGGAGAGGCGCCTCTATGGATACCGCTGGAGCAGAGGCACGAGGACAACACATTTAAAGCATCATCGAGGAAGGTTTGAACTTTGAGAGTGTTTAAACAAGAGAGAAATGTGAGAAAATGTTAATGCCTGTCTGGGAAAAGTGTTTTAAGTGTGTGGTGAGGGGTTTTACAGCCTTAAAACATATATAATAATTGTAAAAAAAAAATAAAGCTGACTACTTCGTGGATTTCGCCTAATCCGGGTTATTTTTAGAACTTAACCGCCATGATAAACGAGAGACCACTGTACTACACATATTTTCATCATCTTAATTGAGACTTTATAACAAAAAATTACATCATCTTTTAATTTACTTTAAAAATAATTATTCCACAGAAGTACGACTTACCTAATTGTTGAGAAACTACAGCATTACATATTTATTTGAATTTGCCGACACTAAAAAGTCCAGAGCGCACAGATGTTCGTTGGAAGTGTAAAAATAGCATCACAAAGAAGGACGCAGAGGGTAAAAAAAAAAAAAAAAAAAGTGCCACTTAACCATCACTGGAGTTAGCTTGCACTTTTTGTCCATGAGAATAAATAGAGAGAAAGAGACAGGAACACGGCGTGATGTTCTGTTCTGAGGCCCTGATGTGACCCAAACACAATTCAGAGTATGCACAATGCTATACGGGGATGTAATCAGTCATGTAGATACACTAGCTGCAGGCTAAACCAAAGGAACGAATAGGCCCTGTAGGACGCATTATGCTGGGATGATATGAAGTGCGGGTCATCATATGCTCAGCTATATTACGTCACATTTTCACGATTTTCACCAAACTGTTTTGTTTCATTTCATTACAACTACTTCTGGTGTCTCTGCTCTGCTGGATGACTCTTAAATATAAATTCACAGTTCAAACTATTTCCTGTAACAGTGCTGCCGAAGAACTGGCTTTGATCCTGGGGAAAACTTAAGAACAAAGGGGTCTTACTAAAACAAACTGAGAAAAAGTTTTGGTTTTGCCCTATGGACTTGGACTATGGACTATGAACAAACGCACTAACTAACAAAATAACTAACCAACTAACTAACTAACTAACCAAACAACTAATTAACTAACTAAACAACCAGTTTTCTCTTAATCTATACATTGTGACTAACTTATGAACAAACACACTAACACCCAGCATGCATTTAAACTATACATTTTAACTAACTTACTAACAAACAAAGTCACTAACAAACAAAATCACTAAGTAACTAACTCACAACTAATTAACAAACTAACTAACTAATTAATTATCTAAGCAACCGACCGCGTACTTCCGGTGGCTCTGCCCTGTTGGCTGATCCTGGCTGCAGTGCTACAGCTGTTAGTTTGGTTTCCAGTTTGTTCTCCGGCTCCAGACAAATTTCCCTGTGGAACAATAAAGTTAATTCTGAGTCTGATGTTAAGATCCCAGAGTAAGTCAGTGACAAAACAAAGCTGTGCCTCACGGTTGACTCGAGCAGGCTGCTGTTTGTCAGAGAATCGTGCTTCTGAGCAGCTGGTCCAGAAGAAAGGGAGCGACCCGGTGGAGGAGAGTGGTACTGCAGGAAGTGGCCTCACCTGCTAAAACACCTCAGGGTGACTTTATGGGAAAGGCTTAGGGATAATCTTACAATACTTCAAGAAATATGACTGTACTGTGACTGCAGTGGAAATACAACCCCACCTGCCCTACCCTAGTACTTTATCATTTAATGACTACTACTATCATGATGCTAACACTACAACTACTGCTTTTGTTTACTCTACTACTGCTAATACATAGTAGTACTACTAATACTGCTACTGCTACTACTAGTATTACTACTGCTGCTACTACTACTATTACTGCTACTACTACTGCTACTATTACTGCTACTGCTGCTGCTACTGCTACTACTACTACAGCTGCTACTACTACGATTACTACTACTCCTACTATTACTAATACAACTACAACTACTAGCTACTACTACTGCTACTACTACTATTACTACTACTACAACTACTGCTATTCTTGTTTACTCTACTACTACTACTGCTACTGCTACCACTACTACTAATACTAATACTAATACATAGTAGTACTACAACTACTACTACTATTACTCCTACTACTACTTCTACTACTCGTACTATTACAACTACTACAACAATGTTCTTTGTAAAAAATACTGTAATACTTATAGTGTAATTTCCAAAACAAAATAATAGTACTTTATATTAAAAGAACACGGTCTTATGGTAACTCCGCGAAAGACTTTTCTGAAACTAGCTCCAGTTGTACTTGTACGTGACGTCCATTAAGGTTTGTGTATTGATTAGTAACTGGATATTGATACTTTTGACACCATAAAACTTTCTATCTTAAATTCAAGCATATTTTCACCTTGGCAATGTTACACCAAGAAGCATGCAGCTCTTAGCAATTTTGAAACTCAAACAGTTCACTGAATACTGCTGATAGTACAAACTGTACACAGGTATTTAAAAGGCTATAAATATCAGAGAGCATAGTGTTAAAATGTGGGAGCAATTAAAAGTGAAGCAGATTTTCAAGTCATTTTGTGCGGACAGCTCCTCTGGGACAGGCGCAGGTAACTCTCTCTAATTACAGCCATTGTAAAAGTGCATTAGAGGAAAGGCAAGATAGAATATTGACCATAGTAAAGTTTCTCTATACTGTCTGTGGCAAATGTCCCAGAAGAGGGCATTAAATATAAATTCACAGTTCAAACTATTTCCCGGAACAGTGCTGCCGAAGAACTGGCTTTGATCCTAGAGAAAACTTGACAACAGTGTGGTCTTACTAAAACAAATTGAGAAAAAGTTTTATTTTTGCCATATGGACTTTAGGAGTTTATTGGAGACAGATGCAGGATGTATTTAAACTATACACTGAGACTAACTCACTAATGAACAAAAGCACTAACAAAATAACTAACCAAACAAGTAATTAACTAACTAAACAACCAGTATGTGTTTAAACTATACATTTTGACTAACAAACAAACGTACTAATTAACAAAATAACTAAGTAACTAACTAACCAACAAACTAGCAACTAATTAACTAACTAATTAATGAGTCAACCAACCAACTAAGTAGCCAACCAAGAAAATAACTATCCAAATGAGAAAGTAGCCAAGTAATTAACAACCAAGTAACTATATAACTTAGTACCCAAGTAACTATCTCTATCTATCTATCTATCTATCTATCTGTCTATTTATCTGTCTATCTATCTATCTATCTGTCTATCTATCTATTTATCTGTCTATCTATCTGTCTATCTATCTGTCTATCTATCTATCTATCTATCTATCTATCTATCTATCTGTCTGTCTGTCTGTCTGTCTGTCAATCTGTCTATCCATCTATCTATCTGTCTATCTGTCTATCTGTCTATCTGTCTATCTGTCTGTCTATCTATCTGTCTATCTATTGATCTGTCTATCTACCGTTATATCTATCGTTCTCCCTATCATTCTATCTAACAATCTATCACTCTATCATTCTATCTATCGATCTATCGTTCTGTCTATCGTTGTATCAATATATCGTTCTATCTATCGTTCTATCTATCATTCTGTCTACCGTTCTATATATCTCTCTATCTAATAATGTGGGGAACTAACTCATTAATTGACAAACTAACCAACCGACCAACTAACTCACTAATTAACCGACTAACTAATTAACAATTGCCATAAATAAGGCTGGTGTGAGTGGTTCATTTCGAATGTAAAAATGAATGAGTAAACGCTCCACAGTCTTTAGTCTTGCATATCGCGCTGAAACACTGTTGCATAATCCTCTGACAATGCAAATAAACGAGGCTCTGACACAGACTGTATTCATCACCTGCTTCTCTCACGAACACGTTGCTTTCCCTGAAATGTTCCATAGTGCCTCTTTAAAAATTCATTTGTACTTGCATCATCTTGCTCTGTCTTGCTCTGAGTTTTTGGACAGTAATGTGAAGATTTGGAGAGGTTTTTAGAGTGGAGGTTGTGGGGTCGGACTCAGGTCAGGACTCAGGTCAGGACAAAGGTCACAGAAGCATTGGAGCACAGCCTGAAGACTTGAACTCTCTGACACAACGGTGAAAACGCTGAGGCTATGAAACAAACTTTATCAACAGATGCATTATTTATAGTGCACACTGGTTACAGTCTAAGATGTTTGATATGTGGTGAATAGGGCTGGATATAATGCATTATTGATTTGTGAACTTTGCTACTTCCTTCACACCTTATCAAATGTATTTCATGATAATAGATATATAAAGGTACATTATGTAACATTACTGGAGAATATAAGGAAATCTTATTGCTTTGCCTTGAATGGCAGTCTAACACTTATCTATCGTCATGGAGACAAGCATGTGATGCCACCAGGCCAAGTTACAGGTCAGGCCTGTGGAGAGATGACCCTGTTCACAGTAAGAATCTTTAAGCAATCGCCTTGGAAGAAAAAAAAAAGCAAGCAAAGATATCACATTTAAAAATACTATCTAGTTATATATTAATAAATATTGAAGTCATGTTTTCCAATGATTGTGTGAGGTTCAATGTCTTGCCCAAGGTCTCTAACACAACTGAACAATCAGCCACTCACAGGTTAACCTTGAGAAATAACTGCATTACGTTGTTTTTGCAGTAACAAGGGTCTTTCCATTTAGAGATGAAATGTAGATGAAATGTACAGTCATTGGTGAAAAGATCAGGTTCTGATTTTTCTCATACAAAACAGAAATGATGTTAGTTAAATGGATGGTAGTATGTTTTTGTTGCTGTATTGTGTAGGTCTCTTTGTGCATAAACAGAGGTTAGAGATGGGGTAGACATTACTTTGCCTTGAATGTCCCACTGTATGGCATTAAATTGCTTTGATATGTTTAATTTAAGTAACTATAACAACCCTATAACTGTATTCTAGCATTGATACTGGAACGGCATCAGGCTGGGGGGTTCTGCATATATGTCTATGGACGAATGCTCAGTAGTTACCATTTTCACACAATGCACATGTGATTGATACGAGCTTCTGTGGATGGAAAATGTTGAGACCAAGTGAAAACAGTTGGGTAATGCTAGCTAGTTTGTGACGGTAATGTTATTTGAGAAGGACTTCAGACAGAGCAGTGCTTCTAGTTAGCTTTAACCCCCCCCCCCCCCCCCCCCCCCCCCGTATAATTATGACCAAAATTCTTAGTCTGATTATTTAACTGTGTGATGTTTTGTTCTAAAATCCACCACAACCCATTCAATACTGTGTCCTCTCTCTCTTCAGAACTTGTCATGCTTTAAACAGGAAGCAACGCTGAGTGGACCTTTATGCAACACTGCCCCCCGGTGTCTACACCAAGCTTTACACATCCCTTTTTCTCTTTTTTTATTTATTTATCTCTATCTCACTTCAGTAACAGCATCCCTGTCTTTCTAAGTAAAACTGTCAGCTTAAGCCCTCTCTCCCGCTTCACTCTCTCCTGTCTTTTTGTACGTCACTCATCCATGTCCTACTCCCTTATTCAGAGTCCTTGTCTCCTCGCCTCCTTGTCTCCTCCTCTCCTCGTCCTGTCAGTCGATTTTCCCATTCGCTCGCCGTATTCTTCCAGCCTTATTTGCAAACTCCACTTCTCACTTCTGTTTGGGCCCCTCCATCACATGCTCTTGCTTCTATTTGGCAACTTCGAAGCTGTCAGCAAGAAACGTAAAGTCACTATTTTTCCTCTCCTGCGTTAAACTTTATGCTTTCAGACGGTCAATAATGTTTTTTTTAGTTGTTTTTTTTATGAACCTTGGTGCTCCGCTTTTGCTGTAAAATTCACTTCGGCCTTGAACAATCCATTGTGCAGCAGGCTCTTGTCCCCTCTACTTTGCTTTACGGCCCTCTCCTGCTCTATTCTATGTCTCTGTTGCTGTGAAGGGCCAATTTTCTCCTGTCCTTCTACTTCCAAATATTTCAGGACATTTTAAAAACCTTCAGTGTCAACTTGGTGAACAACTACAAGGTTTAAAAGAAAATAAAAGTGATAAATGACCCTGTCTTAGCAAAACTGTATTTGTCAAACTGGATAACTGTAATACTATTTACTTCTTACTGCTACTACTTACTTCAGTAGTTTCTTAGTGATCCTTAGTGGTAGTAGTAGTACTAGTGGTAGTAGTAGAAGTTGTAATAGCAGTAGTACTATAACAGTTGAAATAGAAATTATTGTAGTCATAGTGTAGTAATATAATAACAGTACAGTATTGCTAGTAGTAGTAGTAGTAGTAGTGGTAATAGTAGAGTAGTAGTAGTAATATTAGTAGTAGTAGTGATAGCAGTAATATAAGTAGTAGTAGTAGTAGTAGTAGTAGTAGTAGTAATAATAGTAGTAATAGAAGAAGTAGTAGTAATAGCAGTAGTAGTAGTAATACAGTAGTAATATTAATAGTAATAGTAATAGTAGTAGTAATAGCAGTATTAGTAGTTGTTGTAATGGTGGTAGTAGTAGTAGTAGTAGTAGTAGTAGCAGAAGTAGCAGTAGTAGTAGTAGAAGTAGTAGTAATAGTAGTAGTAGAAATGGTTTTAGTCAAAGTGTAGTAATGTGA
Source organism: Periophthalmus modestus (assembly GCA_019594935.1). Lineage (NCBI taxonomy): Eukaryota > Metazoa > Chordata > Actinopteri > Gobiiformes > Gobiidae > Periophthalmus > Periophthalmus modestus. The sequence continues at coordinate 1,808,698 of JAIEZT010000009.1, forward strand.
TAGTACAGTATTAGTAGTAGTAGTAGTAGTAGTAGTATTAGTAGTAATATAGTAGTAGTAGTAGTAATATAGTAGTAGTAGTAGTAGTAGTAGTAGTAAAATAGTAGTAGTAGTAGTAGTAATATAGTAGTAGTAGTAGTAGTAGTAGCAGTAATATAGTAGTAGTAGTAGTAATATAGTAGTAGTAGTAGTAATATAGTAGTAGCAGTGGTAATATAGTAGTAGTAGTAGTAATATAGTAGTAATATAGTAGTAGTAGTAGTAGTAGTAGTAGTAGTAATAGTAGTAGTAATAGTAGTAGTAGAAATGGTTTTAGTCAAAGTGTAGTAATGTGATAGTACAGTATTAGTAGTAGTAGTAGTAGTATTAGTAGTAATATAGTAGTAGTAGTAGTAATATAGTAGTAGTAGTAAAATAGTTGTAGTAGTAGTAGTAATATAGTAGTAGTAGTAGTAATATAGTAGTAGCAGTGGTAATATAGTAGTAGTAGTAGTAGTAGTAGTAGTAGTAGTAGTAGTAGTAGTAATATAGTAGTAGCAGTGGTAATATAGTAGTAGTAGTAGTAGTAGTAGTAGTAGTAGTAGTAGTAATATAGTAGTAGCAGTGGTAATATAGTAGTAGTAGTAGTAGTAGTAGTAGTAGTAGTAGTAATATAGTAGTAGTAGTAGTAGTAGTAGTAGTAGTAGTAATATAGTAGTAGCAGTGGTAATATAGTAGTAGTAGTAGTAGTAGTAGTAGTAGTAGTAATATAGTAGTAGTAGTAGTAGTAGTAGTAGTAGTAGTAGTAATATAGTAGTAGTAGTGGTAATATAGTAGTAGTAGTAGTAGTAGTAGTAATATAGTAGAAGCAGTGGTAATATAGTAGTAGTAGTAGTAGTAGTAGTAGTAGTAGTAATAGTAGTAGTAGTAGTCCACAGATTTGACCTGTAACTTGTCCTGGTCGTGTGAGATAGATCAGTTTCATGATATTGTGTAGAAGCTTCCACTCAAAGCAGTAACATCTCCATGGAGAGACTCGGGTAGCAGACCCTCCACCAGAAAAAAGTTACAAAGTGCTTCTTTAGACGACAGACTTTTGGGATTTCTCCATAGTTTAAACCTGATCCTCAGAAGTCCCGGGCGGCTCTTGACAGCAGCCAATCACACGTCACACAGGTGTATTTATAGGAGCAGATGATTGACAGCTGCTGTGGCCAACCAGGGCTCAGTCACTGTCAGACACTCTGCTCTCTGCACACAACATGGCAGCTTTCATCACCTCTGTGACAGCTCTGACTAAAATCAAGGAGAAAATGTGGGGGGAAGAATGTAGGATTAGGATTTAGGTTAAAATAATAATGTAATGTACTTTATGTGCCCGTATCTTTTCTTCAAAAATGTTCTTAGGGCCTATGCCCGCGGGGGTCAGGGCGCATTTGGGATGTGTTGGCCTTTTTTGTGTGCTGTGGATTTCCTTTTTACCTTGGTTTTAGCATTTTTGGTTGTTGACACTTTGAACAGCTAGTATTCTAATTGTAGTAATCAATTCCCACTAAGATTTTGCCTCTGTGCCAGTGAGCAGGACATTTGAAGAGCCGTAACTCCTGTGTTTGTGTACTCTTGTATGAAATAATGGATCGACAAGGGCCCTTACAACTTTAAGGTACTACTACTAATCAGACTCCTACCACTATGAATACTACTTGTTACTATTGCTCCTATTACTACTACTACTACTACTACTACTACTACTACTACTACTACTACTACTACTACTACTACTACTACTACTACTACTACAACTTCTACAATCATTCTTTACTTTACAACAACCACCTCTTTAATTTACTACTACTACTACTCCTACTCGTACTACTACTACTACTACTAGTAATACTGTGCTGTCATAACATTACTACACTGTGACTATAATCATTTCTATTTCGTCTGTTATGATACTTCCAATAATTACTACTACTACTACTACTACTACAACCTCTACAATCACTCCTGCTCCTACCACTGCTACTACTATTCCTATTCCTATATCTACAGTGACTACTACTTCTACTACTATTCTACTACAATTATTCCTACATGTACACTTCCAAACTCAACATGCCTAAAGATGAACTACTACTACATTGCCCACTCCTAATCTTACTCCTACAACTACAAATCCTGCTATCACTACTATAAAAAATATTACTAACTGAAATACTACTACTTCCCCTCCTCTTCCACATCCCCAATATAACTACTTCTAAGCCCAGCAGCATCCCCATGTTGAAATCCATCTTCTGTTCTTTAAAGCGGTGGCATTATGAGCTTTTTTTGTTATAATGTTGTTCCCCCATCAAAAACACGCCTGAAGAGGGTTTAGATGACATCCATGCGTGTTTGAGTAATCTAGCGATCTTTCCCAGGCCCTGTTTGAACCCTCCATATGGTTAACACTCCGATCCTATCCAACCTGAGCCCACAAGACTACTTCACAAACCTGATGCGATGTGCAGTAGTTCCATTAGCGAAACGCACACCAATTGTAATGTGATAGTGCTCTGAAGGGGTAGTGATTTAGCATGGAGAGCAAATGGGACGGGAAAGCAAAAAACTAAATTGGAACGTATGGAAATGTTAATACCATATTTTCTGGACTATAATTCGCACTTTTTTCATAGTTTTTCAAGGGGGCGACTTATACTCAGACGCGACTTATATGTGAAATTATTAAAATATATAATTTCACATTAGACTGATAGTTTGGTAAACTTGTTAGCTTGTTTTTTATGCTTTAGTTATGTGATTAACTGTTAATATCTTAACTTAACATACCAGAAACAGTTTGTTGTCTATGCTGCATGTAGCTGAATGAAAATAAATGTATTATTTGAGCGTGCTGTACTGCTATTCAGCCTGTTCTCTATTTTATTGTTATTATTATAAATTGTCTTTAAAGATAAAATGTCTGTTCTTGGTTTTGGATTTTGTAAAAAAAAAATTTCCCCAAAAAATGTGACTTATAGTCCAGTGCAACTTATAATCTGGAAAATACAGTCAATTTTTTTTTTTTTTGGTACATAAAGTATTTTCATGGTGGTCTAAAGATGTTATGTATTAGCAGTTAATACCCAATCGAAGCGTAATACCACCTCCTTAATTTACTACCGCCACTGCTACTTCTCCTACTACTACTACTACTATTATACCACCTCTCCTCTCTTGTGCCTTCTCCTCGTAGGACCTGTGTCTAATCTCCGTGGCTGTGTGTCCCTGGGGAGCGATGCAGGAGGAGCGCAGCCGTAAACCTTGGCATTCAAAGCAGCGGCGCCTCATGAATTTTAATATGTCCCCTCGCCCGACAGGAGCGCGGCTGGAGCAGACGGGAGCGGGCAGGAGCAGAGACAGGACAAGACAGGTGCGCCGAGGTCCACTGTTCAACCCCTACAGCGCCGGGCGGGGGCGATAGAAATGTACTGATGCCATACAATTCAAGGAGTATCAGTTCACTGGCTATGGGGAATACATTATTATATAGCGTAAAAACATGTATTGAGTGGTATCGCACAGACTTGTAACTGATAGCGTCGCTTGTTTGGAGATGCATATGTTTAATGCCGTACTGGGAAACATTTCAGGCAATGGCAATGGCGTTTCTAGAGAGACAAGCAGGTGGACCCTCAACTAGAACAGTTACATTGTAATGTAGCTAGTCCATTACTTCTGTCTGTGAGGCTAGCACAAAGGACACGATACAGAGGTTTAAATGTTTTATTGATAAATGTATCAATTGATAATTGAATTGTGGCAAATGTTCAACTCACCCATGTTGTCTGTCCCAGGTGTTTCGGCCAAATGAGTCCCCGGGGAGCCGAGGCACCTTATGAAGGTTCCGGGACAGACAACTGGGTGAGGGAAAGGAGGGGTGTTCTACATTTTACCTTTGATCTAAATTGGTGTTCACCGTTTTAAATAATGAATTGAATTTAATATAGAGCTCTATTTTTAAATGGCCAATTTGATTGAATAAAGATGTACACTGTTTTTGCTAGAGCTGAACTTTTAATAGAATTATTGGATATGCACTTACCTATACTGCAGAGTGAGCTCAGCCAATTAAAGAGGTCTCCTATAAAAGGAACAAGCCTCAGTCTGCTCGAGAGAGGGTGCTGTATGTACAGGCTGTACGGAAATGCTGATGCTTTTTAACATTTTTCTTGTTTTTTTGTAAATATTTTTGGTGACAAATAAATACACTTGGGATCTGCACTGGACAACTGTCTCAGCTCTGCTCTGTTCCTCCGTAAACCGCAGAAGTTGCTATCCGGGCCGTTACAATTGGTGTCAGAAGCTGGGGCCCATGCAACAGAGTAACTGAGGATGAGTACACGAAGAAAAGTGCAGATTGACCAACATGAGGAGCCTAACGAGGGGACAAGTGCACCTGCCGAACAAGGGGCTGGAGCAGCTTGCTATCCTGGGGACAAGCTGGAGGAGTTGACGGCGCTGGTAAAGTCACTCGCACAGTCCCAGGCAGCCAGAGATCAGCGTTTAGAAAAAGAAGCAGTACAACAAGAAACAAAATGGAAAAACATACAGCACCAGATGAAGCAAATGCAGTCTTTGGTGACTCGCGTCAGCCAAAGACAAGACCAAGAAATGGCTCCCCCTACAGGTCAGAATGAAAATAATGAAGATGAAAGCCCCAGTCAATGCGAACACAACAGATATTTCAGAGAGACTGTAATCCACAGAGAGCCAAAGCTGTTACCACTCTCTCACCTGAGGATGATATTGAACATTTTCTTACAACTTTTGAGAGAATGGCTCAAGTCTGCAGATGGCGAGGAGATGAGTGGGCACTTCGCCTCGTGCCTTTGCTCACAGGTAAAGCTCGCAGTGCGTACGTTCAAATGGACTTTGCTGAGGCTGAAGATTACGAAAAGGTTAAAGCAGCAATACTGACAAAATATGAAATAACTTCAGAGACTTACCGCCAAAGATTCCGGTCCATAGAGATCCTGCAAGATGAAACCCCGAAGGAGCTGTACGTACGACTGAAGGACATGTTCTCTAAATGGGTCAAACCTGAAAAATCTACAGTAAAGGAGATATCAGAGACTTTGATTTTGGAGCAGTTCCTGAGAATGGTTCACTCTGAGCTTGCAGTATGGATCCGTGAACATGACCCCAAGACAGCAGAAAAAGCAGCAGAGCTGGCAGAGGTCTTCCTAGCAGCAAGGAAAGGACTCAACCACACAACATATGGTCGGAGCTCCTTCCAGGTCCAAAGAGGTCGGGACCGAGAACATGGACACAGAGACCAAGCCCAAAGTAAGTCCGATGGGGGTGAACAGGGTTTTGGTCAGACTAGGGCTATGGATAGACCAAGGCAATTTACATCTAGCAATGTTCAAAAGTCAAATCTTGGTAACAGATCCCATAGGTCCAGCAAAGAAGTCAGATGCTACTTGTGTAATGGGCTAGGCCACACTCAGTATTCCTGTCCTTTAGCCAATAAGTCTAAACCATCTCTTTACTGTGCAGTGCCCAGACCTGTGCTGCCAAGTCAATTTGGAATCCAGAGAGCTCGTACCACACCAGTCCTGATAAATGGCCACCGTACTATAGCATTATTAGATACGGGTGGGTTTCAGTCTATGGTTTTGTCAAGTTTGGTGTCAAGGGAAAAATGGAGTGAGGACAAGAGTAGCATTAGCTGTATTCATGGTGATGAACATCAGTATCCAACAGCAGAAGTGTATTTGACAGTGGGAGGTCAAACTTTTCTAATGTCAGTGGCTCTGGCCCAAAACCTGCCGTTTGATGTGATTCTGGGTAATGACGTTCCAATTTTGTTAGATTTGGTACAGGAGTCAGAAAACTCACCTGAGAACCTAAATATACCCAAATACTTACCTGAAAACCCTAATCTAATTGAAAACTTACCTGTATGTTTACCTGTAAACTTACCTGAAAAAGCAGTGTCACATAGTCCTTATAACATGGTTATTACAAGAGCTCAGCATGCAAAAGAGTTACCATTTTGGGGGGAGGACTTTGAACCTGTAAGGGGAAAACCAGTTAAATCGAAAGCACAGAAAAGACGAGAAAAGCTTATAGGTACGGCTTGCAAACAGACAGAAAAAACAACCAAACCTTCTCTCCAAATTGAGTTTGAACTCCCACCAGATGTAGCCAGACTCCAAAAAGATGATGCAACCCTAAAACCCTGGTTCCAAAAAGTTACAGAAGTCGAAGGGGTGAAGCAGGGCAGCCTAGGATGTTTAGAGGAGGCAACATACATCATTAAAGCGGGCATTCTGTACCAAAGCAAGGGCAATGTTGAAGCCTTGGCATTACCAAAATCCTTTAGAGCCAAAGTAATGGAGCTCGGACATTCGGTGCCATGGGCAGGACACATGGCATTCCAAAAAACTTTGTGCAGAATTTCAAGCAGATTTGTTTGGCCAGGCATGTACAATGACATCTCAAAATTCTGTAATGCATGTGAAATATGTCAGCTTACCTCGTCTCGCAAAGCCCCTCGTGCTATGTTGCAGCCTCTACCCATTATCGAAACACCATTTGACAGAATAGGAATGGACATAGTTGGGCCATTAGAACGCAGCAGTTCAGGGAACAAATATATTTTAGTTCTCTGTGATTATGCAACTAGGTATCCTGAGGCTTTTCCTTTGAAAACAATCAAAGCTAGAAATGTTGCTAACTGTTTATTACAGCTGTTTTCCAGAGTGGGAATACCAAAAGAAGTTTTGACAGACTGTGGGACAAACTTTATGTCTAGGTTATTACAGCAGGTTTACAAGCTCCTAGGTATTAAGGGTATTAGGACCACCCCATACCACCCCCAGACGGACGGGCTAGTTGAGCGGTACAATCAGACTTTGAAAAATATGCTGCGCAAGTTTGTGTCTCACACAGGAGCTGACTGGGACCAGTGGTTGCCATACCTGCTATTCGCATACCGTGAAGTGCCACAGGCCTCAACGGGGTTCTCGCCTTTCGAGTTACTCTATGGACGCCAAGTAAGGGGGCCACTTGACCTCCTCAAAGACTATTGGGAGAATCCAACCCCCTCAGAGGAGAATGTGGTGGCCTATGTGGTAAAGATGAGGCAACGTCTAGAGGAAATGTCTGCTCTGGCACAAGAGACTTTGAGGACTGCTCAACAAAATCAAAAGACTTGGTATGACCGCAAGGCTAGGGAAAGAAGCTTTGAACCTGGCCAAAAAGTACTTCTTCTCCTTCCCACCTCCGAAAGCAAACTCCTCTCCAAATGGCATGGTCCGTATGAAGTCACCAAAAGAGTGGGTAAGGTCACATATGAACTTTATATGCCTGACAGAACCAAAAAGCATCAAACGTTTCATGTGAACTTGTTAAAAGAATTTAAGTCCCACCAGGAATCTGTTCATCAGCTGCTGATCCGTGCTGTTCAGGATGAGGAAATCCCAGAGAAGTTCATGCCTGGAAGCCGGGGTGAGTCACCAGTTGTAGACATGGCACATCTGTCTGCCTCCCAGCAGGAACAAGTGGTTCCACTCATTGACCCAGAGCTGTTTAGAGACTCACCTGGTTACACTGACCTGGTCCAGCACAATATCCGGCTGAAAAAAGAGGCTCCTCCACGTCAAAAGAGTTACAGAATACCTGAGCGGTTGGTGCAAGCTTTGAAAAAAGAAATCAAATTGATGTTGGAACTAGGCATAATTGAAATCTCAAACAGTGAGTGGTGCAGTCCAGTGGTTCTAGTGCCCAAGAAGGATGGCTCGCTGAGATTTTGCATAGACTTTCGTTACCTGAATTCTGTTTCATGGTGTGACCCTTATCCAATGCCTAGGATTGACGAGCTGGTGGAGCGAGTGGGACAGTCAAAGTACATCACCACCCTGGACCTGAGTAAAGGCTATTGGCAAGTGGCATTGGCTCCAGAGGTCCGAGAGCTGACAGCATTTAAAACTCCTTTTGGTATGTACCAATTCAGAGTAATGCCATTTGGACTCCAGGGGGCGCCAGCCACCTTTCAAAGACTAATGGACTATGTTCTGAGAGATGTTTCAGAATTTGCAGCGGCATATTTGGACGACATTGTGATCTACAGTCAAACCTGGGAAGAACACATGGCTCACCTGAAACGAGTCCTCAGGTGCATAAAATCTGCTGGCCTAACTATCAACTCGCAGAAATGCTGTCTGGCGCAGAGAGAGGTGGAGTACCTGGGCTTTGTCATTGGACACGGCAAACTCAGGCCCCAGGTGGGGAAAATGGAGGCCATTCATTCTTTCCCCATTCCAACTACTAAGAAGAAAGTGAAGAGCTTCTTGGGGCTTATTGGCTGGTACAGGAAATTCATTCCCCACTTTGCAGATCGCTCCGCTGTGCTCAATGACCTCACCAAAGCATCAGCACCGAGAAAGGTAATATGGACTGACCAATGTGACCACGCTTTCAGGGACCTAAAGGAAGCCCTGAACAACCAGACCATTCTACAAACTCCAGACTTCGACAAACCATTCATTTTACAAACTGATGCATCTGGAGTGGGCCTAGGTGGAGTGTTATTGCAGGAGGTGGATGGAGAGAGAATGCCAGTGGTCTTCTTGAGCAGGAAGCTATTGGACAGAGAGACCAGGTATTCGACTGTTGAAAAGGAGTGCTTGGCAATGAAGTGGGCAATCGAGTCCCTGAGATACTATCTGTTGGGACGCCATTTCAGCCTAGAAACTGATCATCGTGCTCTCCAGTGGCTCCATAAAATGAAGGACGCAAATACAAGAATTGCTGGCTGGTACCTGGCCCTACAACCATTCAACTTCACGGTCCACTACAAGCCTGGCAAGGCCAACGTAGTTGCTGACTCTCTCTCTAGGTTATATGAAGACTAGAAATACTGTACCCTGAAAAGAGGGGGGAGGAAATGTAATGTAGCTAGTCCATTACTTCTGTCTGTGAGGCTAGCACAAAGGACACGATACAGAGGTTTAAATGTTTTATTGATAAATGTATCAATTGATAATTGAATTGTGGCAAAATGTTCAACTCACCCATGTTGTCTGTCCCAGGTGTTTCGGCCAAATGAGTCCCCGGGGAGCCGAGGCACCTTATGAAGGTTCCGGGACAGACAACTGGGTGAGGGAAAGGAGGGGTGTTCACTGTTTTAAATAATGAATTGAATTTAATATAGAGCTCTATTTTTAAATGGCCAATTTGATTGAATAAAGATGTACACTGTTTTTGCTAGAGCTGAACTTTTAATAGAATTATTGGATATGCACTTACCTATACTGCAGAGTGAGCTCAGCCAATTAAAGAGGTCTCCTATAAAAGGAACAAGCCTCAGTCTGCTCGAGAGAGGGTGCTGTATGTACAGGCTGTACGGAAATGCTGATGCTTTTTAACATTTTTCTTGTTTTTTTGTAAATATTTTTGGTGACAAATAAATACACTTGGGATCTGCACTGGACAACTGTCTCAGCTCTGCTCTGTTCCTCCGTAAACCGCAGAAGTTGCTATCCGGGCCGTTACATACATAATGGATCTTTAAGTTTTTATATGAGGAAATGTATGTATGAAATATGACCCTTTACTATGAGGAAAGTTTGAAAATATTTACCATATTTTCTGTATTTGTATAAGTCGCACCAGCCAAAAAATGCATAATAATGAAGAAAAAAAAAAAACATATTTCACATATAAATCGCACCTGAGTATAAGTCGCACCAAACTATGATTTTTTTTTGTATAGTTGTTGAATGTAAAAATGCTGTTTTTTCATCAGTGTTAAAAAAAAAAAAGGAAAAAAAAATACTTCCTGCTCCATTTCCTGCTCCAGCGAAACAAAGCAAACAACAGAACATCTGAATATAAAAAGTAATACATTTGCGAAATTAACCAAGCAAAACGCTATACTTCTGCAGAGGCTGGGAATGCATTTTGTTCAACAGGGCTGTATCTGGTCTCTCGTGAAAACCTCGGGAGTACGACTAAGAGCTGAAATGTTTGTGGTCTATGGTACAGTGGTCATTTTGAGGAGTGTTGAAAGCCTGCTAGTGCAAAGTATTCAAGCCAGATGTTGTTTTCTTCAACCTAAATTTGGATGCTGTTACAGGTCGTCTCCATTGACGCACTGGTGGCGTCACATAGCAATTTTGACACATCTCCTCTCGTTTTCTGTCTCATCTGGTTTAAAAGGAACTGTAAGTACGTGAGGGTTTGAGTTTAAATTCCATAAACATAACTTAACTGTGTCCCCAGCTATGAGGTAGACATTTAAAGGGCCTATTTCTGTCATTGTCTGATGTTAAAATGTTGTGTTTTGTTTCATTCACATGTTTAACATACAGACTGCATATTTTCGCTGAGTTTTTTTCTTAAACGGAAAATGCTCAATGCACCTTGCGATGTCACGCTGTTTTTAATCTCCACACACCTTCACTAGAATCATTTGGATGATTTAAGCCCTGGAATTTCCCACTTCTACTGAACTAAAGGTTAAAAGTAGCTGTTAAACTGAAAACTGCAGCTATGACATCACAAGGTGGAACAGAGCATTTTGAACTTGACATGTAGACAGACTAATAATAAAGGGTTACACAAACACAACTCCAGGTATGTTTTTGAGCAGGTAACAGCATTCTGACAAGTCTTAAAGCTCTCAAGAGTCCATTTTGTGTAACATAGGACCTTTAATACATATGGGGCAGGTAAATTAATATGGTTAAAATACAGACTATTGTTATAATATGGAAGGTTCTAGGTCCAGTCACTAACAGAAATAATCAGGTTCAACATTTGTGAATTTGCCTTTTGGTCATTTCATGGTAAAGTACAATGTTATCAATAGAGAAAACTGGCTCCTGCCCCCATCTGGCAGTATGACATCATTACAGCTGTAATCTGAAAACTAGTGATGTTACGTCTGTGTCGAGGCTTCAAAGTGTGGTTCGAGTAATCAGTAAACAATCAGGCGAAGTGTGGTTCAGAGCGTGGTTTGATTACGTAAGCAATGTGTCATTTGAAAAATAAGGCATAATGAAAAGCAATGGAATCGACCCACATTTTGTGTTTGGTGTTTGGTTATTATCTGCGAGTGTTCAAATTATGGAACCAGTGACAAAAAGAAAGTTTTCCCCGATCACTCCCAACAAGGTTGGTCTTATATAGTAATTATAAAATTAGGGAGGAGGAGCCACTGCAGTACTGGAGAAAGCAAAGAAATAAGTTTCCAAATGTATTCACACTGGCCTCATGTACCTTTGCACTCCAGCTTCATCTGTGCCTGGTGAGAGGATTTTTTTTCTAAAGCAGGAGAAATTGTCACAAAAAAGCGTAACCGCCTTAGTCCTGAGTCTTTAGAGAAACTACTTTTAAAAAAAATAATAACTAATGAAATATATTGGAGTTTAATTATCTTTATTTAATTAGAAACACTACTACAAGTAACACAAGTGCATTCCTATTTCTAATGTGTTTCACTGTGGTCCTATCACTGGTTTTGTAGGACATCTGTTCAATTGATGGCGCTGAGGTGGAAACTACATTGTAGTACATTTTATTGACCTCTTGATGGCGTTATAGACTAAATGAATCCTTATGAAGTGTCAGTACATGTGCCGCACAGTTGGCCGAAAGTATCGATGCTTCATGAGGCTTCATCTCACCATCACTACTGAAAACCACCAACATGAATCCAGATCATAGATCATGTATAAAGAAGTGGTCTAAGTGAGTGTGACGTCACTCGTAGCTTTCACCTCCAGTCAAGTGAAGCTCATCGAGGCTAGCAGGTATAGAGGTGAATTTGGCGCTGAGGTCCATATTTGGAATTCTGACTATGAGTATCATAACAACCAAAGAGCCAATGCAGAGTGAGGCTGTTGAAGGTAATGCTCGTTCCCGCCGGCACCGCTGGTTTAGCAGGTGATGTCAATCAAACTTTTTGCTAATGCTAGCAGGAGCCTTCAGGGAAAGAAGGTGCCTCATTGATTATTATTATTATTGTTATTAATGTTCATATCTTGCTTTACAGACGAAATAGCCAAATGAAAACACCAGGATCATGCAGAGCAGGTTAAGAACATTTTAAGAACAACATGACGAGTCTGACAGCAGCAGTTACAGCGAGAGGAGCAACAGTTTTTCAATAAAAACAGAATTGGATGCTCACTTCCTGTTTGGAACATGTCGGCTAGCGAGTTTGCTATGTCCATTTACATATACAGTCTAAGGTCCAGAGAAAAACAGTCTTTTACATTTACAATTGAAGAAGGTGCTTAAGAAGAAGTCTAAATGACCAAATAATATTGTTTTGAGTTGTACTTGTGCTTATAATCAAGTACATTTTGAACGACTTAACTGCACTTTTACTTGAGTACAGATTTACCACACGTTTTTCCCTCACTGTGTTAGGCCCATTCACTCTGGTTCATGTGAGCACTGGACTGTGAAAGTGAACCCAGCTCCAGGCTTCAGTCAGACTCTCTCCTGATGCAAGGATCAATAGTGTTGGCACATGCATTTGATGGCTCTGTAGTAAACACATGTAATGGGCCTATGTACTGTGAATGGAGCCCCCTGCAGACCTCGTACTGCCCAAACAACAGCTAACACTACCACTACTGGCTACTACTACTGGCTTTATATTTTGCACTAAAGAACCATACAATCTTTTGTGTTTTAGAAATCTGCTGAGAAGCCATGTCTTCTGGAGAAAGTCCCAAAGCATGCTGACCGTGAACTATGCGCCAAGTCTGAATAAATGCATTAGCCAGAGAGCACAAGTATTTACACATGACAACAGCCCCAGCTACATATGTTCAATTTTGTTACTTAAGTAAAATTACACTTAGGTAAAGAGTTACTCAAGAAAAAGTAAAAGTATGACATGAAAAAATCTACTTAAATAAAAGTATTTAAAATTGCGCTTAAAGAGAAAAAAGTCAAAGTATTTCACACACAGATTCTGATAAAGTGTTTCTTAAAGTGTTAAATGTAGCAATATTGACAAAAAAATTATGTAAAAATTTTAGAACTCACTGTGTCACCCGTGTGTCGAAATGTTTGCCCACTCCTGGTGTAGCTAGTCAAATTTCACATTTTCATTTTGCTATGTTCTATGTGTTAATACAAGTTATCATTAGTGTCATTTACTTTGAAGGGAGTTTTACTGTTATTGGCTCTTGTGGGATTTCCTGATTTGTAGGATAACACTATATTTGTAATGCAAACATCCATCCTTGACACAAAGCAGTCGCAGTATAATTATCCACGTTGACACATTGTTTTGTATTCACCCTGTGTAATTCCATCCGCAGCTGAACCCCTGATGTTTTCCTCGCAGAGATTTGACTGTCAGCATTGTACCGTGTGATTGTGGAGATGAAAGCAGCTCTTTTTTCCATAGGGATTTCCTGTAGCGTCGTACTGTATTCATAACATTAGACCCAGAGCAATGGGGAAAATACAATGGACCAGGATGATAAGAAGAAGTGATGTGATGTGAGGAGGGGCAGGGAGGAGAGAGACTTTGATAGTATACAGTGTCTGTGCTCATCTGCCTCATACGAGCTCCATGGCTGATCTGTAATGTGAGAGTTTATATGTAAATGAGTATAAGGGTGATTACATAAACGGTTTCTTCATGTGGTAATAAAGTACATGAAACGCTATAATGGAGTGACACTTGTGACATTAACATCATCTGCTTTTTTTTTTTTTTTTTTGTAAATTGTATTATTTCTTCAGTAAAATAAAGGGCCTGAACCTGATTTTTCCCCTGTGTAAGGTCAAATTTGCTGGGTTTCAGACGACATCACCATTTTCTATGTTTATAACACAGATAGGGGGGGCAGCTGAAATGAATATTGTTTAAAAATACAGACTTATATTGTAATACAGTGAGTTCTTGGGTCTAGTCACTGATAGAAATTAAGAAATGATCAGGTTCAATATGTGTGAATTTACCTTTTGGATATTTCAAAGCAAAGTACAATGTAATCAATCTGGAAAACTGTGCCTCGCCCCCTTCTGGGATTATGACACGATCACAATCTAGTATCTGAAAACAATAAATCCACTGTGTACTGTCTACATCTCATTGGCGCTATGCACAGCAGCATGCTAGCTAGCTCGCGGGGTCTCAAACATGCTAACTTTTATTAAAAATGTAAAATATAAAATAAACATCTATTAGAGTTTAAATGAATAAAATAAAGACTATCTTACTGTTTTATTTTTTTTTTTTATTTTTTTTTGGCTTTTTTTTAAATGTAGAATACTTCTGTTTGTGGTTTTTTCATATTTATTATGCCTCAAAATCAGCATTAGCGTTAGCACTGAGACACAAACATGTCTCTTTCTAAACACAGAAGTGTCCTCCGTTGAAGTATTCATTTTATTTGTGCAGTTTTTAACATGTTCTCAATGACATCCACCCGCTGCTTCCTCTCCACTGCCTGATCTTTAAATATTTATTCATTTTAGAGCGGCTCGGGCAAAAATCTCATAGACATGCAATTGGACAGGAAGTAGTGACACTAACAGTGATGTTATTGAGCGTTGTTGTGCACAGAGCCAATTATAAACCATTTTATTATTTGGGAACCAGGAAGAGCATTGTTAGCATGCTAGTTGTTGTCCTAGAGTTCTCCTTACGCATGTTAATTCCGGGTTAGCAATAAATAGAAAAACAAAATACTTTATTATTACATGCAATCAGATTTGTTTGTAGAAAATGCTGCTTTTAAAATGTACAAAAAATAAATTAATAGATTTACAAAAAAAATGACAAAAATGAAAACACACTCAAAAAATCCTCATGTGGCTTCAGTTCATACTTTCATGTTAGGACTGGACAGGTGACGGTAAGGTAATGTCTCACCTGGTCCAGTGTGAAAAAGCCTGTAGCTGTTACACTAGAGCGGAGATGGAGAAGAGAGACACGAGGAATGTCCTATGTAACATCACACCCGTATATTATTATAACAGCTCCGACACATGTGTTCACACTGAGAGAAGAGAGTGTGACTGTGAGAGGAACGGGGACATGCAGGGGCTGTGGGATCACTGAAACCAGCGTTCACTATAGGATGAAATGATTTACAGAGACGCTTTTTCTAAATTCAGATGGGTCACATACTGTTTTGGCCATCACTGACTATGAAAGATAAAATGATAAAGACTGAAAGAGTTAATAAAATACACATCCTAGTGTCACTTCAAATACAACTGTTACTTTAAAGAAGGGGTATTATGCAAATGTGTGTTGTTTTTTCATGCATGTTTGAGCATTTTAGCTAACTCTTCCGGGTCCTATTCGAACCTTCCTTGGGGTCACCTGTAAGATTCTGTACAATGCTCCGCCCACAAGCCCACATCACCCACATCACCCACGCTCCCACACGACAATACTCCATAAATATACAAAAACATGATACAAAACTGTACACAGCAACTTCACAAACCAATGCGATGTGCAGTAGTTGCATTAGCGGGATGCACACTACTTGTATTGTGATAGTGCTCTGAAGGGGGAGTGACTTAGCGCAGGGAGCAAAGGAAGAGGGGACTCAGAAAGTGAAACTTATAAAACATGTTAATACATTGTTTGTCGCAAATGTGGTACTTTCAAAACAATAAAAGGTAACATGGTAATCTAAATGTGTAATAATATTTGTGTTGGCAGTTTATTTGTTCAAGTTTCGTTCATGTTCTGATGATGTGAATTTGATGTTATTTAATACCGTTCCGAGGGCCCGCCCGCGCGCCGTCGCCTTTTCTTTACAACTTTACAGCAATGTACATTCACTGCTGCGTCACCCACACAAACAATATACACATCAAATGAAAGCTACGGATCTCATCTTTCCGAATATACAAACCATTTTCACCTAAACCACCACAGTGCTGTCAGGAAAGCGTTTTTTACAGAAAAGCCAAAAATGCGGATTTGGACTTCACTCACCTTTGAGGCTCTGGTTCTGTCAAACATCAACATATTTCCACAATATCGGTCTCATTCTTTCCGTAGAGGTCCAGAGAATATAATCCAGTCAAGAAATTATGTCCACAAAATAACTTAGATCCGCCATGTCCAATCTGCTGCAGGACAGTGAAATCTACTCCGTCATTTTTTTGCATTTCTTTTGTCAATTTCAGGCATAACAAACTTCAGACAGCGCCAACTTTGTTTCTCAGTGATAAACAGACATGCTAGCTTCTGATTGACACCAAGGTTGGCCAATAAGGTGGAGGGTTGTGGGTCACTGGAGCCCCAGACAGCGAATCAGTGCTACAGGTGACTGAAAGTGTACGCCCCACTCTCCCCCGTGTAGAATCAACCAATCACATCACACACGTCTAGTGACGTTTTCTCCTTACAGCCAATGAGCAGCTGAACACGAGGATGTATAACATGCCATGGTTTTCTGTAAACACACGGAGCAGGCCCAGTGCGTAACGAAAGAAAATGAATCACGGCTTTTCGTGCGTAAAGCGTGCGTAAAATGACGCACTGTGATTTTGCAACAGTTTTGCGTTCTAAACACGACGAAACGGATAAAACAAAGACAGTACGCGTCCGAGGACACGGTGGATGTTTGTACAAGTTATACCAGAGGCATCTCGGACCCGGAGCGGTCCGTGGCAGATTCCACGGTGGACTCAGAAGTGGAGGAGCATATTCTTTGATGGACTGGATGCTGTTCTGGGTCGGTAAGCCTGGTTTATTCTGCTATTTACATAATTGTAGATAAAATATATCGTGTGTAATCATTAGCATCACTTCTGTGCATAGTGGCATTGGAACCATGGCCTCTGGCACATCTGTGTTTATCTGTATGAATTAGACTTCATTTGTCTATTGATTGAAAGCTGTTTTTTTATTCTGCAGTTTACATTATTGCAATAACAGTACAAAAGCCAATAAGATGTGCACAGAATAACATTTACACTAACAGCCAATGAGCAGTAGTACAGTAGTTTTACTGTACACAGTAGAGTACAGTAGTTTTACTGTACACAGTAGAGTACAGTGTAGAGGCACAGCTCCATTCCATGTGTACATTCTGTATCATTGTGCGTCCTTAACTGTTTTTGTGGATGATTATGAATATGTATATGATATAATATAATATTACTTCATCCCTCTCAATTTTGTACTTTCTTGTTACTAATGTGTTTGTGTTTTTCTTTAGGCACATGGAGGACGTTATCAGATTTGCTCATCGGCTGTTACCAGGTTTTGCACAAAACAAAGAAATGGCATTTTGGCAAAGACATTTTTTCACCATTTTTTGGACAAGCCATAATCATGTACAGTGAGCTTTTCACTGCTGTTTACAGTGTGTGTTTGTTTACTGTTTGCAGTGGGTGGAGTTTGTAAATATATATTTATTTTGACCCATGCCACTTGTTTTGACTATATTTCATAAACAAATATGTATTTTATATTGTGTTTTGATATGCTATATAAATTTGCATAAGTAATACAGCAGCTAAGTGCAGATACAGATTCCTCTAAGTGTGAGCTTTCAGTAGAGTGGATGTCAGTGGATGTCTGTGGGTTGAAGCATTCAAAAGTTCAAAAGTTATTGCAGTTTTTCCAAACGTTCTCCAAATGTCTCCATTTGGAGAGGTTTGGATAAACTTGGATACATCAAAAGTCCCTCCATAAAGCGCCTGGATTTAGTCATAATAAAATAAGTGTAGAAATCTAATTTTTTTAATAGATTGACCTCAAATCTGAAATGTGAGAGGTCAACAATGTTTTCAATTGAAATATAGTGTATTTTTTTCCCCAGCTACCTACTGCAGCTTTCTCCACCTTAATTTTTACAAAAAAAATTTAGGCGAGGATGAGAAAAATCATTTTTTATGTGTGTTCCAAAGTGTATAAATACTTGCCAGACAAACTTACAGTGATTCTGACACCTGAGGGTAAAACTAGAGGATGTTACCTTTACAAAGAGCCCAAAGTTGTGTAAATACTACTTATGGTTCAATAACAGTTATCATTTTAATTTGGAGAGGTCAGAACAAAGGCAATTTCACCAAAATGACCCGGAATGGTAAGGGGTTTAAATCATATTGTACACCACTACTGCCCACCTCTGGACTCATTACAAAAAAGCCAGTCTCCAGACAATGCAGGTGGCTAAGAATGATGCTTTACGGGTGCTCTTGAGGAAGAATGACGCTTTACGGGTGCTCTTCAGGAGGCCACGATGGACTAGTGCGACTGAGATGTTTCTCACTGCACAGCTGTACTAAGAACTTTACTGTACAATTTTATTTGCAGGCTGAATAAGTCAGAAAATGAAATAATGTCACTCAGATCAGGTCACTTTGTTTTGTCACAGTCTCTGTTTTTAAAAATGGACCATGAGTTCGAAATATCCTCATAGAAGTAAAATACCCCTTCTCATTGTTATGGATAAGTATATGTCACTAGGTGTTTTGATATTTAAACACAGGGACCACAAATCAGATCAAATTATTGGTTTATCTGATTATCCTGGTTGATTTCCTGTTCATGTAAATGTGCCCAGCATCTCCACTCTGCTGTCTGCTAGCCTCTGCTGACACCGCCTGGCTGGCACAAAGGGTACTACACTTGAACACACACTTTATGTCTCTAGAATTTTCCTCAACCCAGACCTTGCCTTCCCATGAAACCACCATAGTCTCATACTGTGCATACTGTGTACAAGTCTCTATACAAATCTCTGTATGCATACCCAAGCACTTCCTGCAGTCTAGTCTTTTACAATGGAAACGTCTTTCTCACCTCTGCCTGTTTCTTCTGCATAAATGAGTTGCAATTGCTCTCAGTGTCGTGAACAGGCGGCGCAGTTTGTACATTTAAATGTCTATGAAGCTGTTTGCATTGATAGTAACAGTGTAAGAAACGGTTGTGCGTGAACGTGTTTTGAATGTCATTACGAAATCTATTGTTATGTATATCAGCTATTTAAATGCAGACAAATTGTGCACTGGCAGGACTTATTATCCAACCTATCTCTTTATATATTCTGTTCATTTCATGTTTTTTTGTAAAATAGACGTATATTTTTGTGAGACAACGATAACGGGTAAATTTTCACATTTTTATATAGCGCTTTTCCACCTTGAAGACACTTTATATCAACTAACCCATCACCCATCCACGCGCACATTCATACACCAGTGTCTGCAGAAACTGGAAGGTGGGGTAGGTTAAGTGTTTTGCCCAAGGACACAATTACAGCATTCATTTGTGGGAGCTGGAATCGCATCGCCAACCTGTGGGTCGGTGGATCGGACTGTTTTACCAAGGTCGAGAGCGGGATTCAAAACCAACAACAACCAACTTTGGATCAGAGGACGAACACTCTACCAACTAAGCTACTGTTGTTCACTTTATACATACATACCAAGTAAAACAGCCAATCAGGCAAATTGATTAAAGGAAAGTAATGATTATAGCCAAGCTCTCCATCTCCACTGCTTTATCGAGTGCTTTGGCTCGTGCAGGAGTGGTGCCAGCAGATACCATTGACACTCAGGGGGGGCAACAGAGCTCTTATGCTGGAGTCCTATTGAAGAGAATGGAGCTGGGTCTTAATGAAAAGCGTTTTAGAGACAGATTGCGGCGTTATCTGAGAGGAAAGAGGAGCTTTTATTTCCCGGGCCAATGCTGTCCCTTTGAATGCTCCATCAGGTGTCTGCTTCTGTCCACACACTATTTGTCAAGTTGTCCGGCCCCTGCAACTCCTCACAACAAAGGGCCCCGTGCTTTTAAACCTCATCCACCACCAGTGTTGGGAAGAATACTTGTAAAATGTAGTAGCATTGCAACTATTAAGCATCTAGTGGTGATGAATCGACAGTAAAAACGTAATAATATTCGTATTTTAGTAGTAGTAGTCGTAATGTAAAGTGCCTTGAGTGCATAGAAGGTGGAAAAAGGCTTTAAAAATGTGATTTTTTTGGTTGTTTGTTTTTTACATATGAAGACCTTTCTCTAGCAAAGACATTATAACCATTATTAAATCAAAATTAATAAAAACAATTTGTGATTTCTAGCAGTTTCCAGCAAATGAAGCTCATCAGGACACAGAGAGAGGGAGAGACAGAGAGAGAGAGAGACAGAGAGAGAGAGGGGGGCTAGCAGTGAGAGAGGGAGAGACTGAAGAGAGAGAAGAGAGAGAGAGAGAGTGAGAGATTGAGAAACAGAGAGAGAGAGAGAGACAGAGAGAGTGAGAAAGGGCTCTCCCTTTCGGAGAGAGAAAGAGAGAAAGACACACACACAGAAAGAGAGAGAGAGAGCATAGCAGTGAGAGAGAAACAGAGAGAGACAGAGAGAGAGAGAGGCAAGCAGTGAGAGAGGGAGAGACAGAGAGAGAGACAGACAGAGAGAGAGAGGCTAGCAGTGAGAGAGGGAGAGACTGAAAGAGAGAGAAGGACACAGAGAGAGAGGTGAGGAGAGAGAGAGAGAAGGGAGAACGTTAGAGTGAGAGAGGGAGACGGGAGAGGCTAGAGAGGAAGGAGACAGAGAGAGAGAGAGAGAAGGACACAGAGAGAGAGTGAGAGAGGGAGAGACAGAGAGAGAGAGAGAGAGAGGCTAGCAGTGAGAGAGTGAGAGACAGAGAGAGAGAGAGGGAGAAGGACACAGAGAGAGAGTGAGAGACACAGAGAGAGAGAGAAGAGAGGGAGAGAGGCTAGCAGTTATAGGGGCAAAATTGGAGCCAGATTCCATATTTGGAATTCTGGACACAAGTATCATTGCAACCAAAGAGCCAATCTGGAGCAAAGTTGTTGAAGGTAACGCCCATTCCCGCCCCCACTGCTGGTTTAGCAGGAGGTGGGTGTTTGGCAACGCTGTCAATCTAACCTGTTGCTAACGCTAGCATAAACGACTTCATGGAAAGAAGGCAACTGATATGTCTCTTATTAATATTCATATCTTAAGTAACGGACACACTAGAGAAATAAAAATACCGGAAGCACACAGCAGCACTTCCTATTTGTAAACGCGGAGGTAGCAGGTTAGCTATGTCCATTTTATATATACAGATTATGGCAATAATACACTTTATACTTTATCTGTTTAAAAGCGTTCAGTCATCATGTTTCAACCTTTATTTGTCTAAAGTGGTGAAAAGAAATCATTGTTTGACCAGCTGACTAATCTAAAAAATAATCACTACTAGTCAACTACTAAAATAACTGGTAGTTAAAGGCCTAAAATGTATTTATTTATAAATACTGCATACCCGCATTAGCATGTTTTTTGTAATGTCTTCCATTACATGGTCCAATCAGAGAACTGAAAGAGACACACGGCATAATGAAAACCCCCAGGAGACAAAAACACCATTCATCCACACATGTTCATTCAACCAAGATCAGCCACAGGAAAAAAACAAAGAGATAGAAGAGGAACAGAGAAGGACACAGAGAGAGAGTGAGAGAGAGAGAGAGGGAGAGAGAGAGAGAGAGAGAGAGACAGAGAGAGACAGAGAGCAAAGATGGACAGAGAGAGACAGAGAGCAAAGATGGACAGAGAGAGACAGAGAGAGACAGAGAGCGAAGATGGACAGAGAGAGAGAGATACAGAGAGAGACAGAGAGAGAGAGATACAGAGAGAGACAGAGAGCAAAGATGGACAGAGAGAGAGAGACAGAGAGAGACAGAGAGAGAGAAGCAGGACATAGAGAGAGAGAGAGAGAGAGAGAGAGAAGACTGAGAGAGAGACAAGAGACAAAGGGAGAGAGCGATAGAGAGAGAGAAGATGGACAGAGAGAGAGAGACAGAGAGAAAGACAGAGAGAGAGAGAGAGAGAGAGAAGACTGAGAGAGAGACAGATACAAAGGGAGAGAGAGAGACAGAGACAGAGAGAAGATGGACAGAGGCAGAGAGATACAAAGAGAGAGAGTGACAGAGAGAGAAACAAAGTGAGAAGATGGACAGAAACAGGGATAGCAAGAGAGAGAGAGAGAGACAAAGAGAGAAAATGGACAGACAGATAGAGACACAGAGACATAGAGAGAAACACAAAAAGAGAGAGAGACAACAAGAGAGAGAGAGAAAAAAGCTTACATTAGTTTAGAATAAAGTTTAATATAGCTGAAGTATTAGTACAGTGTAACCTACAGAAAGGACTGGGGAGGACTAAACAATCGGCCATAGACTACAGCATGACTCAAACATATATGCCATAATTTGGGAAGCACTGATCATGATAAAAAGTGATGGAGAGAGGGATGAATAATTAAAACAACATGCACTTCCTACAAGAGCAGTGTTTCTACTTAAGGGATTAATAACATACCATTTGTAATCAATTCCTCTAATGTAGTCCTTACAAACAGTTCACAAAGCCTCCACCTGAGCAGTGACATAGACCATCTTATAATGCTATTAATATACAACATACTGCAGCTATTCTAAGGATACTACAACCAAGCCATTGTCTTTCCACAAAATATCAATGGCTGAAGTCAACACATTTTTATTCCCATTTGACCTCTGACCCCGGGAGACAAGGCACCTGCCACACTGGAGCATGATTTATGGGCTACACCTCACTTTTGTATTCAGAACCGCTCCTTCTGAGCCGGTGTTACACTCAAAACTGTGACCAGACACACCAGAGAAAACAGAGAGAAAGCAGAGGGAAAGAAAAAGAGAGAGCAGAGAAGAAAAAAACAGACAGAACGCAGAGTGAAAGGAGAGACTGAGCAGAGAGAAAGGAGAGAGAGAAACAGAGAGAAAGGAGAGAGAAAGCAAAGGGAAAAAAAGAGAGAGAGCAGAGAAAAAACACAGAGAATGCAGAGAGAAAGGAGAGACTGACCAGAGAAAAGGAGAGAGAACACAGAGAGAAAGCAGAGAGAAGGCAGAGAGAAAGTAAAGAGAACACAGAGAGAAAGGAGAAAGAAAGCAGAGAGAACGCACAGAGAAAGGAGAGAGAACACACAGAGAAAGGAGAGAGAATGCAGAGAGAAAGCAGAGAACCCAGAGGGAAAGCAGAGAGAAAGCAGAGAGAACCAGGGGAAGAAAGCACATAGATGCAGGGAGAAAGTAAGAGAATGCAGAGAGAAAGGAAAAAGTGAGTAGAGAAAGAAAACATGAGAAAGAAGAAAAGAGGAGAAAGGAGAGAAAGAGAGAGAGCAGAGAGAAAAGGAGGAGAGAGAAGCAGAGAGAAAGCAGAGAGAAAGAAAAGAGTGACCAGAGAGAAATGCAGAGTGACAAAGGAGAGAGAAGCGGAGAGAACGCAGAGAGAAAGGACAGTGACCAGAGAGAACAGAGAGAAAGGAAAGAAAGCAGAGAGAAGAAAGAGAGAAAGGAGAGAGAGAAAAGAGAAAGGACAGAGTGACCAGAGAGAAAGCAGAGAGAAAGGATAGAGAAAGCAGAGAGAAAGCAGAGAGAAAGGAGAGAGAACCCAGCGAGAGAAAGGAGACAGTGATCAGACAGAAAACAGAGAAAGCAGAGAAAAAGGAGAGAGTGAGCTGAGAAAATGGAGAGAATGCAGGAGAAAGGAGAGAGAAAGGAGAACGAAAGGAGAGAGCAGAGCAGAAACTGCTGCTGTCAGGTTTATCAATTTGGTCTTAAAATGTTCCTATTAACCCGCTGTACATGATTCTGCTACTTTTATTTTGCTATTGTGTCCATAAATCAACATATGAACATTATTAACAGACCAATGAGGTGGCACAGCATTGTTCCTGCTTCCCACCCATCCCCACCTTCAACAGCCTCGCTCTGGATTGGCTCTTTGGTTGCTATGATACTCGTGGTCAGATTTCCAAATATGTAAACACGGTCCAGTTTCACCTCTGTAACTACTGTCCTCGATGAGCTTCATTTGACTGGAGCTGTGTGTTGGCGTCACACTCCCTTAGTCCACCTCTTCATACCGTCTAGGGTCTGTACATAAGACCTGATCCCACAGCAGCCTGTTTGCTCCTCTGCTCCACTCAACATGGTGGCTCACATTAACACAAGCAGCAGGAGTTTCTCCTCTAACCCCTATGTGGAGCTCGGGAAACATAATCGTTTCTTATAATAGGTTCATTTATAACCTGTCACTCACTTTATAAACATAATGAACACCAAAATAATTGCTGTGTTTGGAAAAAGTTGGAAATGCTGAGAAAATAGAAGAAATAAGAATCTTAAATTGACAACTCATCCAAAGTTTTAGCTATGACAGCAGACGATGTAATGTGGTAGCAGGAATAGTATTGGTAGTAGCAGTAGAACCAACTTTTTCCATTTAAAGCCACAGTACGTAACTTTTTTTTTTTTCATTTTAGGTTGGTTTTTGACACCAGGAAAAAAGGAAGAAAAACATGCATCATACTGTGTGCGGGCTTGCATCTCCACAAACCTGACTCTGGTTTTGGGCAATTGGAAAGTTTTCTGCTTATTTCCATGGAAACATTATTCCTTTAGCTATAATCTTCCACGGTATGGCATAAAACTTATCTATCTAAAGAAAGTATGGGTTTTAACTTTCTATCATGTAGGTAAACAGAAAAGCTACATACCGTACCTTTAAATATTACACGTTAAAGGTGCTATATTATGCAAGACCCGACTCCTGTGAGCTTCAAATTTACATCTAATTATATTTGCTTTGGTTCAGCAAATAATCAAATGTTAAA
Organism: Periophthalmus modestus; assembly: GCA_019594935.1. Lineage (NCBI taxonomy): Eukaryota > Metazoa > Chordata > Actinopteri > Gobiiformes > Gobiidae > Periophthalmus > Periophthalmus modestus. The sequence continues at coordinate 1,833,345 of JAIEZT010000009.1, forward strand.
AGGTGATGAAAGATGAATACAGAACGAATCAAACATAAGATGAATCCATAAGTTTGAGTCCCAGTCGCTATAGCAGCACTTGTATCCTCCAGTACCAGTACGCAGAGCTGCAGTGATTGAAGTTCTGGATGATCACTGTGTTTGAAGTCCACCTCCTCCCGTACTCCCATGACCCCGTGAGTACTTCTACACATGTAACACAACCAGCTCTACACACGGTGACATCCAAAACATGACAAGACGAAACAGCGTTCGATAAACTAACCATGAGTAATGAGGAGCTCTGGCCTTTCTTCAGATGCAGTAATTATGGGATATAGAAGCGAGACAGGCAGAGCACATAGATCTCCACTGAACCGAGCTAGCAGCCGTTTGAATCATTACTGTTTCATTTCAGCATACTTCCATGCACTGTGGAAGTGTACTCGCTTGTTTCAAATGGTTTAAATAAGTGGGATGAGATGGTTGGTTAATTTTCTGTTACCACATTGAGGCGTTTGTCGATCTCACCCCCTAAATACAAGACTGCACTGGTCTTGTTCCTTTTGGCAAAACACTTTAGCCTATTTGCCTAACCCGATTTAAACAGATGTATGTATCAAATGTGTTGGTGTGACTTATTCTTAAGCATGGTCAAATTTATGGAGTACTTGTAATGTAATTTCTTCACCTAAATGGTCAAGGCACTACATCAAGGAACCACTCACCCATTCACACACACATTCATACATATGTGGGTCAGTGGATATGACCGTTCAACCAGTGATGTTGATGTCGAGAGCAGGATTCGAACCACTAACCTTTAGATCAGTGGACAAACACTCTGAGCTACTGTTGCCCTAAATGAACTTTCACTTATCTATCTTGTATTTATTTGATTACAGGTCTGTGCTGTTAAAAAATGGCATTCCTTCTGCTCGTGAGCTGCTTGTCCAGTAAAATGAGATGAGATGTTTAATACCATTTCATGTAAAGCAATTAAAGCATCTCCACGGGACAAGGAGGAGGCAGATTGTCCACCAGAAAACGTACATAGTGCACCTTTAAAATCGGATTGCATAAATTTAAACTTGTCATAAGGATTTTTTTTTTTTTTTTTGAGATATTACAAAATGAAAATTATCTATCCATCAATTTTATTCCGCTTATCCGGGGCCAGGTTGGAAGTACAGCATGGACTTCTAGACTTTCTTTACTCCAGATACTTCCTCCAGCTCCTCCGGTGGGACCCCAAGGCATACCCAAGGCAGCTAAGAGATATAGTCCCTCCAGCATGTACTGGGTCTTCCCTGGGACCTTTCCCCAGTGGGACATGCCTGGAACATCTCTC